>OZ026808.1:18476399-18665821 GCA_964023185.1 Macaria liturata | reverse complement strand
CAACAACAACAATAATAAAAAAAAATAATATAAATAGGACACACAGACAGACAGAACAATTGAAACAATCGAAACGACTCCGGATTGGTCCGTCGTGGTAGAGAGAGACGCTCTACGCAGCGCGCGCGATTCGTCGACCCCGCCACTATAAATATAAGTGAATGGCCGCGTTGAAAAAAATCCCCCCACTCCAAGCCCTCAAAAAGAAGAAAGCGGCCTTGGTGAAGCTATGGGCCAGCTCCCGATGTCCCAAAGTCAAGACCCAGCTCAACAAGACAACAGCGGAACTGGCCGAAAAGGTGAAAACATGGAGGGGGGATAAATGGGAAGATCACTTGTCCCGCTGCGAGGAGGACAAGACCTCCCTCTATGCCCTTAACCGACACCTTACCAAGGCGAGGCCAACAGTGTGCCCCCTTGAAGACAGCAACGGCCAGAGACACTTCACACCACAAGCTAGAGCGGAACTCCTGGCAGACCACCTCGCGGAACAGTTCCAGCCACATCCCAGTTCCTGCAGAGGCGGGCCAAGGAGTCCGAACCCACCACGAAAAGGTAGTGCAAGAAGTGTCCGCCTACCTCAATGTACCAGCCCCGCAATTGGACGGAGATGTCTTCTTCTCTCCAGCGGAAGTGATCCGGGCAGCCACGCGCCTCAACGCCAAGAAGGCACCGGGTCACGACGGAATTCCGAGCGCCGCCATCAAGAGGATGCCCAGGCGGGCGCTCGTGTGTCTGACCCGGCTCTTCAACGGAGTGCTGCGGACCGGTCACTTCCCCCAGATCTGGAAGACTGGCAAGGTGATCGTCCTGCATAAGCCCGGGAAGGACCGACGGTCACCTGCCAGTTATAGGCCCATCACCCTGCTGCCACACATGGCCAAGTTGTGTGAACGTCTGCTCCTCACCAGGATGAGGCCCCTTTTGCCAGTGAGGGAGGAGCAGTACGGGATTCAGAGCCAGGCACTCCACAACACTGCAGCTCACGAGGGTGCTGCATGAGATGGGCCATGGACTAAACAGCAAGGAGAGGACAGTAGCCGTATTTCTCGACGTGGAGGAAGGCCTTCGATCGAGTCTGGCACGAGGGCCTCCTTCACAAACTAATAGCCTCAGATCTCCCCAAGATGCTGGTACACCTGGTGGCCTCCTTCCTCGCAAACCGCGACTTCTTCGTGACCGTCGAGCAAGTAAACTCCGGACGAAGAAACATCGCAGCAGGAGGGCCCCAGGGCAGTTGCCTTCCCTACGTTGTACGCTAGGTACACAGATGACATCCCAGTGCCCACAACAAAAGCCCACCACACCACCACAGTAAAGCTCTCGTTGTTCGCGGACGATTGTGCTTATTTCGCGACAACGAAGAGCACGAGGGGTGGGTAGTCGAAGCGTCCAGAGGGCCCTGGACGCCCTGCCCGAGTGGCTCGACAAATGGAAGATTGCGGTCAACGTGGCGAAGACGACCGCAATAGTCACGGGTTACCAAAGAAAACTACCAGCGCCACTTACACTCCGAGCTCAGCCCGTCAAATGGCAGCACCAGGTCAAGTTCCTTGGCGTCACTATTGACAACAACGTGAACATGGGAGTGCACGCCAAGAATGCCATTGGCCAGGCTAAGGCGGCACGCGCACTCCTGAGACCTGTGCTGCAGTCCTCATTGCCATTGAAGACGAAGATCGGGGTGTACAAAATGTATGTCAGAACCGGCTGACTTACGCCGCACCTGCCTGGTACTCGCTGTTGTCCGAGACCTCGAAAATAGACATACAGCGAGTACAAAATTCAACCCTACGGATGATAACTGGAGCTGGACGGTAACATCCGTAACGATTCATCGCCAGAGACACAAAAATGGAGACGATCCGGCAGTTTGTGGTCCGTCTGTCGCGCGGCATGTTGGACCGCGCCGACAACGGACCGCACCCTCACCTGCAAGGCATCGCTCCACTGCATGCCCGCCCACCTGACGTACCACCAACCTGGCGCACCCTGCAGCGGGAACTCCTCGTCAGCTCCGAGGAGGAAGACGAATCAAGGGTCGCGCCGGGACATAATACTGGACCTACTGGGCCCTGAGAGGCCGTTCGGCTGGCGCTAGGGTCCAGCAACAGACGAGGAGAACATCAAATCTCCCCCCCCCCCATGATTCTTATCACAAGTCCCACCGGTCCCACCGACTCACAACCTTACCCCCCCAAGTCCACCTAATAAAAAGACTTGTTACAGATGGTTATTGGGCCCCACCCGGCCAGCAGGCTATCACTGGGGTCCAACCAGCTCGACCAGATCAACCTGCCAGTCCGACCCCTGGACTCGGTCACAGCCGCAAACCTGCTGCAGGACATGAGCCCAGTATGAGGAGACCATGCCGCCTTACTTCTCACTTCTACTTCCCCCCTTTTGTTATTTACTTTCCCTGGGCTCCAATACGACCTAACCTGGTGCCGTAAGGTCAGGAGCTCAGAGCGGCTTTAGAGACCAATCTTCCCGCTGTTTCTATCCTCCCCCCCTTTTCGCGTGGATAGACAAATCATCTTCCCGCTCAATCCCTACCTTGTATGTTTGTGTTCGTGTGTCCATGTTGGGTACTATTTTTTCATTTATTTTGTTTACCCACATGGTGTTTTGGGGTGGTGTGCTGATGATTTTTGTTTTTCCACACACCTCCCCCTTTTTTTTTTTTTTTTTTTTTTTTTTTCCTAACGCTCTGTGTTGCTGCAGGCCTCACCGCGCACCGGAGTGAAACTTATAAGTAACAATCAAACAAATTCTGGACCCTCTGTCCCCACCTGCTGCTACAACTGCAGGCAGCCAGACAGAATGACCGACATATACAACGACTCCTCACGACATATCACCATACCCCACCCTGGGCTCTGAGCGGCCGTTCGGCTGGCGCCTAAGCCCAGGGCGAAGAAGATGACACCACGACGCCTCTGAAGCTCACAATCAAGCCAGTGCCACCCCTGGGTTCCGTGAGGCCGTATGGCTGGCGCCGGAGCCCGGGCCGCCGAAGAACGAAGCGAAGATTGAAGAGCGAAAAGGCGTCTATCCGTCACTAAAACAAAACCAAGGGTCGCAAACGTAACAGTGCTCATATTCACCACTAGCATTATATAGAATCAGTAAATAATTACCATGGCATTTGCTTGTGAGGGGGGTTTCCTTCAAAAAACCAGCATGCTCCCATATACTAAAAAAGCGGCCCGGCCAAAAGAGCACAGCCGGGCCTTGCAATGGTAGAGCCGCAAAAGATGCAAGCCGGCATGGAAACCTCCCTCTCATTTCCCCGGGACCTGCGTGTCCCGGAGCCCAGCCCCTCTAATGAAAGTTTATTTTCGAAGAGGTCCCTACCAGTCCCACTTAGGGGCTGGCAGAAGTCCCGCGATCGATCGAAAAAAAATCATTCTCTCTGCTAACGATCGCGGCAACGCACGCGCGCGTCGTCATATCATTTCATTTCATCGTGGTGCAATAAAAAATAATATAACAATGTCCGGACGCGGCAAGGGTGGTAAAGTGAAGGGAAAGGCAAAGTCTCGCTCCAATCGCGCCGGACTCCAGTTCCCAGTGGGTCGTATCCATCGTCTTCTGCGCAACGGTAACTACGCCGAGCGCGTCGGCGCCGGCGCGCCCGTCTACCTGGCCGCCGTGATGGAGTACCTCGCCGCCGAGGTGCTCGAGCTCGCCGGCAACGCGGCGAGGGACAACAAGAAGACCAGGATCATACCGCGTCACCTGCAGCTGGCGATCAGGAACGACGAGGAGCTGAACAAGCTTCTCTCCGGCGTCACCATCGCCCAGGGCGGCGTGCTGCCGAACATCCAGGCCGTCCTTTTGCCCAAGAAGACCGAGAAGAAGGCGTAGGTTGTGTACAAACCAACCAACCGCAACAAACGCATGTACACGGCAGACAGACACTACACTATATAATATTATATTGTATTGCGCCTGTTTGTTGTTTGCGACCCTTGAAAAGGCCCTTCTCAGGGCCACAATATGAGTCATAACCATAATATTTTTTCAATGATATTTAAAAAACGCGGGGATTCGCATCTTTTAATTTCAACAAACAAAACAACAGTAACTCACTCGCCGTGGTATTATTTATTTGTATTAATATGAGAGGTAAATAATAGGTACATAATATTCATCTAGATGATGATGAATTTCATATGAATTTGATTTTACAAGTAATTGAATTAATAATAATGAAAATAGCTATGTACCGCATAATTAGTTTTTTTTTTAATTTTCTTTTTTTAAACTAACGGGCGGGGCGAGGGGGGCACGCGTGATTCACCCCTCTCCGCCCCGCCCCGCTGATCGAAATCGAGTCGTTGATTGGTCGTTCGCGGAGAGAGTGCTCTTCACGCTCACAGCTACCGCAGCTGTCACGTCGACTATATAAATAAATTTTAATTTTGTTCAAAACCACGCAGCAGAACGCAGAGAACACCATTGGCCAGGCTAAAGCGGCGAGCTCTCAGCTATACCCGGTATTGAAGTCGTCTCTCCCACTCAAGACAAAAGTAAACATCTACAAAACGTACGTCAGGACCCGGTTGACGTACGCCGCCCCAGCATGGTACTCGCTGCTGCCCGAATACGGGAAGGTGCAGATGCAGCGGGTACAAAACCAAGCCCTCCGGACTATAACCCAAGCAGGAAGATACGTTAAAAACGACATCATCGCCCGGGATACAAAAGTCGAGACCATTTACCAGTTTGTGGTCCGTCTGTCGCGCGGCATGTTCGACCGCGCCGACAACGGACCACACCCTCACCTACGCGGCATAGCACCGCTTCACGCCAGGCCCCCAGACACACCCAAAAACTGGCGCACACTCCAGAGAGAGCTAATCATCTGTTCTGATACAGAGGAAGAGACGAGAGAAGCGCCAGAACCCAACACTGGACCAACCGTAGCACAAGGATGAAGATGGAAAAGGCATGATGCCACCCATATCCCCCCCCCCCCCCCCACCACTATTCCATCTCCCTTCTCATCCTTTCCCGATCAACTTAAAATTCCTTTCCCCACTCCCAGATAATTCATTAGTATTACAGTTGCGACCTCATCCAGCACTGTGACACCACACAAGCCAACCTGAGCTCCGTGCGGCAGCCTGGCTGGCGCCGGAACACACACAAGGGGACCAAGAAGATGACCACACGACGCCGTCGCCGTCCCCGACCCTGGATCCCGTGAAGGCCGTTTGGCTGGCGCCGGGGTCAAGGGTTGGGGAAGAGGAAGATGAGGACCACAAAAGACGACGAGCCGGCCCCAAAACTGGACCATAGAACTCTGAGCGGCCGTTCAACTGGAGCCAGAGTCACTCAACCGCATCATCATCAGCTCACACCATTTGTACAATTCCACCATGACATTGTCATCTGGGGGGGGAGTTTCCTTAAAAAAATCAGCAAGCTCCTAAAATTAAAAAAAAAAAAAAGCAGCGCCAGGAAAAGAGCTGAACTGGCGCAGCATTATAAAAAAAAAAAAAAAAAAAAAAAAAAAAAAAAAGGAAGCACGCAAAAGACATAGCCGTGCAAGGAAACTCTCTCCCTTAAATTCCCCGGGACCTGCGTGTCCCGGAGCCCTGTCCCTCCATAGGGGAAACCCCCGAGGAGGTCCCTACCTCTCCCACAAGGAGTAGAGGAAGAACATACGACTCGACGTTCAAAACCAGCAGTCGACCGTTGGCTTCCGCGCGCGCCAGTCAATTCCGTTCTCGTCGAGCAGGCCCGCCCTCTCCGCGTTCGTAGAAGCACTCCGCGTCGCTCACCATCGTCGACTACAGCTGCTATAACCCTGCTACACCGAGTAGCAAGCACCATAGTAGCACAATACCACCACCATCATTATCCTAAGCCGCCGGACACCGCAGTTTGGTATTACTTGCCGCTGCTCATCGCTGTTGGCATTACTTGCCGCAGCCCGCCGTGCCGGCTTACTTCAGCTCGCCGCAGCTCGCTTCCAGCAAGCCACAGCTTGCCGCAGCTGAACTATAAGTGACTATAAGTGACTATAAGTGACTATTGTGAACATTAGTGCCCTCTGTGAATAAAATTGTGTCACAGGAATCACACAGTGCGTCATCCGGTGCGGTGTCTACCGCTAACCGTGCGCGTGTGTAGTGAGTGTAAAAACAAGTGCAAAATAGCGGCCCAGGCCGACACACTAACCGTTTGGTGGACAAACGCGTAGTGTTGTGGCTCACCCCGCTATACCCCGCTATATCTGGAGCTGCCTTGCGCCCGGAAAAGTATGTCGGACCAAAACAGGACCCGCCCTGACCGAGAGGAGAACCCGGAGGAACCCCGCCCCGGCAGATCACAGGTTAGAGGTGTACAAATAGAAACCATAAATATACGCAATGCGCCGCGCGCGCGTAGTGCCGGGGCGGTGGGGAGAATCCTCTTCCCGGGGCCTGTGCGCCCTCAGGAGGAGGCGCGACCCCTGCAGCTGGCGGCGCTCGGCTCTCGGCGCACGCGAGATGATAGACGTGCCGAGGACAGTGACGAGGAGGTGTCGCCGTCCAATTTGGAGAAGAAACAGAAGCTCTCTTCTTCAACATCTAGTGCCCACACTGTGTCCCCCTCCCCGCACCCCGCAGAAGGGGGAGGAGAGAGCCCTATAAGGGCCACAAGAAGCCAAAGGAGCGAGACCGACTCCTCTGAGGATGACGAGGATTCGTCATCATCATCATCATCAACAGCCACCCCAGTGCGTAGTGCCACGACGGCGGCCCAGGTGCACAGAGGGGAGAGCACCTCGAGCCGGAACCTAAACGAAACGTCGTACGCCGAAATAAGATCGAACCCGCCAACACCGCCATCATATGCGCACATGTTGAGACAATCGCCACCACCGAGGGGCACATCAGGAAATGTGTCCCCAACTATGACGGTACTCCAAGTACCACCGGCACGCTCAAGGGGTACTCCCCCCCCCACCCCCGCTCGCAGCGGAGCAGCGTCTCCGGACATTGTAACAATGCATGTCAGCGCGGCCACGATTACACCACCGCCAGAAAACGAACCTCAGGGACGCATCCAAGGACAAGGGGGGGATAGGGGAAACTACCCCCCCATAATCGTAGAAGAGCTCACAAACTGGCCTCATCATTTGGGAATATTGAGAACCCGACTGGGACATATCCCCAACGCACGCCCCCTAAATAAGGGAATCAGATTTCGCCCAAAGAGTGCGAATGAATACAGAACCATCCAAAGGTACCTGGTAGACCTGCAGGAGAGTACACCAGGACTGGCATGGTATTGTTACTCCCTGGAGACGGAGAGGCCACAGAAAGTGGCACTATGGGGCCTCCCACAGGGCACTCAGGGAGAACAAATAGTGGAGGCCTTAAATGAGAGGGGCTTCCCAGCCAAGTTCGCGCGCGCACTGCCCACCCGGCCCGGGGCGAGTAAGTGCGTATACCACGTCCAGCTAGACCACTTATCGGAGCAGGAGCTGGAGCGACTATACGGAACACAGGACCTGCTAAATATGCCAAGAGTGGTGATAGAGGCCTGGAGGGGCAAATCAATAGTACCCCAGTGCCATCGCTGCCAGCAATTCGGGCACTCATCGCCGAACTGCCATCGCCCGCAGAAATGCGTGAAGTGCGCGGGCCCGCACTTCGGATCACAATGTCCTCGATCAGAAAACGCCCCCTTGAAATGTGCCAACTGCGAGGGGGCCCACGCTGCAAACAGCCGGATATGCCCGGTGTTTCGTCGAGAGGCCCGCCGACGGAACATCAAGCTCCCCGGAGACCAGCGACCACCAGCAGCGCAGGTAGCCATGCCGAGACTGCGCCCACCATCACCGCCGCCCCGGGCTGGAGCCAGGGCGGCCCCACCACCAACCCAGCGCGCTCCTCCACAGCAGCGTGGCCAAGCGCAGCCATGGAGACAACAAACTACGCTACAACCCCCTGCTAACTACCCTGGCGAGCAGCCCCGCCGCCGGGGAAGAGGCCGAGGCAGAAGAGGTCGCCAACAGGTGGTGGCCTCCACCCCGGTGCCAACCGGAAGAGGGCCCCCCGAGTTCGAGCCCTTCCCACCGCCAGCACAACACGCAGCCAGAGGTGGCCTGCGTGGACGTTCCCGCGGCTCCTCACGCGGACGCTCCCGCGGCTCTTCGCGCGGACGCGCACGCGGTCCAGGCCGGCAGGCCGACCGCCAGCTACCACCACCAACACAACCACCCGTCGTCCCCTCCAACAGACAGGTGCAACCACAAGGGCGATGGGGCAGCGCAGCTAGCCAGGTATTTATTCCTAGACCAGTTGAATTGCAATTTCACCCCAGAGACCCCAGAAGGACTGGAGCCCGAGTAACAGAGGCCAACCAACAAGAGGAGGAGCACCTCCCGCCAACACCAATACAACCATCACAGCAGCAGCAGGACGCCTTGTTGCCAGCCTTTTTAAGGCAAGTGATGCCGATGCCGGCCTTCCGTCGGATCTTACCCAGGGCGCCCACCGAAGACACCAACACAGTGACGCCGACCACCACGGCCACACAAAATCAGGAGCAGCCACAGCCACAGCGACCAGCATCCCAACTGATGCGGCGCCGTGAACAACTCCAAGAAAACCAATCAACACCAGCACCAGGAGGCCCCAACGCAGAAGTGATGGGGACACTCCTGAGCTCACTCCAAGCCATCGCCCGGGCAGCGCAGGAGCTGCACCAGCAGGCGATGAATGCAATCACCGCCCTCCAATCGTTCCAGTATGGTCAGTAAGCCCACCAGAATACTGTACTGGAACGCGGGAGGGATCGGCGCCAGAGCCAAGAAGGCCTCCCTGCTAGAACTCGCCCAAGAACAAGATGTCCACATAATCCTCCTGGGTGAGACGAAAATAAAGCCATCTAACAAACTCACCCTACAGAACTACGAGTGCTACAGGAGAGATGAGATATCCCCCGCCAACGTAGCTTACAGAGGAGTTGCAGCGCTGGTAAGGAGAGATGTCATCCACGAAGAACTGGACCTCCTGGAGTACGAGCAAACTCGCACAGTAGGAGTTCGAGTACAGATTGCCGGCGTAGAGATGGACGTATACGCCGGCTATAGACCACCGCTCTCAAAAGGCTACATCAAGACAAAGGACTTTGAGACCATATTCAAAGGGAGAAACCCAACACTGCTCGCCGCTGACCTGAACTGCAAGCACATCGCCTGGGGATCACATAGCACGCAGCCCAATGGCGAGAAGCTGCTGAAAGTGACCCAGGCGCTGGACGCGACAGTGTTGGGGCCCGACTCACCAACCCATATACCGACCAACGTCAAGAATAGAGCCGATGTGCTGGACATCGTGGTCCACCGAGGGTTCCACTGCCCGGTCTCGGTGGAAACAATCTATGCCCTAAACGAGCCACACATGCCCATCCTCATCACCATCGGAGGATCAACATGCCTCGTACCCAGACCACTGAAGAGGAGAGTGGACTGGCCGAAGTTCCTAGGAGAACTAGAGTCGCTGAAGGTAGGCCCGCTGTCAACGCCGGAGGAGGTGGACCGGTGCGCAGAGGAGCTGACCACAGCGATCAGAGAAGCCAAAGATAGGGCGACAACGGAAGAGCCAGTCACCGCCATTCGGAACCCGTTGCCGCCCCCACTTCAAGCCCTAAAACAAGAGAAGAAGACATTGGTGAAACTGTGGGCCAGCTCCCGATGTCCACGTACCAAGAAGCGACTCAACCAGGTGACAACGGACCTAGCTGAGAAGGTCAAGGCGTGGAGAGGTACCACGTGGGAGGAGCACCTGGACAAATGCGCAGACGACACCACTTCACTCCACCAACTGAACCGCCACCTCACAAGAACCAAAACCACGGTGTGCCCCCTGATGGATGAGAGAGGCGAGAAGCACTACTCACCACAAGCCAGAGCGGAACTCCTGGCAGACCACCTCGCGGAACAGTTCCAGCCACATCCAGTTCCTGCAGAGGCGGGCCAAGGAGTCCGAACCCACCACGAAAAGGTAGTGCAAGAAGTGGCCGCCTACCTCAACGTACCAGCCCCGCAATTGGACGGAGATGTCTTCTTCTCTCCAGCGGAAGTGATCCGGGCAGCCACGCGCCTCAACGCCAAGAAGGCACCGGGTCATGACGGAATCCCGAGCGCCGCCATCAAGAGGATGCCCAGGCGGGCGCTCGTGTGTCTGACCCGGCTCTTCAACGGAGTGCTGCGGACCGGTCACTTCCCCCAGATCTGGAAGACTGGCAAGGTGATCGCCCTGCATAAGCCCGGGAAGGACCGACGATCACCTGCCAGTTATAGGCCCATCACCCTGCTGCCACACATGGCCAAGTTGTGTGAACGTCTGCTCCTCACCAGGATGAGGCCCCTTTTGCCAGTGAGGGAGGAGCAGTACGGATTCAGAGCCAGGCACTCCACAACACTGCAGCTCACGAGGGTGCTGCATGAGATGGGCCATGGACTAAACAGCAAGAAGAGGACAGTAGCCGTATTTCTAGACGTGGAGAAGGCCTTCGATCGGGTCTGGCACGAGGGCCTCCTTCATAAACTAATAGCCTCAGATCTCCCCAAGATGCTGGTACACCTGGTGGCCTCCTTCCTCGCAAACCGCGACTTCTTCGTGACCGTCGAGCAAGTAAACTCCGGACAAAGAAACATCGCAGCAGGAGTGCCCCAGGGCAGTTGCCTTTCCCCTACGTTGTACGCCAGGTACACAGATGACATCCCAGTGCCCACAACAAAAGCCCACCACACCACCACAGTAAAGCTCTCGTTGTTCGCGGACGATTGTGCTTATTTCGCGACAACGAAGAGCACGAGGGTGGGTAGTCGAAGCGTCCAGAGGGCCCTGGACGCCCTACCCGAGTGGCTCGACAAGTGGAAGATTGCGGTCAACGTGGCGAAGACGACCGCAATAGTCACGGGCTGCCAAAGAAAATTACCAGCGCCACTTACACTCCGAGCTCAGCCCGTCAAATGGCAGCACCAGGTCAAGTTCCTTGGCGTCACTATTGACAACAACGTGAACATGAGAGTGCACGCCAAGAATGCCATTGGCCAGGCCAAGGCGGCACGCGCACTCCTGAGACCTGTGCTGCAGTCCTCATTGCCATTGAAGACGAAGATCGGGGTGTACAAAATGTATATCAGAACTCGGCTGACTTACGCCGCACCTGCCTGGTACTCGCTGTTGTCCGAGACCTTGAAAATAGACATACAGCGAGTACAAAATTCAACCCTACGGATGATAACTGGAGCTGGACGGTTCATCCGTAACGATGTCATCGCCAGAGACACAAAAATGGAGACGATCCGGCAGTTTGTGGTCCGTCTGTCGCGCGGCATGTTTGACCGCGCCGACAACGGACCGCACCCTCACCTGCAAGGCATCGCTCCACTGCATGCCCGCCCACCTGACGTACCACCAGCCTGGCGCACCCTGCAGCGGGAACTCCTCGTCAGCTCCGAGGAGGAAGACGAATCAAGGGTCGCGCCAGGACATAATACTGGACCTACTGGGCCCTGAGAGGCCGTTCGGCTGGCGCCAGGGTCCAGCAACAGACGAGGAGTACATCAAATCTTCCCCCCCCCCCGGTCCCACCGACTCACATCCTTACCCCCCCCAAGTCCACCTAATAGAAAGACTTGTTACAGATGGTTATTGGGCCCCACCCGGCCAGCAGGCTATCACTGGGGTCCAACCTGCCAGCCCGACCTCTGGACTCGGTCACAGCCGCAAACCTGCTGCAGGACATGAGCCCAGTATGAGAAGACCATGCCGCCTTACTTCTCACTTCTACTTCCCCCCCCTTTTGTAATTTACTTTCCCCTGGGCTCCAACACGACCTAACCTGGTGCCGTAAGGTCAGGAGCTCAGAGCGGCTTTAGAGACAAATCTTCCCGCTGCTTCTATCCTCCCCTCCTTTTCGCGTGGATAGACAAATCATCTTCCCGCTCAATCCCTACCTTGTATGTTTGTGTTCGTGTGTCCATGTTGGGTATTATTTTTTCATTTATTTTGTTTACCCACATGGTGGTTTGGGGAGGTGTGCTGAAGATTTTTTTTTTTCGTGGTTATTTTTGTTTTTCCACACACCTCCCCTTTTTTTTTTTTTTTTTTCCTCGCTTCGCGCGCTGTAGGCCTCACCTCGCGCCGAAGCTATATACTAATGTATCACGACCAACAAAACTGGACCTTCTGTCTTCAGATTAATCGTTTGAAAAGCTGGACCCTCTGTCCTCAGAAGTTATTGCAAATCCGGACCCTCTGTCCTCAGAAGTTAATCACGCACACCATTGGGCCCTACCCTGGGCTTTGTGAGGTCGTTCGGCTGGCGCCGGAGCCCAGGGCGAAGCAGACGACCACACGACGCCTGTTCGACAGGGCATCAATCAAGCCTGAGCCACCCCCGGGTTCTGTGAGGCCGTACGGCTGGCGCCGGAATCCGGGACGCCGACGAAGAGAGAAAAGAGAAGAGAAGCTTAGCCTCACTCACTCACATACTCGCGTCGGCAATCTCAACTTCACAAAACAAGTGCTCCCCTTACCCTTCTCTATGGTTATATAAAATCATTAATTATTCTTACCGGGCATTAGCCAAAAGGGGAGGTTTCCTAAAAAAAACCAGCACGCTCCCAGAAATTAAAAAAGCGGCCCGGCCAAAAGAGCACAGCCGGGCCTAGCAAGGTTGAGCCGCAAAAAATGCAAGCCGGCTTGGAAACCTCCCTCTCACTTCCCCGGGACCTGCGTGTCCCGGAGCCCAGCCCCTCTAAAGAAAGTTCTTTTCGAAGAGGTCCCTACCAGTCCCACTTAGGGGCTGGCAGAAGTCCCGAGATTGAGATGTTCAAAACCACACACGCACGCTCGCCACGCACGCGTCGAGTTCTCTCGTATATTATTACATTAATTCACTGTACCATATCCATCCACTCACCATGCCGCCCAAGACTAGCGGTAAGGCCGCCAAGAAGTCCGGCAAGGCGCAGAAGAACATCTCCAAGACCGACAAGAAGAAGAAGAAGCACAAGAGGAAGGAGAGCTACGCCATCTACATCTACAAGGTGCTCAAGCAGGTCCACCCGGACACCGGTATCTCGTCGAAGGCCATGTCCATCATGAACTCGTTCGTGAACGACATATTCGAGCGCATCGCCGCCGAGGCGTCCCGTCTCGCGCACTACAACAAGCGCTCCACCATCACCAGCAGGGAGGTGCAGACCTCCGTGAGGCTCCTGCTGCCCGGCGAGCTGGCCAAGCACGCGGTCAGCGAGGGCACCAAGGCGGTCACCAAGTACACCAGCTCCAAGTGAGCGCGTGTGCATTATAATATATGATGCGCATAAAAAAAAGGCCCTTTTCAGGGCCACAATATTTATCTAAATAACGTAGTACCTAAGTGAAAAGTTTCCATCTATCTATTTATTTACGATACACACGCACGAGCACATCGTTGATTTACTTGGCTAGTTATTGTTGTTTGCATCAATACATCAATGACAAGATTGTGCCTTTATACATAATATAATAATAGTAGGTATATGTACATAGTTCGTCGTTGTTGTTATTTGAACACAATCAATAAAGTTCGTTTTCGATGCATAGTTTGTCCCTTAGCTACCTGCCGAATATTTATATACTTATATTTTCAAATGCTACCTTTCTTGCGTCACCGGACGATTTAATTATTTTGTTGAGATTAATAAAATAATATGTACTCATCACATACCTATGTACCTATTGTAGGTTGGTTTGGTTTGGTTGGTTGGTGTGTCTGTCAGGCAGGCAGGAGCGGAGCGCGGTCGGTCATGCCATGCCGCTGCGAAAGAACGAGACGATGCAAGTGATCAAGCGTGCGTGCGAGCGAGCAAGACAAACACGCCGCGTCTGTATAAAACGGGCGCTTGGATTGAAAAATATTTCAGTTCAATAAGTATCGTCGGCCGTCGCGTAGTCTCACGCTCGTTTCGAATATATATTTTTTTAATACGTATATTATATAAGTATTAATTTAACCATGGCCCGTACCAAGCAGACCGCTCGCAAGTCCACCGGAGGCAAGGCGCCGCGCAAGCAGCTCGCCACCAAGGCGGCCCGCAAGAGCGCACCCGCCACCGGCGGCGTGAAGAAACCCCACCGTTACAGGCCCGGCACGGTGGCGCTCCGCGAGATCCGTCGCTACCAGAAGAGCACAGAGCTGCTGATCCGCAAGCTGCCGTTCCAGCGTCTGGTGCGCGAGATCGCGCAGGACTTCAAGACCGATCTGCGCTTCCAGAGCTCCGCCGTGATGGCGCTGCAGGAGGCCAGCGAGGCGTACCTGGTCGGTCTGTTCGAGGACACCAACCTGTGCGCCATTCACGCGAAACCGCGTCACCATCATGCCGAAGGATATCCAACTGGCGCGCCGAATTCGAGGCGAGCGCGCCTAAACAACTGCAACAATCTCGCGCGCGCGTGTTGGTTGTGTGTGTGTGCATGCACCTGAACCTGAAAATTTACACGCGAGATTGCTTAAAACGGCCCTTTTCAGGGCCACATAAGATTCACGAGTGATGACAAAAAGAAGAACTCCCGTTTCGTGTCTATGAAAATATATCCTACAGCTAAATATTATACATAATACATAATATTATGTAGTAGTACGTACCTACCACATATTCGCTTTGAAAATTTTAAGATTAACGTAGGCACACATGAAAAAAAAAAAAATGATTATGACAAGCCGTAATATATAATGTTAGTAACACTAACAAACTATAATAACAATTCTAATTTAGTCTAGTATGTACCTACCTAACTAATCTTATGCTGTTGGCAAGACATAATAAGCAATGGTAAATAATATATAGAGATAGGAATTCTAAATACTTAGTATTATACTGTTCATAACAGAGAACATCACCCACCTAATGAATAATAAATATAAAATAATTACATATACTTAAGGCTCCCCATTATAATTTTTATGTTGCATTTTATTCTTAGTTTTTGATAGATATCTGAATGAAAACTCAAGTACAAATCGTTATATTTTAACTGATTGGCATAGAATGCTAATCTTTTACCATCGTTGATTTTATTCTTTGATTTTTATTAGTATTTGTCTAGTATAGTTTCATACTTGAGTTACTGGGATTCGATTTCCTTTTAAAGGATGCTTTAGTAGGTACATTGTTTTCCGCAACATTTTGTGTGGGACATAGGATTATAATTTACTCGATAATTATGTTTATCCTAAAGTACGTTTGTACTGAAGTAACAAAGAGGCTGGTTACTGCTCTGTTTAACTCGAGAGCAATCTTGTATCTTGCCATAATAATAACGACGCTACCGTCCACTCTCGCATTTATGTTAGAAGACCCAAAGATTTTCATAGGTTTTCTTACACACGTTTTTTTTTTTTTTTTGTATTAGATATTTTATCCTTTTAAATTAGCTATTTAGTGAAAGGCTATGTGATCCTTAGATTAAGTGGCACCATACATACCACTGTTTGTGATTGAATTTTAGATTAGACATGGCACCTTTAGAGGGTTTTGTCAGTAATTTACATAATTTATGTCCTAGCTAGAATTATTTAAAAGGTAAATTCATTAGTAATTATTGTAATGGCCAATATTTGAAAAGTGAAGCCAGTAGTGGCCATACCAACAACTATAAAGTAATGTAATTTTAAATTGTGTTTCATGAAAGAAGAAGAGACCAAACTGAAGTTATGGTTTTTACTTTTTTTTCTATTATATTAAAATAATATTTTGTAAAGCAGACTCGCCTTTGAAATCGTTCTAGCTACGCCCTTTTATTAAAATCTTACCACTTATTTTTGTATTTAGAATTTAGATAGAAACCAAAGTATTTTTGCTGATCTGATTCTTTATATTTTGAGATTTTGTACAAATTGACTTAATACCATAATCTGGTTGATTTTATTAGTATTATGCTTGTTTAGAATGTCACCATTTTAGAGTATTGTTGAGACCTACCTATTTTTAGTTTAACATTTTTTTTTTTTTTTTTTTAACGTTACGTATTAGCTAGCTATCTGTTATTATAGGTATTATAGTACCTACTTAATATTGTAATAATATAAAGAGATACATAATAATAAGGGGCGAGGGGGTGCTCCCCCCTCGCACATCGTCCTGCTCTCGCCAGCCAGTAGCTGTCTCAGTCATTGGGTTTGCTATAAATATAGGCGTGAAAATGTTGCGCGACGCTGGTGACCAGCGCCCCCCCCAGCCTCAGCCAAGAGCACCTGCAGTGCAGCAACTGCGCCCACCGTCACCGCCCGCCCGGGCAGGAGCCAGGGCGGCACCGCCACCGCAGCGCGCCGCACCACCACCAACGACTCTACGCCCACCAGCCAACAATGCTGGTGAATACCCTCGCCGCCGTGGAAGGGGCAGAGCCAGGAGGGGACGCCAAGTGGTGCCCGCCTCAACTCCGGTCCCCACGATGGGGGGCCCCCCCGTGTTTGAGCCGTTCCCGTCCTCGACGCGGGGCCCTCCATCCAGACAACAGCCTGCTAGAGCCCAACAGGCAACCGCGTCCAGCGGGCCTCCCAGAGGGGGTTTACGCGGACGCTCCCGCGGAAGCTCGCGTGGTCGCTCCCAAGGCAGGGGACGCTCGCGTGGCGCCCGCGGCTCCCACAACCAAGGCCAGATCCAACCACTCGCCGCCCACGCAGATACACAACATGCGCAACAACAGGGGCGGCGAGGTGGTGTAGCAGCACAGGTTTTCCTGCCCAGACCCGTGGCGCTACAACAACTTCACCCGAGAGACCCCCGCAGGAGGGGGGCCCAAGTCGAAGGAACAGAGGAGATCACTCCCACGCCACTCCAGCCAACGCAGGAACCAGCAGATCTCATGCCCGCCTTCTTCCGGAGGGCCATGCCCATGCCGGTTCCCCGCAGTATCTCGGAAGCCCAGACCCAGCCCCAGCCACAGCGACCAGCGGAGCAACTAGCTCGCCGCCGCATCGCCCACCCTCAACTCCAGCCCGAGCAGCAACAGCAGCTGCCTGAACAAGCTTCGACTTCAGCAAGGCCCAACGCAGAGTTGGTGCGCACCCTGCTGGAGTCCCTTCAAGCCATCGCCGGCGCAGCCCAGGAGCTGCAGCAACAGGCGGTGCGCGCAATGGCCGCCCTCCAAGCGTTCCAGTATGAATAGTAGGCCCACAAGGATACTATACTGGAACGCAGGGGGGGTACGTGAGAAGAACACCTCCCTGGAGCAGCTCGCCCGGGACCAGGACGTTCACGTCATACTCCTGGGCGAGACCAAACTTAAGCCCAGCCTATCCTTCCGCATCAAGAATTACGAGTGCTACAGGAGGGACGAAATGTCACCCAAAGGGATCGCCTATAGAGGAGTGGCGGTCCTGGTGAGAAGAGATGTTGTCCACGACACTCTGCCCCTCCTGAACTACGAACAGACACGCACTCTGGGGGTCCGTCTACAAATAGCCGGACGGGAAACAAATGTATACGCCGGCTATAGACCCCCGCAATCCAATACCAAATTTTGCGCGAAGGACATACAGACCATTTTTCAAGGCCCACACCCAACACTGCTTGCAGCCGATCTAAACTGCAAGCACATCGCCTGGGGATCGCACAGCACGCAAAGAAGCGGTGAAGAGCTGTCAAAAGCGGCCCAGGCGTTAGACGCGACAGTGTTGGGTCCCGACTCTCCCACGCATATACCGACGAATGTTGGACAAAGAGCGGATGTGCTGGACATCGCCATCCACAAGGGGATAGATGTACCAACATTCGTCGAGACAATTTACGCCCTAAATGAAAATCACTGCCCCATCCTGATTACCGTGGGGGGGTCGATCAGCGCAGTACCCGGAAGACCAAGAAGAAAGGTGGACTGGACCCAGTTTCTAGGGGAACTGGAGAAGCTTGAGGTGGGCCCACTGACAACGCCAGAAGACGTGGACCACTGTGCGCAGGAGCTCACCTCAGCCATCAAGCAAGCCAAAGACAGAGCGACAACGGTAGAACCAGCCACCGCCATCCGGGACCCGTTGCCGCCCCATCTCCAAGCCCTGAAGAAAGAAAAGGCTGCGCTGATAAAGTTGTGGGCCACTTCCCGCTGCCCGAGGACCAAGACGCGGCTGAACAAGACCACCACGGAGCTAGCCGAAAAGGTGCGCGAGTGGAGAGGGTCCGTGTGGGAGGACCACTTGTCCCACTGCGAGGAGGACAAGACCTCTCTCTACTCCCTAAACAGGCACCTTACCAAGGCCAAAGTTACAGTGTGTCCGCTGACAGATAAGAATGGTCAGCGTCACTACACTCCGCAAGCCAGAGCCGAACTCCTGGCAGACCACCTCGCGGAACAATTCCAGCCGCATCCAGTTCCCGCTGAGGCGGGCCGAGGAGTTCGAGAGCATCATACCCAGGTAGAGCAGGAGGTGACGGCCTACCTGAACACACCACCCCCGCCCCTGGAGGGAGACTTCTTCTTCTCTCCAGCGGAAGTGATCCGGGCAGCCATGCGTTTGAATCCCAAGAAGGCGCCGGGTTATGACGGTATACCGAGCGCCGCTTACAAGAGGATGCCTAAGCGTGCGCTCGTGTGTCTGACTCGGCTCTTCAATGGCGTGCTGCGGACCGGACACTTCCCACAAACCTGGAAGACTGGCAAGGTGATCGTCCTGCACAAACCTGGAAAGGACCGACGATCACCTGCCAGTTATAGGCCCATCACGCTGCTCCCGCATATGGCCAAGCTGTGTGAGCGACTGCTCCTCACCAGGATGAGGCCCCTTTTGCCGGTGAGGGAGGAGCAGTACGGATTCCGAGCTGGTCACTCGACGACGCTCCAGCTAACGCGGGTGCTGCACGAGATGGGCCATGGACTGAACCTCGGGCAGCGTACTGTTGCCGTATTCCTTGACGTGGAGAAGGCCTTCGATAGGGTCTGGCACGAGGGCCTCCTCCACAAACTTATTGCCTCGGACTTGCCGAAAATGTTGGTACACCTGGTGGCCTCCTTCCTCGCAAATCGCGACTTCTTCGTGACCGTCGAGCAAGCAGACTCCGGACGAAGAACCATCGCAGCAGGAGTGCCCCAGGGCAGCTGTCTCTCGCCAACTCTTTACGCCAAATACACGGACGACATCCCAGTGCCAACTTCGCATCACTTCAACGCCCACCCTGCGAAGCTCTCGTTGTTCGCGGACGATTGTGCGTATTTCGCGACAACGAAGAGTGCACTGATAGCACGTCGTCGGGTACAGAGAGCACTAGACCTTCTTCCCCCGTGGCTGGACAGGTGGAAGATTGCTGTTAATGTGGCGAAAACAACAGCAATCGTCACAGGCCGGAATTGTAGGAAGATACCACCGCCACTCACACTCCGAGCTCAGCCCGTCCAATGGCAGAAGCAGGTGAAATTCCTCGGCGTGACGATAGACCACGGAGTGAATATGAGAGCGCACACCAAGAACGCCATTGGTCAAGCCAAGGCGGCATGCGCTCTCCTGAGACCTGTACTACGTTCATCCATGCCATTGAAGACGAAGATCGGAGTGTACAAAATGTACGTCAGAACCCGGCTGACGTACGCCGCCCCTGCTTGGTACTCGCTGCTGCCCAAAACCGGGAAGGAGCAGATGCAGCGAGTCCAAAATATAGCACTCCGGGCGATAACGGGAGCTGGAAGATATGTCCGAAATGACGTTATCGCCCGTGACACCAGAATAGAGACCATCGAGCAGTTTGTGGTCCGTTTGTCGCGCGTCATGTTTGACCGCGCCGACAACGGACCGCACCCACACCTGCGTGGCATTGCGCCCCTGCATGCCCGCCCTCCCGACGTTCCACAGACCTGGCGCACCCTGCAGCGGGAACTCCTCGCAAGCTCCGAGGAGGAAGACGAGTCAAGGGTAGCGCCGGGCCCTAGCACCGGACCAACTGGACCCTGAGCGGCCGCCTGGCTGGCGCCAGGGCACAGACAAGGAGAACTAATAATCTCCCCCCCCTTCACTACCTACTTCAACTACCACCTCCTATACCTTTCTTTCCTTATTTTCTTTTCCCCCCAGTTTAATGTTACAGGTCACTATTGAGCTCCGTGCGGCCACTCGGCCAACGCCGGGGCCCAACCTGAATGACCTGCCAAGCTGGACCTCTGGGCTCTGTGTAATGACCATAGCCAATGGCTGGTCCAGAGCCTAGAACGAAGAGCGTGCTGCTGAAAGTCTTCGCGCACGTCTTCAACTCTACTTTCCCCTTTCCCTACTTACTTTCCCCTGGGCTCCAACACGACCTAGCCTGGTACCGTAAGGTCAGGAGCCCAGAGCGGTGTCTAGAGACCAATCTTCCCGCTGTCTCTACCCCCCCCCCTTTCTTCGCGTGGATAGATTAATCACCTTCCCGCTCAGCCCCTACCACTTTATGTTTGTGTTGTGTGTTGACATGTGGGTATAATTTTTTCATTTATTTTGTTTACCCACATGAGGTTTAGGGGTGGTGTGGTGATGATTTTTTCGTGGATATTTTTGTTTTTCCACACACCATCCCCCTTTTTTTTTTTTTTTTTTTTTTTTTCTTTCTCCTCGTTTCGCGCGCTGTAGGCCTCACCTCGCGCCGAAGCTAAATATTGTATCACGACCAACAAAACTGGACCCTCTGTATTCAGATTGACTGTTTGAAAAGCTGGACCCTCTGTCCTCAGAAGTTTTGCAAATCCGGACCCTCTGTCCTTAGAAGCTAATCACGCACACCATTGGGCCCTACCCTGGGCTTTGTGAGGTCGTTCGGCTGGCGCCGGAGCCCAGGGCGAAGCAGACGACCACACGACGCCTGTTCGACAGGGCATCAATCAAGCCAGAGCCACCCCCGGGTTCTGTGAGGCCGTACGGCTGGCGCCGGAATCCGGGACGCCGACGAAGAGAGAAAAGAGAAGAGAAGCTTAGCCTCACTCACTCACATACTCGCGTCGGCAATCTCAACTTCACAAAATTAGTGCTCCCCTTACCCTCCACTATGGTTGTATAGAATCATGAATTTTTCTTACCGGGCATTAGCCAAAGGGGGAGGTTTCCTAAAAAACCAGCACGCTCCCAGAAATTAAAAAAGCGGCCCGGCCAAAAGAGCACAGCCGGGCCTAGCAAGGTCGAGCCGCAAAAAATGCAAGCCGGCTTGGAAACCTCCTCCGAAATTCCCCGGGGCCTGCGTGCCCCGGCGCCCAGTCCCTCCAAAGAGTATCTACTCGAGGAGGTCCTTACCAGTCCCCTTCCGGGGCTGGAAGACGACCCGACGTTCGTTCGTTGCGCGACGCGCAGTCGTCTCGTAGTCGTGCTCGCATCGCACCGCACGTCGTATTCTCTTCGTTCGTGTAACTAACAGTTTTTTGTCGTTTTGCCAACATGACCGGTCGCGGCAAGGGTGGAAAGGGTCTGGGGAAAGGTGGCGCCAAGCGTCACGTGGCGCCAAGCGTCACAGGAAAGTGCTTCGCGACAACATCCAGGGCATCACCAAGCCGGCCATCCGTCGTCTGGCGCGCAGGGGCGGCGTGAAGCGCATCAGCGGTCTCATCTACGAGGAGACCCGCGGTGTGCTCAAGGTGTTCCTGGAGAACGTGATCCGCGACGCTGTCACTTACACCGAGCACGCCAAGAGGAAGACCGTCACCGCCATGGACGTCGTGTACGCTCTGAAACGCCAGGGTCGCACCCTGTACGGTTTCGGAGGCTAAAACGAACGGAAGCTAAGCATATAACTGCTATACTAGCTAAGTTTTTAGCTTAATATTAAAAAGGCCCTTTTCAGGGCCGCACGATGCTCTATATTATACCTACTACATATTGATACTTAACGATGAATTGTTTCGTATTGAACGAATTCAAAACGCACACTATTAATTAATAGTATAAGTCTCCTCATAACGTCAGTTAGTTAGTTAGTTAGTTAGTTAGTTGAGATACCCTACCAATATACAATACAGCAGACAGACTTAACGTACCTACGTATACATAGGTACATAATATAGCATACTTACTACTGAATATTAAAACTATATACGTACCTACCATATGATGGTAAAACGATAGTGTAAGAACGACAACAGACAACAACGTGATCGAGATTCCCGGCAGGCAGGGCAGTGCAGTAATAGTGCGTGCGCGAGGCGTTATTTAGTGCACGTGTACTTAAATATTTCACTACTTATGTAGGTATGTACTGACAAAAGATTATTATTTGTATTATTATAACAAAAAAAAATATGATATAGTCATTCAGCGTGATTCTACGTACACGGTACGAAAGCAGCTTCGGTGCGATGCGGCGAGCGCAACCTATCTATCCGGTGGAAGTGTTTTACGAGCATCAAAATATCGGGGGTTTTTTAACGTAAACAAGTGAAAATTTGCACGAGTTGTGCTGTATATAATGAAAACGATATCTTCCCCTTTTCATGTATAGCGTATAACGAGGGTAATGCCATTGTTTTGTACAGTAAATACAATTTTAAAGTGGAGTCGAGCTCGGCGACGGCTCGAACGGCACGATTAATGCCCTGTGAAACTTTAACGGCGCACCGGCGAGTGTTAAATGTGATTTTAGAGCGTGGCCAGGTTCAGAACGTTTCATGAGACATGGCCAACGGGCACCGTTCAGTAGTGAAATTTTCTAAAAGTGCTATTTAATCAGAGCGGTGTTAGTGAAAAGTCACGAGAGCGGCGACGAGAAATCGTATATCGGCTGCGGTGGCGCCTTTGCGGTAACGATACGAATCAGTATCAAATAATTCATTCAAAAACGACGATTTTTTAAAATAATTAATCAACGCTGAACGCCAAGAAAGCACCGGGTTACGACTTACGACAGCATTCCGAGCGCAGCGCCTTTGATTGAAACAATAATAATCGCAATAATGGCAGACACAGCAGTGGCCGCAGAAACTCCCGCCCCGGCGACGCCGGCGAAGAAACCGAAGGCGTCCGCCGCCGCGACGGCGGGCGCGAAGAAGCCGAAGGCGAAACCTACGCACCCGAAGACCTCCGAGATGGTGAACAGCGCCATCAAGGAGCTGAAGGAGCGCAGCGGATCGTCGCTGAAGGCGATCAAAAAGTACATCGCCGCCCAGTACAAGGTGGACGCCGAGAAGCTGGCGCCGTTCATCAGGAAGTACCTGAAGGGCGCCGTCGAGAGCGGCGCTCTCATCCAGACCAAAGGTAAGGGCGCGTCGGGCAGCTTCAAGCTCGAGTCCAAGTCCTCCGGCGCGGCGAAGAAGCCCGCCGCCGCTGCGAAGGCCGAGAAGGCGAAGCGGAAGCCTTCCGACAAGAGACCGGCGGCCGCCGCCTCGTCGTCAGCGGCTAGCAAGAGGTCGGCGGCCGCGGCCGCACCCGCGTCCGGCGGCAGGGGCAGAAAGGCGGCCGCCGCGACGGCTTCGGCCACCGCGTCGCCCGCTGCCAAGTCGAAGCCGTCGGCGGCCGCAGGCCGCAGGGACAAGAGGGCCGTCGCCGCCAAGAAGAAGCCCGCAGCGGCCAAGAAGTCGTCGTCGGCAAGCAGTGGTGGCGCCTCCAAGAAGGCCGCCGCCGCCGCCGCCGCACCGAAGGCGAAGAAGACCACCAAGCCGCCCACGAATAAGCCGAAAGCGCCCAAGCCCAAGAGAGCCGCCGCCACGCCGTCCAAGAAGGCGGCCGCCTCCAAGAGGGCCACCGCTTCCAAGAAGTAAGAGCGCGCGCACTCGCACTATTATAATAGCGCGAGTCCGCTAGCTCGCCCGCTTGCGTGCCGGTGGTCGGTCCGCTCGCCCGCTATAGCAGCGCGCGCAAGCACCCGCCGCCGCCGGCACCTCGCAAACAAACAAACAAACAAACAAACAGCCCTTTTCAGGGCTAACACAAACATTTCATAATTACTATCGTTGTACTGAATGAACAAACAAAGATAAAGTTTCCCTCTAAGATCGCGCACACACCACACCACCGCACACACTAATCTGGCAGGCAGGTAGTCATAGTCCTAGTCATTTATTCATATCAAATATTTGATACACGTCACAGAAATACAAGTAAAAAAAAATAATCAATTAAAATAATAGTAAGTACAATTAAATACAATAATTATTGCAAAACAAAAAATATTAAATTAAATTATTGCACAATTCAATTCTAAAAAAAAAAAATTCCTACTACCACCCTCATTTTCATGAAGTCATCAAAATTATAAAATGCCTGCTCGATAAGCCAACACTTTAGTTTTCTTTTATAGATAGATCTGGAGGGCGCGTCCCTTATCTCAAGCGGTAAGTAAGGTGGGTGGACCGACCAGGTTAATAACCACCACCACCACCACCACTACTGCTTGCGGCTTGCTGCTCTGCTACCTGCGAAGAGAACGCACGCGCGTCACTGACTGACTGACCCGACTGTCCGACTCCTGAACAACAACAACAACAACAATAATAAAAAAAAATAATAATAAATAGGACACACAGACAGACAGAACAATTGAAACAATCGAAACGACTCCGGATTGGTCCGTCGTGGTAGAGAGAGACGCTCTACGCAGCGCGCGCGATTCGTCGACCCCGCCACTATAAATATAAGTGAATGGCCGCGTTGAAAAAAAATCATTCTCTCTGCTAACGATCGCGGCAACGCACGCGCGCGTCGTCATATCATTTCATTTCATCGTGGTGCAATAAAAAATAATATAACAATGTCCGGACGCGGCAAGGGTGGTAAAGTGAAGGGAAAGGCAAAGTCTCGCTCCAATCGCGCCGGACTCCAGTTCCCAGTGGGTCGTATCCATCGTCTTCTGCGCAACGGTAACTACGCCGAGCGCGTCGGCGCCGGCGCGCCCGTCTACCTGGCCGCCGTGATGGAGTACCTCGCCGCCGAGGTGCTCGAGCTCGCCGGCAACGCGGCGAGGGACAACAAGAAGACCAGGATCATACCGCGTCACCTGCAGCTGGCGATCAGGAACGACGAGGAGCTGAACAAGCTTCTCTCCGGCGTCACCATCGCCCAGGGCGGCGTGCTGCCGAACATCCAGGCCGTCCTTTTGCCCAAGAAGACCGAGAAGAAGGCGTAGGTTGTGTACAAACCAACCAACCGCAACAAACGCATGTACACGGCAGACAGACACTACACTATATAATATTATATTGTATTGCGCCTGTTTGTTGTTTGCGACCCTTGAAAAGGCCCTTCTCAGGGCCACAATATGAGTCATAACCATAATATTTTTTCAATGATATTTAAAAAACGCGGGGATTCGCATCTTTTAATTTCAACAAACAAAACAACAGTAACTCACTCGCCGTGGTATTATTTATTTGTATTAATATGAGAGGTAAATAATAGGTACATAATATTCATCTAGATGATGATGAATTTCATATGAATTTGATTTTACAAGTAATTGAATTAATAATAATGAAAATAGCTATGTACCGCATAATTAGTTTTTTTTTTAATTTTCTTTTTTTAAACTAACGGGCGGGGCGAGGGGGGCACGCGTGATTCACCCCTCTCCGCCCCGCCCCGCTGATCGAAATCGAGTCGTTGATTGGTCGTTCGCGGAGAGAGTGCTCTTCACGCTCACAGCTACCGCAGCTGTCACGTCGACTATATAAATAAATTTTAATTTTGTTCAAAACCACACACGCACGCTCGCCACGCACGCGTCGAGTTCTCTCGTATATTATTACATTAATTCACTGTACCATATCCATCCACTCACCATGCCGCCCAAGACTAGCGGTAAGGCCGCCAAGAAGTCCGGCAAGGCGCAGAAGAACATCTCCAAGACCGACAAGAAGAAGAAGAAGCACAAGAGGAAGGAGAGCTACGCCATCTACATCTACAAGGTGCTCAAGCAGGTCCACCCGGACACCGGTATCTCGTCGAAGGCCATGTCCATCATGAACTCGTTCGTGAACGACATATTCGAGCGCATCGCCGCCGAGGCGTCCCGTCTCGCGCACTACAACAAGCGCTCCACCATCACCAGCAGGGAGGTGCAGACCTCCGTGAGGCTCCTGCTGCCCGGCGAGCTGGCCAAGCACGCGGTCAGCGAGGGCACCAAGGCGGTCACCAAGTACACCAGCTCCAAGTGAGCGCGTGTGCATTATAATATATGATGCGCATAAAAAAAAGGCCCTTTTCAGGGCCACAATATTTATCTAAATAACGTAGTACCTATGTGAAAAGTTTCCATCTATCTATTTATTTACGATACACACGCACGAGCACATCGTTGATTTACTTGGCTAGTTATTGTTGTTTGCATCAATACATCAATGACAAGATTGTGCCTTTATACATAATATAATAATAGTAGGTATATGTACATAGTTCGTCGTTGTTGTTATTTGAACACAATCAATAAAGTTCGTTTTCGATGCATAGTTTGTCCCTTAGCTACCTGCCGAATATTTATATACTTATATTTTCAAATGCTACCTTTCTTGCGTCACCGGACGATTTAATTATTTTGTTGAGATTAATAAAATAATATGTACTCATCACATACCTATGTACCTATTGTAGGTTGGTTTGGTTTGGTTGGTTGGTGTGTCTGTCAGGCAGGCAGGAGCGGAGCGCGGTCGGTCATGCCATGCCGCTGCGAAAGAACGAGACGATGCAAGTGATCAAGCGTGCGTGCGAGCGAGCAAGACAAACACGCCGCGTCTGTATAAAACGGGCGCTTGGATTGAAAAATATTTCAGTTCAATAAGTATCGTCGGCCGTCGCGTAGTCTCACGCTCGTTTCGAATATATATTTTTTTTAATACGTATATTATATAAGTATTAATTTAACCATGGCCCGTACCAAGCAGACCGCTCGCAAGTCCACCGGAGGCAAGGCGCCGCGCAAGCAGCTCGCCACCAAGGCGGCCCGCAAGAGCGCACCCGCCACCGGCGGCGTGAAGAAACCCCACCGTTACAGGCCCGGCACGGTGGCGCTCCGCGAGATCCGTCGCTACCAGAAGAGCACAGAGCTGCTGATCCGCAAGCTGCCGTTCCAGCGTCTGGTGCGCGAGATCGCGCAGGACTTCAAGACCGATCTGCGCTTCCAGAGCTCCGCCGTGATGGCGCTGCAGGAGGCCAGCGAGGCGTACCTGGTCGGTCTGTTCGAGGACACCAACCTGTGCGCCATTCACGCGAAACGCGTCACCATCATGCCGAAGGATATCCAACTGGCGCGCCGAATTCGAGGCGAGCGCGCCTAAACAACTGCAACAATCTCGCGCGCGCGTGTTGGTTGTGTGTGTGTGCATGCACCTGAACCTGAAAATTTACACGCGAGATTGCTTAAAACGGCCCTTTTCAGGGCCACATAAGATTCACGAGTGATGACAAAAAGAAGAACTCCCGTTTCGTGTCTATGAAAATATATCCTACAGCTAAATATTATACATAATACATAATATTATGTAGTAGTACGTACCTACCACATATTCGCTTTGAAAATTTTAAGATTAACGTAGGCACACATGAAAAAAAAAAAAATGATTATGACAAGCCGTAATATATAATGTTAGTAACACTAACAAACTATAATAACAATTCTAATTTAGTCTAGTATGTACCTACCTAACTAATCTTATGCTGTTGGCAAGACATAATAAGCAATGGTAAATAATATATAGAGATAGGAATTCTAAATACTTAGTATTATACTGTTCATAACAGAGAACATCACCCACCTAATGAATAATAAATATAAAATAATTACATATACTTAAGGCTCCCCATTATAATTTTTATGTTGCATTTTATTCTTAGTTTTTGATAGATATCTGAATGAAAACTCAAGTACAAATCGTTATATTTTAACTGATTGGCATAGAATGCTAATCTTTTACCATCGTTGATTTTATTCTTTGATTTTTATTAGTATTTGTCTAGTATAGTTTCATACTTGAGTTACTGGGATTCGATTTCCTTTTAAAGGATGCTTTAGTAGGTACATTGTTTTCCGCAACATTTTGTGTGGGACATAGGATTATAATTTACTCGATAATTATGTTTATCCTAAAGTACGTTTGTACTGAAGTAACAAAGAGGCTGGTTACTGCTCTGTTTAACTCGAGAGCAATCTTGTATCTTGCCATAATAATAACGACGCTACCGTCCACTCTCGCATTTATGTTAGAAGACCCAAAGATTTTCATAGGTTTTCTTACACACGTTTTTTTTTTTTTTTTGTATTAGATATTTTATCCTTTTAAATTAGCTATTTAGTGAAAGGCTATGTGATCCTTAGATTAAGTGGCACCATACATACCACTGTTTGTGATTGAATTTTAGATTAGACATGGCACCTTTAGAGGGTTTTGTCAGTAATTTACATAATTTATGTCCTAGCTAGAATTATTTAAAAGGTAAATTCATTAGTAATTATTGTAATGGCCAATATTTGAAAAGTGAAGCCAGTAGTGGCCATACCAACAACTATAAAGTAATGTAATTTTAAATTGTGTTTCATGAAAGAAGAAGAGACCAAACTGAAGTTATGGTTTTTACTTTTTTTTCTATTATATTAAAATAATATTTTGTAAAGCAGACTCGCCTTTGAAATCGTTCTAGCTACGCCCTTTTATTAAAATCTTACCACTTATTTTTGTATTTAGAATTTAGATAGAAACCAAAGTATTTTTGCTGATCTGATTCTTTATATTTTGAGATTTTGTACAAATTGACTTAATACCATAATCTGGTTGATTTTATTAGTATTATGCTTGTTTAGAATGTCACCATTTTAGAGTATTGTTGAGACCTACCTATTTTTAGTTTAACATTTTTTTTTTTTTTTTTTTAACGTTACGTATTAGCTAGCTATCTGTTATTATAGGTATTATAGTACCTACTTAATATTGTAATAATATAAAGAGATACATAATAATAAGGGGCGAGGGGGTGCTCCCCCCTCGCACATCGTCCTGCTCTCGCCAGCCAGTAGCTGTCTCAGTCATTGGGTTTGCTATAAATATAGGCGTGAAAATGTTGCGCGACGCGCAGTCGTCTCGTAGTCGTGCTCGCATCGCACCGCACGTCGTATTCTCTTCGTTCGTGTAACTAACAGTTTTTTGTCGTTTTGCCAACATGACCGGTCGCGGCAAGGGTGGAAAGGGTCTGGGGAAAGGTGGCGCCAAGCGTCACAGGAAAGTGCTTCGCGACAACATCCAGGGCATCACCAAGCCGGCCATCCGTCGTCTGGCGCGCAGGGGCGGCGTGAAGCGCATCAGCGGTCTCATCTACGAGGAGACCCGCGGTGTGCTCAAGGTGTTCCTGGAGAACGTGATCCGCGACGCTGTCACTTACACCGAGCACGCCAAGAGGAAGACCGTCACCGCCATGGACGTCGTGTACGCTCTGAAACGCCAGGGTCGCACCCTGTACGGTTTCGGAGGCTAAAACGAACGGAAGCTAAGCATATAACTGCTATACTAGCTAAGTTTTTAGCTTAATATTAAAAAGGCCCTTTTCAGGGCCGCACGATGCTCTATATTATACCTACTACATATTGATACTTAACGATGAATTGTTTCGTATTGAACGAATTCAAAACGCACACTATTAATTAATAGTATAAGTCTCCTCATAACGTCAGTTAGTTAGTTAGTTAGTTAGTTAGTTGAGATACCCTACCAATATACAATACAGCAGACAGACTTAACGTACCTACGTATACATAGGTACATAATATAGCATACTTACTACTGAATATTAAAACTATATACGTACCTACCATATGATGGTAAAACGATAGTGTAAGAACGACAACAGACAACAACGTGATCGAGATTCCCGGCAGGCAGGGCAGTGCAGTAATAGTGCGTGCGCGAGGCGTTATTTAGTGCACGTGTACTTAAATATTTCACTACTTATGTAGGTATGTACTGACAAAAGATTATTATTTGTATTATTATAACAAAAAAAAATATGATATAGTCATTCAGCGTGATTCTACGTACACGGTACGAAAGCAGCTTCGGTGCGATGCGGCGAGCGCAACCTATCTATCCGGTGGAAGTGTTTTACGAGCATCAAAATATCGGGGGTTTTTTAACGTAAACAAGTGAAAATTTGCACGAGTTGTGCTGTATATAATGAAAACGATATCTTCCCCTTTTCATGTATAGCGTATAACGAGGGTAATGCCATTGTTTTGTACAGTAAATACAATTTTAAAGTGGAGTCGAGCTCGGCGACGGCTCGAACGGCACGATTAATGCCCTGTGAAACTTTAACGGCGCACCGGCGAGTGTTAAATGTGATTTTAGAGCGTGGCCAGGTTCAGAACGTTTCATGAGACATGGCCAACGGGCACCGTTCAGTAGTGAAATTTTCTAAAAGTGCTATTTAATCAGAGCGGTGTTAGTGAAAAGTCACGAGAGCGGCGACGAGAAATCGTATATCGGCTGCGGTGGCGCCTTTGCGGTAACGATACGAATCAGTATCAAATAATTCATTCAAAAACGACGATTTTTTAAAATAATTAATCAACGCTGAACGCCAAGAAAGCACCGGGTTACGACTTACGACAGCATTCCGAGCGCAGCGCCTTTGATTGAAACAATAATAATCGCAATAATGGCAGACACAGCAGTGGCCGCAGAAACTCCCGCCCCGGCGACGCCGGCGAAGAAACCGAAGGCGTCCGCCGCCGCGACGGCGGGCGCGAAGAAGCCGAAGGCGAAACCTACGCACCCGAAGACCTCCGAGATGGTGAACAGCGCCATCAAGGAGCTGAAGGAGCGCAGCGGATCGTCGCTGAAGGCGATCAAAAAGTACATCGCCGCCCAGTACAAGGTGGACGCCGAGAAGCTGGCGCCGTTCATCAGGAAGTACCTGAAGGGCGCCGTCGAGAGCGGCGCTCTCATCCAGACCAAAGGTAAGGGCGCGTCGGGCAGCTTCAAGCTCGAGTCCAAGTCCTCCGGCGCGGCGAAGAAGCCCGCCGCCGCTGCGAAGGCCGAGAAGGCGAAGCGGAAGCCTTCCGACAAGAGACCGGCGGCCGCCGCCTCGTCGTCAGCGGCTAGCAAGAGGTCGGCGGCCGCGGCCGCACCCGCGTCCGGCGGCAGGGGCAGAAAGGCGGCCGCCGCGACGGCTTCGGCCACCGCGTCGCCCGCTGCCAAGTCGAAGCCGTCGGCGGCCGCAGGCCGCAGGGACAAGAGGGCCGTCGCCGCCAAGAAGAAGCCCGCAGCGGCCAAGAAGTCGTCGTCGGCAAGCAGTGGTGGCGCCTCCAAGAAGGCCGCCGCCGCCGCCGCCGCACCGAAGGCGAAGAAGACCACCAAGCCGCCCACGAATAAGCCGAAAGCGCCCAAGCCCAAGAGAGCCGCCGCCACGCCGTCCAAGAAGGCGGCCGCCTCCAAGAGGGCCACCGCTTCCAAGAAGTAAGAGCGCGCGCACTCGCACTATTATAATAGCGCGAGTCCGCTAGCTCGCCCGCTTGCGTGCCGGTGGTCGGTCCGCTCGCCCGCTATAGCAGCGCGCGCAAGCACCCGCCGCCGCCGGCACCTCGCAAACAAACAAACAAACAAACAAACAGCCCTTTTCAGGGCTAACACAAACATTTCATAATTACTATCGTTGTACTGAATGAACAAACAAAGATAAAGTTTCCCTCTAAGATCGCGCACACACCACACCACCGCACACACTAATCTGGCAGGCAGGTAGTCATAGTCCTAGTCATTTATTCATATCAAATATTTGATACACGTCACAGAAATACAAGTAAAAAAAAATAATCAATTAAAATAATAGTAAGTACAATTAAATACAATAATTATTGCAAAACAAAAAATATTAAATTAAATTATTGCACAATTCAATTCTAAAAAAAAAAAATTCCTACTACCACCCTCATTTTCATGAAGTCATCAAAATTATAAAATGCCTGCTCGATAAGCCAACACTTTAGTTTTCTTTTATAGATAGATCTGGAGGGCGCGTCCCTTATCTCAAGCGGTAAGTAAGGTGGGTGGACCGACCAGGTTAATAACCACCACCACCACCACCACTACTGCTTGCGGCTTGCTGCTCTGCTACCTGCGAAGAGAACGCACGCGCGTCACTGACTGACTGACCCGACTGTCCGACTCCTGAACAACAACAACAACAACAATAATAAAAAAAAATAATAATAAATAGGACACACAGACAGACAGAACAATTGAAACAATCGAAACGACTCCGGATTGGTCCGTCGTGGTAGAGAGAGACGCTCTACGCAGCGCGCGCGATTCGTCGACCCCGCCACTATAAATATAAGTGAATGGCCGCGTTGAAAAAAAATCATTCTCTCTGCTAACGATCGCGGCAACGCACGCGCGCGTCGTCATATCATTTCATTTCATCGTGGTGCAATAAAAAATAATATAACAATGTCCGGACGCGGCAAGGGTGGTAAAGTGAAGGGAAAGGCAAAGTCTCGCTCCAATCGCGCCGGACTCCAGTTCCCAGTGGGTCGTATCCATCGTCTTCTGCGCAACGGTAACTACGCCGAGCGCGTCGGCGCCGGCGCGCCCGTCTACCTGGCCGCCGTGATGGAGTACCTCGCCGCCGAGGTGCTCGAGCTCGCCGGCAACGCGGCGAGGGACAACAAGAAGACCAGGATCATACCGCGTCACCTGCAGCTGGCGATCAGGAACGACGAGGAGCTGAACAAGCTTCTCTCCGGCGTCACCATCGCCCAGGGCGGCGTGCTGCCGAACATCCAGGCCGTCCTTTTGCCCAAGAAGACCGAGAAGAAGGCGTAGGTTGTGTACAAACCAACCAACCGCAACAAACGCATGTACACGGCAGACAGACACTACACTATATAATATTATATTGTATTGCGCCTGTTTGTTGTTTGCGACCCTTGAAAAGGCCCTTCTCAGGGCCACAATATGAGTCATAACCATAATATTTTTTCAATGATATTTAAAAAACGCGGGGATTCGCATCTTTTAATTTCAACAAACAAAACAACAGTAACTCACTCGCCGTGGTATTATTTATTTGTATTAATATGAGAGGTAAATAATAGGTACATAATATTCATCTAGATGATGATGAATTTCATATGAATTTGATTTTACAAGTAATTGAATTAATAATAATGAAAATAGCTATGTACCGCATAATTAGTTTTTTTTTTAATTTTCTTTTTTTAAACTAACGGGCGGGGCGAGGGGGGCACGCGTGATTCACCCCTCTCCGCCCCGCCCCGCTGATCGAAATCGAGTCGTTGATTGGTCGTTCGCGGAGAGAGTGCTCTTCACGCTCACAGCTACCGCAGCTGTCACGTCGACTATATAAATAAATTTTAATTTTGTTCAAAACCACACACGCACGCTCGCCACGCACGCGTCGAGTTCTCTCGTATATTATTACATTAATTCACTGTACCATATCCATCCACTCACCATGCCGCCCAAGACTAGCGGTAAGGCCGCCAAGAAGTCCGGCAAGGCGCAGAAGAACATCTCCAAGACCGACAAGAAGAAGAAGAAGCACAAGAGGAAGGAGAGCTACGCCATCTACATCTACAAGGTGCTCAAGCAGGTCCACCCGGACACCGGTATCTCGTCGAAGGCCATGTCCATCATGAACTCGTTCGTGAACGACATATTCGAGCGCATCGCCGCCGAGGCGTCCCGTCTCGCGCACTACAACAAGCGCTCCACCATCACCAGCAGGGAGGTGCAGACCTCCGTGAGGCTCCTGCTGCCCGGCGAGCTGGCCAAGCACGCGGTCAGCGAGGGCACCAAGGCGGTCACCAAGTACACCAGCTCCAAGTGAGCGCGTGTGCATTATAATATATGATGCGCATAAAAAAAAGGCCCTTTTCAGGGCCACAATATTTATCTAAATAACGTAGTACCTATGTGAAAAGTTTCCATCTATCTATTTATTTACGATACACACGCACGAGCACATCGTTGATTTACTTGGCTAGTTATTGTTGTTTGCATCAATACATCAATGACAAGATTGTGCCTTTATACATAATATAATAATAGTAGGTATATGTACATAGTTCGTCGTTGTTGTTATTTGAACACAATCAATAAAGTTCGTTTTCGATGCATAGTTTGTCCCTTAGCTACCTGCCGAATATTTATATACTTATATTTTCAAATGCTACCTTTCTTGCGTCACCGGACGATTTAATTATTTTGTTGAGATTAATAAAATAATATGTACTCATCACATACCTATGTACCTATTGTAGGTTGGTTTGGTTTGGTTGGTTGGTGTGTCTGTCAGGCAGGCAGGAGCGGAGCGCGGTCGGTCATGCCATGCCGCTGCGAAAGAACGAGACGATGCAAGTGATCAAGCGTGCGTGCGAGCGAGCAAGACAAACACGCCGCGTCTGTATAAAACGGGCGCTTGGATTGAAAAATATTTCGTCACCGCTGGATCGTCGCGCCGAGCAGTCAATTCCGTCCCGTCGTAGTAGGTTCGCCCTCTCCGTGTCGTCGAAGTACTCCGTCGCGCATCCACGTTGATACAGCTGTTAATATCTTTTCGCCCTCGCGGAAACATTTTTAGCAGCACATTACCGCTTTCATTGCCGTTTCGAGTCGTAGAAATTCGGTTTTTTCGCGTTTCTTCGTTCGCGCGTTGAGTCACACGCCCCGCCGCGTCGCGTCCGTCGCCGGTTGCCGACCGCTCGGCTTGTGTACTCCGCGCCTCGAAAGCAGTGAATATTAGTGACAGTGACACATATTAATACCCATTGCTAATTAAATTAAATTAAATTAGCAATTGTGATAGTGCGAGATTTAGTGTATTGTAACAAATATATTAGATTCAGTGCTACCACATATTATACCCATAGCTAAGTAATTAGCTATAGTGTTAGTGCGTAATTTAGTCTATTTATTTATTAAATATATTAGATTCAGTGCTACCACAAGCGGCTCAGGCTAACACACTAGCGGTTTGCTGGAGCAAACCAGCAGTGTAGTGGCTGACCCCGCTCACACCAACATCACCACGATGTCCAACCAGGACAAACCTGGGACCAGCGCTAGCCGCGACGGGTCTGAGGAGACCCGCCCGCGCAGCGCGAAAGAGAAAATTACTCAGAGCTGGCTGGCGTCCCTCCCGGATACCGAGAGGGCCATCTCTGAGGAGGCTAGCAGGGCGCGCCACTCTCGCAGCGCCGGGGCAGCGGGGAGGATCCTCTTCCCCGGGACTGAGGGCCAGGAGGAGCAGGCATCAGACCCGCAACCCACGGCGAGCAGGATGAGGCGCACCCGCGAAGCCAGACGAGCGGAGGAGGACGACGAGGAGCCGTCCCCCTCCAACGAGGAAAAGCGTTATAAGGTAAATACCTCAGCTATTTCCTCAAACTCCGCACCCCCGACCCCCGCTTTGGGAGGAGGAGAGAGCCCCATCAGGGCCAGACTAGTCAGGAGAGAGTCGAGTGATACCGACTCCTCCTCTTCAGCGGAGGAGGAGCCCCCGACCTCCTCCCGCAATCAATCCCGCGCGTCCTCAACGCGCTCAGTAAATTTAAATCCACAAAACAATCGCATGACAGTGACAGTGGCACAAGTACATGAAGTACCGATGGGGAGCAGTATCCTGGATGACCAGACGTCTTACAATGACATAAGGTCAGTGGAGTCTGCGCCACCGCTGTCATCATCATTGTCAGCCCCACCTATACAACCCGCTTCGCCTACTAGAAGCTATGCGGCTACTTTGTTAGCTCCACAAGAGCCACGTTTAGCACCGCCCCAACCCCGGTCCACGAGTACCGTGCTCCCTGTGCCACCTACACGTAGCTTAAGGATAATTAACACCACCACCCCTCCCCGTAGCGGGGTTACCTCACCCGTTGCCATGTCTGCGCCGGCCCGCCCGCCCCAAGTGAGCGAACGCGCCCGCCCCACCGCCGCCCTACCAGGGTCGTCTTCAGACCGTAGGGGGGAGGGGGAGAGAAACTATCCACCAATAATAGTTGAGGAACTACAGGACTGGCCCACACATCTAGGCGTACTTAGGACAAGGTTAGGACACATTCCTAACGCGCGCCCCCTTAATAGGGGTATCCGGTTCCGACCTAGATCTGCTGAAGAATACAGGGTTATTCAGCGCTATCTCATCGAGCTGCAAGATACCATCCCTACGCTGGCCTGGTATTGTTACTCCCTAGAAGTAGAGAGGCCCCACAAAGTGGCTCTGTGGGGCCTCCCTCAAGGAACCGAGGGGGAGCTTATCGTTGAGGCTCTCAACGAAAGAGGGTTCCATGCAAGGTTCGCGCGCGCCTTGCCAACACGTCCGGGGGCCCAAAAGTGCGTTTACCACGTGCAATTGGACCCAATGCCAGCAGCGGAACTAGATAGGCTGTACAGGACCACCGACCTACTCAACATGCCGAGGGTAGTAGTGGAGGCATGGAGGGGCGGAACGGTGGTCCCCCAGTGTCACAGGTGCCAACAGTTTGGTCATTCCTCGGCCAACTGTCACAGACCGCAGAAGTGCGTCAAGTGCGGGGGGCCGCACTTTGGAAGCGCCTGCACTAAACCTGTAGAGGCCCCCCCTAAATGTGCCAACTGCCAGGGGCCCCACACAAGTAACAGCAGAACATGCCCGGTATTCAGGCGTGAAGCCAGGAAGAGGAACATCAAAATTCCTGGCGACCAGCGCCCACCCCCACCACGAGCACAAGAAGTGCCAAGGCTACGCCAGTCGTCACCGCCCGCCCGAGCAGGAACCAGGGCGGCACCACCACAACGGCACCCGCAACAACAGCAAATGCCCACCACACTACGCCCACCTGCAAACAACGCGGGTGATCAGCCCCGCCGTAGAGGAAGAGGTAGAAGAGGACGCAGAACAGTACCCGCGTCCACACCAGTCCCAACCGCGGGGGGCCCCCCTGTGTTTGAGCCCTTTCCACTCAGGACTCAGGGCCCTCAAGCGAGACAACAACCTGCCCGCACACGCCAACCACCCGTACCCAGAGAACTCCCCATAGAGAGTGCACGAGGCCGCAGCCGTGGCAGCTCGCGTGGACGTTCCCGTGGACGCTCGCGCGGAGCCCGCGGTGGAGGCCAACAAAGAGAGTACGCCACCGCACCAACGTACCAGCAGCCGTTCGCCCGGCGAGGAGGAGCCGCGGCTCAGGTGTTCCTGCCCAGACCCGTGGCCCTACAACGTCTAAACTCGAGGGACCCTCGCAGGATGGGGGCCCCCATCGAAGAGAACGAGCTTCTCCCCCCCACGCCCATGGAGCCGTCACAGGAGCCGGAAGCCCCACTGCCCCCCTTCTTCCAGAGGGCTATGCCTGTGCCAGTCCCCCATAGGGCCCCAGAAGGGCCCCAAGCCAACCCATCACAACCGCTTCCGCAGCGCTCAGCAGAGCAACTCGCGCGCCGCCGTGTTCCAACACAACCTGACCCCGAGCAGCAACAGATGCCCGGACAACACCAGGCTCCAGTAGGGCCCAACGCCGAGTTGGTGCGTACACTGCTGGAGTCCCTCCAAGCCATCGCCGGCGCAGCTCAGGAGCTGCAGCAACAGGCGGTGCGCGCAATTGCCGCCCTCCAAGCGTTCCAGTATGAATAGTAGGCCTACGAGAATTCTATACTGGAACGCAGGGGGGGTCCGAAATAAGAGGGCCCCCCTGGAACAACTCGCCCGGGATCAGGACATAGACGTCATCCTCCTGGGCGAAACCAAACTTACTCCAATCAATAATTTCAAAATGAACAACTACGAGTGCTATAGGAGGGACGAAACCTCACCAAATGGTGTCGCCTACAGGGGAGTTGCGGCCTTGGTGAGGAGAGACGTTGTGCACGAGCCACTGTCCCTCCTGGCCTTCGAACAGACTCGCACACTGGGGGTCCGAATGCACATAGCCGGTCTTGAAACGGATGTGTACGCCGGCTACAGACCTCCAACCAAGGAAAAAGTGTGTGCCAAGGACTTTCAAACCATTTTCGGAGGCCCCAACCCAACACTGCTTGCCGCTGACCTCAACTGTAAGCACGTTGCCTGGGGATCGCATACTACGCGGCCGCTGGGCGAACAGCTGCTGAGAGTGACCCAGGCACTAGATGCAACAGTGTTGGGCCCCGACTCTCCCACTAACATTCCAACCAACGCAAGGCATAAGGCAGATGTGCTGGACATCTTGGTCCACCGAGGACTACACGTGCCGGTTTCGGTGGAGACCATCTATGCCTTGAACGAACAGCACTGCCCAATATTGATCACTGTGGGGGGGTCGGTCAGTGCAGTGCCAAGACAGCCTCGTAGGAAGATTAATTGGACCCAGTTCCTAGGGGAACTTGGAAAGCTAGAGGTAGGCCCGCTAATGACGCCGGACGACGTGGACCGATGCGCGCAGGAGCTGACCATAGCAATACAGGAAGCCAAGGATAAGGCGACAACGGAAGAACCACCCACCGCCATCCGGGACCCGTTGCCGCCCCCACTCCAAGCCCTCAAAAAGAAGAAAGCGGCCTTGGTGAAGCTATGGGCCAGCTCCCGATGTCCCAAAGTCAAGACCCAGCTCAACAAGACAACAGCGGAACTGGCCGAAAAGGTGAAAACATGGAGGGGGGATAAATGGGAAGATCACTTGTCCCGCTGCGAGGAGGACAAGACCTCCCTCTATGCCCTTAACCGACACCTTACCAAGGCGAGGCCAACAGTGTGCCCCCTTGAAGACAGCAACGGCCAGAGACACTTCACACCACAAGCTAGAGCGGAACTCCTGGCAGACCACCTCGCGGAACAGTTCCAGCCACATCCAGTTCCTGCAGAGGCGGGCCAAGGAGTCCGAACCCACCACGAAAAGGTAGTGCAAGAAGTGTCCGCCTACCTCAATGTACCAGCCCCGCAATTGGACGGAGATGTCTTCTTCTCTCCAGCGGAAGTGATCCGGGCAGCCACGCGCCTCAACGCCAAGAAGGCACCGGGTCACGACGAAATTCCGAGCGCCGCCATCAAGAGGATGCCCAGGCGGGCGCTCGTGTGTCTGACCCGGCTCTTCAACGGAGTGCTGCGGACCGGTCACTTCCCCCAGATCTGGAAGACTGGCAAGGTGATCGTCCTGCATAAGCCCGGGAAGGACCGACGGTCACCTGCCAGTTATAGGCCCATCACCCTGCTGCCACACATGGCCAAGTTGTGTGAACGTCTGCTCCTCACCAGGATGAGGCCCCTTTTGCCAGTGAGGGAGGAGCAGTACGGATTCAGAGCCAGGCACTCCACAACACTGCAGCTCACGAGGGTGCTGCATGAGATGGGCCATGGACTAAACAGCAAGGAGAGGACAGTAGCCGTATTTCTCGACGTGGAGAAGGCCTTCGATCGAGTCTGGCACGAGGGCCTCCTTCACAAACTAATAGCCTCAGATCTCCCCAAGATGCTGGTACACCTGGTGGCCTCCTTCCTCGCAAACCGCGACTTCTTCGTGACCGTCGAGCAAGTAAACTCCGGACGAAGAAACATCGCAGCAGGAGTGCCCCAGGGCAGTTGCCTTTCCCCTACGTTGTACGCTAGGTACACAGATGACATCCCAGTGCCCACAACAAAAGCCCACCACACCACCACAGTAAAGCTCTCGTTGTTCGCGGACGATTGTGCTTATTTCGCGACAACGAAGAGCACGAGGGTGGGTAGTCGAAGCGTCCAGAGGGCCCTGGACGCCCTGCCCGAGTGGCTCGACAAATGGAAGATTGCGGTCAACGTGGCGAAGACGACCGCAATAGTCACGGGTTACCAAAGAAAACTACCAGCGCCACTTACACTCCGAGCTCAGCCCGTCAAATGGCAGCACCAGGTCAAGTTCCTTGGCGTCACTATTGACAACAACGTGAACATGGGAGTGCACGCCAAGAATGCCATTGGCCAGGCTAAGGCGGCACGCGCACTCCTGAGACCTGTGCTGCAGTCCTCATTGCCATTGAAGACGAAGATCGGGGTGTACAAAATGTATGTCAGAACTCGGCTGACTTACGCCGCACCTGCCTGGTACTCGCTGTTGTCCGAGACCTCGAAAATAGACATACAGCGAGTACAAAATTCAACCCTACGGATGATAACTGGAGCTGGACGGTACATCCGTAACGATGTCATCGCCAGAGACACAAAAATGGAGACGATCCGGCAGTTTGTGGTCCGTCTGTCGCGCGGCATGTTTGACCGCGCCGACAACGGACCGCACCCTCACCTGCAAGGCATCGCTCCACTGCATGCCCGCCCACCTGACGTACCACCAACCTGGCGCACCCTGCAGCGGGAACTCCTCGTCAGCTCCGAGGAGGAAGACGAATCAAGGGTCGCGCCGGGACATAATACTGGACCTACTGGGCCCTGAGAGGCCGTTCGGCTGGCGCTAGGGTCCAGCAACAGACGAGGAGAACATCAAACCTCCCCCCCCCCCCATGATTCTTATCACAAGTCCCACCGGTCCCACCGACTCACAACCTTACCCCCCCAAGTCCACCTAATAAAAAGACTTGTTACAGATGGTTATTGGGCCCCACCCGGCCAGCAGGCTATCACTGGGGTCCAACCAGCTCGACCAGATCAACCTGCCAGTCCGACCCCTGGACTCGGTCACAGCCGCAAACCTGCTGCAGGACATGAGCCCAGTATGAGGAGACCATGCCGCCTTACTTCTCACTTCTACTTCCCCCCCTTTTGTTATTTACTTTCCCCTGGGCTCCAATACGACCTAACCTGGTGCCGTAAGGTCAGGAGCTCAGAGCGGCTTTAGAGACCAATCTTCCCGCTGTTTCTATCCTCCCCCCCTTTTCGCGTGGATAGACAAATCATCTTCCCGCTCAATCCCTACCTTGTATGTTTGTGTTCGTGTGTCCATGTTGGGTACTATTTTTTCATTTATTTTGTTTACCCACATGGTGTTTTGGGGTGGTGTGCTGATGATTTTTTCGTGGTTATTTTTGTTTTTCCACACACCTCCCCCTTTTTTTTTTTTTTTTTTTTTTTTTTTTTTTTTTTTTTTTTTTTTTTTTTTTTTCTAACGCTCTGTGTTGCTGCAGGCCTCACCGCGCACCGGAGTGAAACTTATAAGTAACAATCAAACAAATTCTGGACCCTCTGTCCCCACCTGCTGCTACAACTGCAGGCAGCCAGACAGAATGACCGACATATACAACGACTCCTCACGACATATCACCATACCCCACCCTGGGCTCTGAGCGGCCGTTCGGCTGGCGCCTAAGCCCAGGGCGAAGAAGATGACACCACGACGCCTCTGAAGCTCACAATCAAGCCAGTGCCACCCCTGGGTTCCGTGAGGCCGTATGGCTGGCGCCGGAGCCCGGGCCGCCGAAGAACGAAGCGAAGATTGAAGAGCGAAAAGGCGTCTATCCGTCACTAAAACAAAACCAAGGGTCGCAAACGTAACAGTGCTCATATTCACCACTAGCATTATATAGAATCAGTAAATAATTACCATGGCATTTGCTTGTGAGGGGGGTTTCCTTCAAAAAACCAGCATGCTCCCATATACTAAAAAAGCGGCCCGGCCAAAAGAGCACAGCCGGGCCTTGCAATGGTAGAGCCGCAAAAGATGCAAGCCGGCATGGAAACCTCCCTCTCATTTCCCCGGGACCTGCGTGTCCCGGAGCCCAGCCCCTCTAATGAAAGTTTATTTTCGAAGAGGTCCCTACCAGTCCCACTTAGGGGCTGGCAGAAGTCCCGCGATCGAAAAATATTTCAGTTCAATAAGTATCGTCGGCCGTCGCGTAGTCTCACGCTCGTTTCGAATATATATTTTTTTTAATACGTATATTATATAAGTATTAATTTAACCATGGCCCGTACCAAGCAGACCGCTCGCAAGTCCACCGGAGGCAAGGCGCCGCGCAAGCAGCTCGCCACCAAGGCGGCCCGCAAGAGCGCACCCGCCACCGGCGGCGTGAAGAAACCCCACCGTTACAGGCCCGGCACGGTGGCGCTCCGCGAGATCCGTCGCTACCAGAAGAGCACAGAGCTGCTGATCCGCAAGCTGCCGTTCCAGCGTCTGGTGCGCGAGATCGCGCAGGACTTCAAGACCGATCTGCGCTTCCAGAGCTCCGCCGTGATGGCGCTGCAGGAGGCCAGCGAGGCGTACCTGGTCGGTCTGTTCGAGGACACCAACCTGTGCGCCATTCACGCGAAACGCGTCACCATCATGCCGAAGGATATCCAACTGGCGCGCCGAATTCGAGGCGAGCGCGCCTAAACAACTGCAACAATCTCGCGCGCGCGTGTTGGTTGTGTGTGTGTGCATGCACCTGAACCTGAAAATTTACACGCGAGATTGCTTAAAACGGCCCTTTTCAGGGCCACATAAGATTCACGAGTGATGACAAAAAGAAGAACTCCCGTTTCGTGTCTATGAAAATATATCCTACAGCTAAATATTATACATAATACATAATATTATGTAGTAGTACGTACCTACCACATATTCGCTTTGAAAATTTTAAGATTAACGTAGGCACACATGAAAAAAAAAAAAATGATTATGACAAGCCGTAATATATAATGTTAGTAACACTAACAAACTATAATAACAATTCTAATTTAGTCTAGTATGTACCTACCTAACTAATCTTATGCTGTTGGCAAGACATAATAAGCAATGGTAAATAATATATAGAGATAGGAATTCTAAATACTTAGTATTATACTGTTCATAACAGAGAACATCACCCACCTAATGAATAATAAATATAAAATAATTACATATACTTAAGGCTCCCCATTATAATTTTTATGTTGCATTTTATTCTTAGTTTTTGATAGATATCTGAATGAAAACTCAAGTACAAATCGTTATATTTTAACTGATTGGCATAGAATGCTAATCTTTTACCATCGTTGATTTTATTCTTTGATTTTTATTAGTATTTGTCTAGTATAGTTTCATACTTGAGTTACTGGGATTCGATTTCCTTTTAAAGGATGCTTTAGTAGGTACATTGTTTTCCGCAACATTTTGTGTGGGACATAGGATTATAATTTACTCGATAATTATGTTTATCCTAAAGTACGTTTGTACTGAAGTAACAAAGAGGCTGGTTACTGCTCTGTTTAACTCGAGAGCAATCTTGTATCTTGCCATAATAATAACGACGCTACCGTCCACTCTCGCATTTATGTTAGAAGACCCAAAGATTTTCATAGGTTTTCTTACACACGTTTTTTTTTTTTTTTTGTATTAGATATTTTATCCTTTTAAATTAGCTATTTAGTGAAAGGCTATGTGATCCTTAGATTAAGTGGCACCATACATACCACTGTTTGTGATTGAATTTTAGATTAGACATGGCACCTTTAGAGGGTTTTGTCAGTAATTTACATAATTTATGTCCTAGCTAGAATTATTTAAAAGGTAAATTCATTAGTAATTATTGTAATGGCCAATATTTGAAAAGTGAAGCCAGTAGTGGCCATACCAACAACTATAAAGTAATGTAATTTTAAATTGTGTTTCATGAAAGAAGAAGAGACCAAACTGAAGTTATGGTTTTTACTTTTTTTTCTATTATATTAAAATAATATTTTGTAAAGCAGACTCGCCTTTGAAATCGTTCTAGCTACGCCCTTTTATTAAAATCTTACCACTTATTTTTGTATTTAGAATTTAGATAGAAACCAAAGTATTTTTGCTGATCTGATTCTTTATATTTTGAGATTTTGTACAAATTGACTTAATACCATAATCTGGTTGATTTTATTAGTATTATGCTTGTTTAGAATGTCACCATTTTAGAGTATTGTTGAGACCTACCTATTTTTAGTTTAACATTTTTTTTTTTTTTTTTTTAACGTTACGTATTAGCTAGCTATCTGTTATTATAGGTATTATAGTACCTACTTAATATTGTAATAATATAAAGAGATACATAATAATAAGGGGCGAGGGGGTGCTCCCCCCTCGCACATCGTCCTGCTCTCGCCAGCCAGTAGCTGTCTCAGTCATTGGGTTTGCTATAAATATAGGCGTGAAAATGTTGCGCGACGCGCAGTCGTCTCGTAGTCGTGCTCGCATCGCACCGCACGTCGTATTCTCTTCGTTCGTGTAACTAACAGTTTTTTGTCGTTTTGCCAACATGACCGGTCGCGGCAAGGGTGGAAAGGGTCTGGGGAAAGGTGGCGCCAAGCGTCACAGGAAAGTGCTTCGCGACAACATCCAGGGCATCACCAAGCCGGCCATCCGTCGTCTGGCGCGCAGGGGCGGCGTGAAGCGCATCAGCGGTCTCATCTACGAGGAGACCCGCGGTGTGCTCAAGGTGTTCCTGGAGAACGTGATCCGCGACGCTGTCACTTACACCGAGCACGCCAAGAGGAAGACCGTCACCGCCATGGACGTCGTGTACGCTCTGAAACGCCAGGGTCGCACCCTGTACGGTTTCGGAGGCTAAAACGAACGGAAGCTAAGCATATAACTGCTATACTAGCTAAGTTTTTAGCTTAATATTAAAAAGGCCCTTTTCAGGGCCGCACGATGCTCTATATTATACCTACTACATATTGATACTTAACGATGAATTGTTTCGTATTGAACGAATTCAAAACGCACACTATTAATTAATAGTATAAGTCTCCTCATAACGTCAGTTAGTTAGTTAGTTAGTTAGTTAGTTGAGATACCCTACCAATATACAATACAGCAGACAGACTTAACGTACCTACGTATACATAGGTACATAATATAGCATACTTACTACTGAATATTAAAACTATATACGTACCTACCATATGATGGTAAAACGATAGTGTAAGAACGACAACAGACAACAACGTGATCGAGATTCCCGGCAGGCAGGGCAGTGCAGTAATAGTGCGTGCGCGAGGCGTTATTTAGTGCACGTGTACTTAAATATTTCACTACTTATGTAGGTATGTACTGACAAAAGATTATTATTTGTATTATTATAACAAAAAAAAATATGATATAGTCATTCAGCGTGATTCTACGTACACGGTACGAAAGCAGCTTCGGTGCGATGCGGCGAGCGCAACCTATCTATCCGGTGGAAGTGTTTTACGAGCATCAAAATATCGGGGGTTTTTTAACGTAAACAAGTGAAAATTTGCACGAGTTGTGCTGTATATAATGAAAACGATATCTTCCCCTTTTCATGTATAGCGTATAACGAGGGTAATGCCATTGTTTTGTACAGTAAATACAATTTTAAAGTGGAGTCGAGCTCGGCGACGGCTCGAACGGCACGATTAATGCCCTGTGAAACTTTAACGGCGCACCGGCGAGTGTTAAATGTGATTTTAGAGCGTGGCCAGGTTCAGAACGTTTCATGAGACATGGCCAACGGGCACCGTTCAGTAGTGAAATTTTCTAAAAGTGCTATTTAATCAGAGCGGTGTTAGTGAAAAGTCACGAGAGCGGCGACGAGAAATCGTATATCGGCTGCGGTGGCGCCTTTGCGGTAACGATACGAATCAGTATCAAATAATTCATTCAAAAACGACGATTTTTTAAAATAATTAATCAACGCTGAACGCCAAGAAAGCACCGGGTTACGACTTACGACAGCATTCCGAGCGCAGCGCCTTTGATTGAAACAATAATAATCGCAATAATGGCAGACACAGCAGTGGCCGCAGAAACTCCCGCCCCGGCGACGCCGGCGAAGAAACCGAAGGCGTCCGCCGCCGCGACGGCGGGCGCGAAGAAGCCGAAGGCGAAACCTACGCACCCGAAGACCTCCGAGATGGTGAACAGCGCCATCAAGGAGCTGAAGGAGCGCAGCGGATCGTCGCTGAAGGCGATCAAAAAGTACATCGCCGCCCAGTACAAGGTGGACGCCGAGAAGCTGGCGCCGTTCATCAGGAAGTACCTGAAGGGCGCCGTCGAGAGCGGCGCTCTCATCCAGACCAAAGGTAAGGGCGCGTCGGGCAGCTTCAAGCTCGAGTCCAAGTCCTCCGGCGCGGCGAAGAAGCCCGCCGCCGCTGCGAAGGCCGAGAAGGCGAAGCGGAAGCCTTCCGACAAGAGACCGGCGGCCGCCGCCTCGTCGTCAGCGGCTAGCAAGAGGTCGGCGGCCGCGGCCGCACCCGCGTCCGGCGGCAGGGGCAGAAAGGCGGCCGCCGCGACGGCTTCGGCCACCGCGTCGCCCGCTGCCAAGTCGAAGCCGTCGGCGGCCGCAGGCCGCAGGGACAAGAGGGCCGTCGCCGCCAAGAAGAAGCCCGCAGCGGCCAAGAAGTCGTCGTCGGCAAGCAGTGGTGGCGCCTCCAAGAAGGCCGCCGCCGCCGCCGCCGCACCGAAGGCGAAGAAGACCACCAAGCCGCCCACGAATAAGCCGAAAGCGCCCAAGCCCAAGAGAGCCGCCGCCACGCCGTCCAAGAAGGCGGCCGCCTCCAAGAGGGCCACCGCTTCCAAGAAGTAAGAGCGCGCGCACTCGCACTATTATAATAGCGCGAGTCCGCTAGCTCGCCCGCTTGCGTGCCGGTGGTCGGTCCGCTCGCCCGCTATAGCAGCGCGCGCAAGCACCCGCCGCCGCCGGCACCTCGCAAACAAACAAACAAACAAACAAACAGCCCTTTTCAGGGCTAACACAAACATTTCATAATTACTATCGTTGTACTGAATGAACAAACAAAGATAAAGTTTCCCTCTAAGATCGCGCACACACCACACCACCGCACACACTAATCTGGCAGGCAGGTAGTCATAGTCCTAGTCATTTATTCATATCAAATATTTGATACACGTCACAGAAATACAAGTAAAAAAAAATAATCAATTAAAATAATAGTAAGTACAATTAAATACAATAATTATTGCAAAACAAAAAATATTAAATTAAATTATTGCACAATTCAATTCTAAAAAAAAAAAATTCCTACTACCACCCTCATTTTCATGAAGTCATCAAAATTATAAAATGCCTGCTCGATAAGCCAACACTTTAGTTTTCTTTTATAGATAGATCTGGAGGGCGCGTCCCTTATCTCAAGCGGTAAGTAAGGTGGGTGGACCGACCAGGTTAATAACCACCACCACCACCACCACTACTGCTTGCGGCTTGCTGCTCTGCTACCTGCGAAGAGAACGCACGCGCGTCACTGACTGACTGACCCGACTGTCCGACTCCTGAACAACAACAACAACAACAATAATAAAAAAAAATAATAATAAATAGGACACACAGACAGACAGAACAATTGAAACAATCGAAACGACTCCGGATTGGTCCGTCGTGGTAGAGAGAGACGCTCTACGCAGCGCGCGCGATTCGTCGACCCCGCCACTATAAATATAAGTGAATGGCCGCGTTGAAAAAAAATCATTCTCTCTGCTAACGATCGCGGCAACGCACGCGCGCGTCGTCATATCATTTCATTTCATCGTGGTGCAATAAAAAATAATATAACAATGTCCGGACGCGGCAAGGGTGGTAAAGTGAAGGGAAAGGCAAAGTCTCGCTCCAATCGCGCCGGACTCCAGTTCCCAGTGGGTCGTATCCATCGTCTTCTGCGCAACGGTAACTACGCCGAGCGCGTCGGCGCCGGCGCGCCCGTCTACCTGGCCGCCGTGATGGAGTACCTCGCCGCCGAGGTGCTCGAGCTCGCCGGCAACGCGGCGAGGGACAACAAGAAGACCAGGATCATACCGCGTCACCTGCAGCTGGCGATCAGGAACGACGAGGAGCTGAACAAGCTTCTCTCCGGCGTCACCATCGCCCAGGGCGGCGTGCTGCCGAACATCCAGGCCGTCCTTTTGCCCAAGAAGACCGAGAAGAAGGCGTAGGTTGTGTACAAACCAACCAACCGCAACAAACGCATGTACACGGCAGACAGACACTACACTATATAATATTATATTGTATTGCGCCTGTTTGTTGTTTGCGACCCTTGAAAAGGCCCTTCTCAGGGCCACAATATGAGTCATAACCATAATATTTTTTCAATGATATTTAAAAAACGCGGGGATTCGCATCTTTTAATTTCAACAAACAAAACAACAGTAACTCACTCGCCGTGGTATTATTTATTTGTATTAATATGAGAGGTAAATAATAGGTACATAATATTCATCTAGATGATGATGAATTTCATATGAATTTGATTTTACAAGTAATTGAATTAATAATAATGAAAATAGCTATGTACCGCATAATTAGTTTTTTTTTTAATTTTCTTTTTTTAAACTAACGGGCGGGGCGAGGGGGGCACGCGTGATTCACCCCTCTCCGCCCCGCCCCGCTGATCGAAATCGAGTCGTTGATTGGTCGTTCGCGGAGAGAGTGCTCTTCACGCTCACAGCTACCGCAGCTGTCACGTCGACTATATAAATAAATTTTAATTTTGTTCAAAACCACACACGCACGCTCGCCACGCACGCGTCGAGTTCTCTCGTATATTATTACATTAATTCACTGTACCATATCCATCCACTCACCATGCCGCCCAAGACTAGCGGTAAGGCCGCCAAGAAGTCCGGCAAGGCGCAGAAGAACATCTCCAAGACCGACAAGAAGAAGAAGAAGCACAAGAGGAAGGAGAGCTACGCCATCTACATCTACAAGGTGCTCAAGCAGGTCCACCCGGACACCGGTATCTCGTCGAAGGCCATGTCCATCATGAACTCGTTCGTGAACGACATATTCGAGCGCATCGCCGCCGAGGCGTCCCGTCTCGCGCACTACAACAAGCGCTCCACCATCACCAGCAGGGAGGTGCAGACCTCCGTGAGGCTCCTGCTGCCCGGCGAGCTGGCCAAGCACGCGGTCAGCGAGGGCACCAAGGCGGTCACCAAGTACACCAGCTCCAAGTGAGCGCGTGTGCATTATAATATATGATGCGCATAAAAAAAAGGCCCTTTTCAGGGCCACAATATTTATCTAAATAACGTAGTACCTATGTGAAAAGTTTCCATCTATCTATTTATTTACGATACACACGCACGAGCACATCGTTGATTTACTTGGCTAGTTATTGTTGTTTGCATCAATACATCAATGACAAGATTGTGCCTTTATACATAATATAATAATAGTAGGTATATGTACATAGTTCGTCGTTGTTGTTATTTGAACACAATCAATAAAGTTCGTTTTCGATGCATAGTTTGTCCCTTAGCTACCTGCCGAATATTTATATACTTATATTTTCAAATGCTACCTTTCTTGCGTCACCGGACGATTTAATTATTTTGTTGAGATTAATAAAATAATATGTACTCATCACATACCTATGTACCTATTGTAGGTTGGTTTGGTTTGGTTGGTTGGTGTGTCTGTCAGGCAGGCAGGAGCGGAGCGCGGTCGGTCATGCCATGCCGCTGCGAAAGAACGAGACGATGCAAGTGATCAAGCGTGCGTGCGAGCGAGCAAGACAAACACGCCGCGTCTGTATAAAACGGGCGCTTGGATTGAAAAATATTTCAGTTCAATAAGTATCGTCGGCCGTCGCGTAGTCTCACGCTCGTTTCGAATATATATTTTTTTTAATACGTATATTATATAAGTATTAATTTAACCATGGCCCGTACCAAGCAGACCGCTCGCAAGTCCACCGGAGGCAAGGCGCCGCGCAAGCAGCTCGCCACCAAGGCGGCCCGCAAGAGCGCACCCGCCACCGGCGGCGTGAAGAAACCCCACCGTTACAGGCCCGGCACGGTGGCGCTCCGCGAGATCCGTCGCTACCAGAAGAGCACAGAGCTGCTGATCCGCAAGCTGCCGTTCCAGCGTCTGGTGCGCGAGATCGCGCAGGACTTCAAGACCGATCTGCGCTTCCAGAGCTCCGCCGTGATGGCGCTGCAGGAGGCCAGCGAGGCGTACCTGGTCGGTCTGTTCGAGGACACCAACCTGTGCGCCATTCACGCGAAACGCGTCACCATCATGCCGAAGGATATCCAACTGGCGCGCCGAATTCGAGGCGAGCGCGCCTAAACAACTGCAACAATCTCGCGCGCGCGTGTTGGTTGTGTGTGTGTGCATGCACCTGAACCTGAAAATTTACACGCGAGATTGCTTAAAACGGCCCTTTTCAGGGCCACATAAGATTCACGAGTGATGACAAAAAGAAGAACTCCCGTTTCGTGTCTATGAAAATATATCCTACAGCTAAATATTATACATAATACATAATATTATGTAGTAGTACGTACCTACCACATATTCGCTTTGAAAATTTTAAGATTAACGTAGGCACACATGAAAAAAAAAAAAATGATTATGACAAGCCGTAATATATAATGTTAGTAACACTAACAAACTATAATAACAATTCTAATTTAGTCTAGTATGTACCTACCTAACTAATCTTATGCTGTTGGCAAGACATAATAAGCAATGGTAAATAATATATAGAGATAGGAATTCTAAATACTTAGTATTATACTGTTCATAACAGAGAACATCACCCACCTAATGAATAATAAATATAAAATAATTACATATACTTAAGGCTCCCCATTATAATTTTTATGTTGCATTTTATTCTTAGTTTTTGATAGATATCTGAATGAAAACTCAAGTACAAATCGTTATATTTTAACTGATTGGCATAGAATGCTAATCTTTTACCATCGTTGATTTTATTCTTTGATTTTTATTAGTATTTGTCTAGTATAGTTTCATACTTGAGTTACTGGGATTCGATTTCCTTTTAAAGGATGCTTTAGTAGGTACATTGTTTTCCGCAACATTTTGTGTGGGACATAGGATTATAATTTACTCGATAATTATGTTTATCCTAAAGTACGTTTGTACTGAAGTAACAAAGAGGCTGGTTACTGCTCTGTTTAACTCGAGAGCAATCTTGTATCTTGCCATAATAATAACGACGCTACCGTCCACTCTCGCATTTATGTTAGAAGACCCAAAGATTTTCATAGGTTTTCTTACACACGTTTTTTTTTTTTTTTTGTATTAGATATTTTATCCTTTTAAATTAGCTATTTAGTGAAAGGCTATGTGATCCTTAGATTAAGTGGCACCATACATACCACTGTTTGTGATTGAATTTTAGATTAGACATGGCACCTTTAGAGGGTTTTGTCAGTAATTTACATAATTTATGTCCTAGCTAGAATTATTTAAAAGGTAAATTCATTAGTAATTATTGTAATGGCCAATATTTGAAAAGTGAAGCCAGTAGTGGCCATACCAACAACTATAAAGTAATGTAATTTTAAATTGTGTTTCATGAAAGAAGAAGAGACCAAACTGAAGTTATGGTTTTTACTTTTTTTTCTATTATATTAAAATAATATTTTGTAAAGCAGACTCGCCTTTGAAATCGTTCTAGCTACGCCCTTTTATTAAAATCTTACCACTTATTTTTGTATTTAGAATTTAGATAGAAACCAAAGTATTTTTGCTGATCTGATTCTTTATATTTTGAGATTTTGTACAAATTGACTTAATACCATAATCTGGTTGATTTTATTAGTATTATGCTTGTTTAGAATGTCACCATTTTAGAGTATTGTTGAGACCTACCTATTTTTAGTTTAACATTTTTTTTTTTTTTTTTTTAACGTTACGTATTAGCTAGCTATCTGTTATTATAGGTATTATAGTACCTACTTAATATTGTAATAATATAAAGAGATACATAATAATAAGGGGCGAGGGGGTGCTCCCCCCTCGCACATCGTCCTGCTCTCGCCAGCCAGTAGCTGTCTCAGTCATTGGGTTTGCTATAAATATAGGCGTGAAAATGTTGCGCGACGCGGCCCAGATCTGCAGATGAATACCGCATAATACAGAGATACCTGACTGAACTACAGACAACTATACCAACACTAGCTTGGTACTGTTACGCCCTCGAAGTTGAGAGGCCCCACAAAGTGGCTCTGTGGGGCCTCCCTCAAGGAACAGAAGGAGGGCTGATAGTGGAGGCACTCATTGAGAGAGGCTTCCGGCCATCCGTCGTCTGGCGCGCAGGGGCGGCGTGAAGCGCATCAGCGGTCTCATCTACGAGGAGACCCGCGGTGTGCTCAAGGTGTTCCTGGAGAACGTGATCCGCGACGCTGTCACTTACACCGAGCACGCCAAGAGGAAGACCGTCACCGCCATGGACGTCGTGTACGCTCTGAAACGCCAGGGTCGCACCCTGTACGGTTTCGGAGGCTAAAACGAACGGAAGCTAAGCATATAACTGCTATACTAGCTAAGTTTTTAGCTTAATATTAAAAAGGCCCTTTTCAGGGCCGCACGATGCTCTATATTATACCTACTACATATTGATACTTAACGATGAATTGTTTCGTATTGAACGAATTCAAAACGCACACTATTAATTAATAGTATAAGTCTCCTCATAACGTCAGTTAGTTAGTTAGTTAGTTAGTTAGTTGAGATACCCTACCAATATACAATACAGCAGACAGACTTAACGTACCTACGTATACATAGGTACATAATATAGCATACTTACTACTGAATATTAAAACTATATACGTACCTACCATATGATGGTAAAACGATAGTGTAAGAACGACAACAGACAACAACGTGATCGAGATTCCCGGCAGGCAGGGCAGTGCAGTAATAGTGCGTGCGCGAGGCGTTATTTAGTGCACGTGTACTTAAATATTTCACTACTTATGTAGGTATGTACTGACAAAAGATTATTATTTGTATTATTATAACAAAAAAAAATATGATATAGTCATTCAGCGTGATTCTACGTACACGGTACGAAAGCAGCTTCGGTGCGATGCGGCGAGCGCAACCTATCTATCCGGTGGAAGTGTTTTACGAGCATCAAAATATCGGGGGTTTTTTAACGTAAACAAGTGAAAATTTGCACGAGTTGTGCTGTATATAATGAAAACGATATCTTCCCCTTTTCATGTATAGCGTATAACGAGGGTAATGCCATTGTTTTGTACAGTAAATACAATTTTAAAGTGGAGTCGAGCTCGGCGACGGCTCGAACGGCACGATTAATGCCCTGTGAAACTTTAACGGCGCACCGGCGAGTGTTAAATGTGATTTTAGAGCGTGGCCAGGTTCAGAACGTTTCATGAGACATGGCCAACGGGCACCGTTCAGTAGTGAAATTTTCTAAAAGTGCTATTTAATCAGAGCGGTGTTAGTGAAAAGTCACGAGAGCGGCGACGAGAAATCGTATATCGGCTGCGGTGGCGCCTTTGCGGTAACGATACGAATCAGTATCAAATAATTCATTCAAAAACGACGATTTTTTAAAATAATTAATCAACGCTGAACGCCAAGAAAGCACCGGGTTACGACTTACGACAGCATTCCGAGCGCAGCGCCTTTGATTGAAACAATAATAATCGCAATAATGGCAGACACAGCAGTGGCCGCAGAAACTCCCGCCCCGGCGACGCCGGCGAAGAAACCGAAGGCGTCCGCCGCCGCGACGGCGGGCGCGAAGAAGCCGAAGGCGAAACCTACGCACCCGAAGACCTCCGAGATGGTGAACAGCGCCATCAAGGAGCTGAAGGAGCGCAGCGGATCGTCGCTGAAGGCGATCAAAAAGTACATCGCCGCCCAGTACAAGGTGGACGCCGAGAAGCTGGCGCCGTTCATCAGGAAGTACCTGAAGGGCGCCGTCGAGAGCGGCGCTCTCATCCAGACCAAAGGTAAGGGCGCGTCGGGCAGCTTCAAGCTCGAGTCCAAGTCCTCCGGCGCGGCGAAGAAGCCCGCCGCCGCTGCGAAGGCCGAGAAGGCGAAGCGGAAGCCTTCCGACAAGAGACCGGCGGCCGCCGCCTCGTCGTCAGCGGCTAGCAAGAGGTCGGCGGCCGCGGCCGCACCCGCGTCCGGCGGCAGGGGCAGAAAGGCGGCCGCCGCGACGGCTTCGGCCACCGCGTCGCCCGCTGCCAAGTCGAAGCCGTCGGCGGCCGCAGGCCGCAGGGACAAGAGGGCCGTCGCCGCCAAGAAGAAGCCCGCAGCGGCCAAGAAGTCGTCGTCGGCAAGCAGTGGTGGCGCCTCCAAGAAGGCCGCCGCCGCCGCCGCCGCACCGAAGGCGAAGAAGACCACCAAGCCGCCCACGAATAAGCCGAAAGCGCCCAAGCCCAAGAGAGCCGCCGCCACGCCGTCCAAGAAGGCGGCCGCCTCCAAGAGGGCCACCGCTTCCAAGAAGTAAGAGCGCGCGCACTCGCACTATTATAATAGCGCGAGTCCGCTAGCTCGCCCGCTTGCGTGCCGGTGGTCGGTCCGCTCGCCCGCTATAGCAGCGCGCGCAAGCACCCGCCGCCGCCGGCACCTCGCAAACAAACAAACAAACAAACAAACAGCCCTTTTCAGGGCTAACACAAACATTTCATAATTACTATCGTTGTACTGAATGAACAAACAAAGATAAAGTTTCCCTCTAAGATCGCGCACACACCACACCACCGCACACACTAATCTGGCAGGCAGGTAGTCATAGTCCTAGTCATTTATTCATATCAAATATTTGATACACGTCACAGAAATACAAGTAAAAAAAAATAATCAATTAAAATAATAGTAAGTACAATTAAATACAATAATTATTGCAAAACAAAAAATATTAAATTAAATTATTGCACAATTCAATTCTAAAAAAAAAAAATTCCTACTACCACCCTCATTTTCATGAAGTCATCAAAATTATAAAATGCCTGCTCGATAAGCCAACACTTTAGTTTTCTTTTATAGATAGATCTGGAGGGCGCGTCCCTTATCTCAAGCGGTAAGTAAGGTGGGTGGACCGACCAGGTTAATAACCACCACCACCACCACCACTACTGCTTGCGGCTTGCTGCTCTGCTACCTGCGAAGAGAACGCACGCGCGTCACTGACTGACTGACCCGACTGTCCGACTCCTGAACAACAACAACAACAACAATAATAAAAAAAAATAATAATAAATAGGACACACAGACAGACAGAACAATTGAAACAATCGAAACGACTCCGGATTGGTCCGTCGTGGTAGAGAGAGACGCTCTACGCAGCGCGCGCGATTCGTCGACCCCGCCACTATAAATATAAGTGAATGGCCGCGTTGAAAAAAAATCATTCTCTCTGCTAACGATCGCGGCAACGCACGCGCGCGTCGTCATATCATTTCATTTCATCGTGGTGCAATAAAAAATAATATAACAATGTCCGGACGCGGCAAGGGTGGTAAAGTGAAGGGAAAGGCAAAGTCTCGCTCCAATCGCGCCGGACTCCAGTTCCCAGTGGGTCGTATCCATCGTCTTCTGCGCAACGGTAACTACGCCGAGCGCGTCGGCGCCGGCGCGCCCGTCTACCTGGCCGCCGTGATGGAGTACCTCGCCGCCGAGGTGCTCGAGCTCGCCGGCAACGCGGCGAGGGACAACAAGAAGACCAGGATCATACCGCGTCACCTGCAGCTGGCGATCAGGAACGACGAGGAGCTGAACAAGCTTCTCTCCGGCGTCACCATCGCCCAGGGCGGCGTGCTGCCGAACATCCAGGCCGTCCTTTTGCCCAAGAAGACCGAGAAGAAGGCGTAGGTTGTGTACAAACCAACCAACCGCAACAAACGCATGTACACGGCAGACAGACACTACACTATATAATATTATATTGTATTGCGCCTGTTTGTTGTTTGCGACCCTTGAAAAGGCCCTTCTCAGGGCCACAATATGAGTCATAACCATAATATTTTTTCAATGATATTTAAAAAACGCGGGGATTCGCATCTTTTAATTTCAACAAACAAAACAACAGTAACTCACTCGCCGTGGTATTATTTATTTGTATTAATATGAGAGGTAAATAATAGGTACATAATATTCATCTAGATGATGATGAATTTCATATGAATTTGATTTTACAAGTAATTGAATTAATAATAATGAAAATAGCTATGTACCGCATAATTAGTTTTTTTTTTAATTTTCTTTTTTTAAACTAACGGGCGGGGCGAGGGGGGCACGCGTGATTCACCCCTCTCCGCCCCGCCCCGCTGATCGAAATCGAGTCGTTGATTGGTCGTTCGCGGAGAGAGTGCTCTTCACGCTCACAGCTACCGCAGCTGTCACGTCGACTATATAAATAAATTTTAATTTTGTTCAAAACCACACACGCACGCTCGCCACGCACGCGTCGAGTTCTCTCGTATATTATTACATTAATTCACTGTACCATATCCATCCACTCACCATGCCGCCCAAGACTAGCGGTAAGGCCGCCAAGAAGTCCGGCAAGGCGCAGAAGAACATCTCCAAGACCGACAAGAAGAAGAAGAAGCACAAGAGGAAGGAGAGCTACGCCATCTACATCTACAAGGTGCTCAAGCAGGTCCACCCGGACACCGGTATCTCGTCGAAGGCCATGTCCATCATGAACTCGTTCGTGAACGACATATTCGAGCGCATCGCCGCCGAGGCGTCCCGTCTCGCGCACTACAACAAGCGCTCCACCATCACCAGCAGGGAGGTGCAGACCTCCGTGAGGCTCCTGCTGCCCGGCGAGCTGGCCAAGCACGCGGTCAGCGAGGGCACCAAGGCGGTCACCAAGTACACCAGCTCCAAGTGAGCGCGTGTGCATTATAATATATGATGCGCATAAAAAAAAGGCCCTTTTCAGGGCCACAATATTTATCTAAATAACGTAGTACCTATGTGAAAAGTTTCCATCTATCTATTTATTTACGATACACACGCACGAGCACATCGTTGATTTACTTGGCTAGTTATTGTTGTTTGCATCAATACATCAATGACAAGATTGTGCCTTTATACATAATATAATAATAGTAGGTATATGTACATAGTTCGTCGTTGTTGTTATTTGAACACAATCAATAAAGTTCGTTTTCGATGCATAGTTTGTCCCTTAGCTACCTGCCGAATATTTATATACTTATATTTTCAAATGCTACCTTTCTTGCGTCACCGGACGATTTAATTATTTTGTTGAGATTAATAAAATAATATGTACTCATCACATACCTATGTACCTATTGTAGGTTGGTTTGGTTTGGTTGGTTGGTGTGTCTGTCAGGCACAGGGTTGCCAACACCCATTTACCTAATTCCCCAAAAATCAAAAAAAATCAAAGAAAAATTCCCCGAATTCGGGGAATGAAATATCTCAATTCCCCACAAATTCCCCACACGTAAAAATAAAGGAAAATAAAAATCATGCAGAGGTTGTACAGTTTACTTATGCTTTTGCCAGATCTTACAATTTAACATTTTTTCGGAAGGTATAAATTTAACACTACCACCCTGTTTTTTTATTGTGTCTCTAGTAGTCATTAAGGAAACTATCGTGTCTGTGTGTATTCTGTTTCTGTTCGCTGATTTAATATTTTTTAAGTCACTGAACTTCCTCTCTACTGAGGCGTTAGCGAATGGAAGCACGAGTAAAAACTGGATCACTATTTTTAATTTTGGGAACATCTCTTGTCCTGTGACGCTTTTAAGGCCGAATGCTTTTCCCCAGTAGCTTTCGACATCATTGCCCGCATCAAGCCCGTGCTGAGTGAAATCTAGCATAGCGTGAGCTCGCCATTCATCGTCTAAATTCTGGGCTGTTACGAATTCTTCAAGTATTGGAAATCGCTTAAGTACGGGTGCCATAGATTTAAGAGTACATTTTTGGGCTTCTGTTGGATCTACGATTGGTATTATTGTGTATAGGGGGTCTCTGAAATCAAATCTCTTAGCAATGTCCGATGTTAACTCCATGTAAAAGTCTTGACACGTTTTATAAAAATCCATGATAGCTGAACGGGGTACATTCTCGTCATTTTTTAACTGCGTTTTTAATTTTTTAACTTAGTGATGCGCCTACTTACTATTATACGAACTAGGGATGTCCTATACATATTGAAAAGTAATCGGTAGTATGCGTAATAATCGACTGAAAGTTTCAATATCCATATTATCAGGAAAACGGCCGAAGAAACATTTATCAGTTGTTTTGATAATATAAGTGTAAAATTCCCCACGTTTTCCCCGCATAGAACCAATCCCCACACCAATCCCCAATTGACTTGCGATTCCCCGCAAATCGGGGATTTCCCCACACATCGGCAACGCTGGTCAGGCAGGCAGGAGCGGAGCGCGGTCGGTCATGCCATGCCGCTGCGAAAGAACGAGACGATGCAAGTGATCAAGCGTGCGTGCGAGCGAGCAAGACAAACACGCCGCGTCTGTATAAAACGGGCGCTTGGATTGAAAAATATTTCAGTTCAATAAGTATCGTCGGCCGTCGCGTAGTCTCACGCTCGTTTCGAATATATATTTTTTTAATACGTATATTATATAAGTATTAATTTAACCATGGCCCGTACCAAGCAGACCGCTCGCAAGTCCACCGGAGGCAAGGCGCCGCGCAAGCAGCTCGCCACCAAGGCGGCCCGCAAGAGCGCACCCGCCACCGGCGGCGTGAAGAAACCCCACCGTTACAGGCCCGGCACGGTGGCGCTCCGCGAGATCCGTCGCTACCAGAAGAGCACAGAGCTGCTGATCCGCAAGCTGCCGTTCCAGCGTCTGGTGCGCGAGATCGCGCAGGACTTCAAGACCGATCTGCGCTTCCAGAGCTCCGCCGTGATGGCGCTGCAGGAGGCCAGCGAGGCGTACCTGGTCGGTCTGTTCGAGGACACCAACCTGTGCGCCATTCACGCGAAACGCGTCACCATCATGCCGAAGGATATCCAACTGGCGCGCCGAATTCGAGGCGAGCGCGCCTAAACAACTGCAACAATCTCGCGCGCGCGTGTTGGTTGTGTGTGTGTGCATGCACCTGAACCTGAAAATTTACACGCGAGATTGCTTAAAACGGCCCTTTTCAGGGCCACATAAGATTCACGAGTGATGACAAAAAGAAGAACTCCCGTTTCGTGTCTATGAAAATATATCCTACAGCTAAATATTATACATAATACATAATATTATGTAGTAGTACGTACCTACCACATATTCGCTTTGAAAATTTTAAGATTAACGTAGGCACACATGAAAAAAAAAAAAATGATTATGACAAGCCGTAATATATAATGTTAGTAACACTAACAAACTATAATAACAATTCTAATTTAGTCTAGTATGTACCTACCTAACTAATCTTATGCTGTTGGCAAGACATAATAAGCAATGGTAAATAATATATAGAGATAGGAATTCTAAATACTTAGTATTATACTGTTCATAACAGAGAACATCACCCACCTAATGAATAATAAATATAAAATAATTACATATACTTAAGGCTCCCCATTATAATTTTTATGTTGCATTTTATTCTTAGTTTTTGATAGATATCTGAATGAAAACTCAAGTACAAATCGTTATATTTTAACTGATTGGCATAGAATGCTAATCTTTTACCATCGTTGATTTTATTCTTTGATTTTTATTAGTATTTGTCTAGTATAGTTTCATACTTGAGTTACTGGGATTCGATTTCCTTTTAAAGGATGCTTTAGTAGGTACATTGTTTTCCGCAACATTTTGTGTGGGACATAGGATTATAATTTACTCGATAATTATGTTTATCCTAAAGTACGTTTGTACTGAAGTAACAAAGAGGCTGGTTACTGCTCTGTTTAACTCGAGAGCAATCTTGTATCTTGCCATAATAATAACGACGCTACCGTCCACTCTCGCATTTATGTTAGAAGACCCAAAGATTTTCATAGGTTTTCTTACACACGTTTTTTTTTTTTTTTTGTATTAGATATTTTATCCTTTTAAATTAGCTATTTAGTGAAAGGCTATGTGATCCTTAGATTAAGTGGCACCATACATACCACTGTTTGTGATTGAATTTTAGATTAGACATGGCACCTTTAGAGGGTTTTGTCAGTAATTTACATAATTTATGTCCTAGCTAGAATTATTTAAAAGGTAAATTCATTAGTAATTATTGTAATGGCCAATATTTGAAAAGTGAAGCCAGTAGTGGCCATACCAACAACTATAAAGTAATGTAATTTTAAATTGTGTTTCATGAAAGAAGAAGAGACCAAACTGAAGTTATGGTTTTTACTTTTTTTTCTATTATATTAAAATAATATTTTGTAAAGCAGACTCGCCTTTGAAATCGTTCTAGCTACGCCCTTTTATTAAAATCTTACCACTTATTTTTGTATTTAGAATTTAGATAGAAACCAAAGTATTTTTGCTGATCTGATTCTTTATATTTTGAGATTTTGTACAAATTGACTTAATACCATAATCTGGTTGATTTTATTAGTATTATGCTTGTTTAGAATGTCACCATTTTAGAGTATTGTTGAGACCTACCTATTTTTAGTTTAACATTTTTTTTTTTTTTTTTTTAACGTTACGTATTAGCTAGCTATCTGTTATTATAGGTATTATAGTACCTACTTAATATTGTAATAATATAAAGAGATACATAATAATAAGGGGCGAGGGGGTGCTCCCCCCTCGCACATCGTCCTGCTCTCGCCAGCCAGTAGCTGTCTCAGTCATTGGGTTTGCTATAAATATAGGCGTGAAAATGTTGCGCGACGCGCAGTCGTCTCGTAGTCGTGCTCGCATCGCACCGCACGTCGTATTCTCTTCGTTCGTGTAACTAACAGTTTTTTGTCGTTTTGCCAACATGACCGGTCGCGGCAAGGGTGGAAAGGGTCTGGGGAAAGGTGGCGCCAAGCGTCACAGGAAAGTGCTTCGCGACAACATCCAGGGCATCACCAAGCCGGCCATCCGTCGTCTGGCGCGCAGGGGCGGCGTGAAGCGCATCAGCGGTCTCATCTACGAGGAGACCCGCGGTGTGCTCAAGGTGTTCCTGGAGAACGTGATCCGCGACGCTGTCACTTACACCGAGCACGCCAAGAGGAAGACCGTCACCGCCATGGACGTCGTGTACGCTCTGAAACGCCAGGGTCGCACCCTGTACGGTTTCGGAGGCTAAAACGAACGGAAGCTAAGCATATAACTGCTATACTAGCTAAGTTTTTAGCTTAATATTAAAAAGGCCCTTTTCAGGGCCGCACGATGCTCTATATTATACCTACTACATATTGATACTTAACGATGAATTGTTTCGTATTGAACGAATTCAAAACGCACACTATTAATTAATAGTATAAGTCTCCTCATAACGTCAGTTAGTTAGTTAGTTAGTTAGTTAGTTGAGATACCCTACCAATATACAATACAGCAGACAGACTTAACGTACCTACGTATACATAGGTACATAATATAGCATACTTACTACTGAATATTAAAACTATATACGTACCTACCATATGATGGTAAAACGATAGTGTAAGAACGACAACAGACAACAACGTGATCGAGATTCCCGGCAGGCAGGGCAGTGCAGTAATAGTGCGTGCGCGAGGCGTTATTTAGTGCACGTGTACTTAAATATTTCACTACTTATGTAGGTATGTACTGACAAAAGATTATTATTTGTATTATTATAACAAAAAAAAATATGATATAGTCATTCAGCGTGATTCTACGTACACGGTACGAAAGCAGCTTCGGTGCGATGCGGCGAGCGCAACCTATCTATCCGGTGGAAGTGTTTTACGAGCATCAAAATATCGGGGGTTTTTTAACGTAAACAAGTGAAAATTTGCACGAGTTGTGCTGTATATAATGAAAACGATATCTTCCCCTTTTCATGTATAGCGTATAACGAGGGTAATGCCATTGTTTTGTACAGTAAATACAATTTTAAAGTGGAGTCGAGCTCGGCGACGGCTCGAACGGCACGATTAATGCCCTGTGAAACTTTAACGGCGCACCGGCGAGTGTTAAATGTGATTTTAGAGCGTGGCCAGGTTCAGAACGTTTCATGAGACATGGCCAACGGGCACCGTTCAGTAGTGAAATTTTCTAAAAGTGCTATTTAATCAGAGCGGTGTTAGTGAAAAGTCACGAGAGCGGCGACGAGAAATCGTATATCGGCTGCGGTGGCGCCTTTGCGGTAACGATACGAATCAGTATCAAATAATTCATTCAAAAACGACGATTTTTTAAAATAATTAATCAACGCTGAACGCCAAGAAAGCACCGGGTTACGACTTACGACAGCATTCCGAGCGCAGCGCCTTTGATTGAAACAATAATAATCGCAATAATGGCAGACACAGCAGTGGCCGCAGAAACTCCCGCCCCGGCGACGCCGGCGAAGAAACCGAAGGCGTCCGCCGCCGCGACGGCGGGCGCGAAGAAGCCGAAGGCGAAACCTACGCACCCGAAGACCTCCGAGATGGTGAACAGCGCCATCAAGGAGCTGAAGGAGCGCAGCGGATCGTCGCTGAAGGCGATCAAAAAGTACATCGCCGCCCAGTACAAGGTGGACGCCGAGAAGCTGGCGCCGTTCATCAGGAAGTACCTGAAGGGCGCCGTCGAGAGCGGCGCTCTCATCCAGACCAAAGGTAAGGGCGCGTCGGGCAGCTTCAAGCTCGAGTCCAAGTCCTCCGGCGCGGCGAAGAAGCCCGCCGCCGCTGCGAAGGCCGAGAAGGCGAAGCGGAAGCCTTCCGACAAGAGACCGGCGGCCGCCGCCTCGTCGTCAGCGGCTAGCAAGAGGTCGGCGGCCGCGGCCGCACCCGCGTCCGGCGGCAGGGGCAGAAAGGCGGCCGCCGCGACGGCTTCGGCCACCGCGTCGCCCGCTGCCAAGTCGAAGCCGTCGGCGGCCGCAGGCCGCAGGGACAAGAGGGCCGTCGCCGCCAAGAAGAAGCCCGCAGCGGCCAAGAAGTCGTCGTCGGCAAGCAGTGGTGGCGCCTCCAAGAAGGCCGCCGCCGCCGCCGCCGCACCGAAGGCGAAGAAGACCACCAAGCCGCCCACGAATAAGCCGAAAGCGCCCAAGCCCAAGAGAGCCGCCGCCACGCCGTCCAAGAAGGCGGCCGCCTCCAAGAGGGCCACCGCTTCCAAGAAGTAAGAGCGCGCGCACTCGCACTATTATAATAGCGCGAGTCCGCTAGCTCGCCCGCTTGCGTGCCGGTGGTCGGTCCGCTCGCCCGCTATAGCAGCGCGCGCAAGCACCCGCCGCCGCCGGCACCTCGCAAACAAACAAACAAACAAACAAACAGCCCTTTTCAGGGCTAACACAAACATTTCATAATTACTATCGTTGTACTGAATGAACAAACAAAGATAAAGTTTCCCTCTAAGATCGCGCACACACCACACCACCGCACACACTAATCTGGCAGGCAGGTAGTCATAGTCCTAGTCATTTATTCATATCAAATATTTGATACACGTCACAGAAATACAAGTAAAAAAAAATAATCAATTAAAATAATAGTAAGTACAATTAAATACAATAATTATTGCAAAACAAAAAATATTAAATTAAATTATTGCACAATTCAATTCTAAAAAAAAAAAATTCCTACTACCACCCTCATTTTCATGAAGTCATCAAAATTATAAAATGCCTGCTCGATAAGCCAACACTTTAGTTTTCTGGGCGCGTCCCTTATCTCAAGCGGTAAGTAAGGTGGGTGGACCGACCAGGTTATTAACCACCACCACCACTACTGCTTGCTGCTTGCTGCTCTGCTACCTACGAAGAGAACGCACGCGCGTCACGTCACTGACTGACTGACCCGACTGTCCGACTCCTGAACAACAACAACAACAACAATAATAATAAAAAAAAAATAATAAATAGGACAGACAGAACAATCGAAACGACTCCGGATTGGTCCGTCGTGGTAGAGAGAGACGCTCTACGCAGCGCGCGCGATTCGTCGACACCCCCCCGCCACTATAAATATAAGTGAACGGCCGCGTCGAAAAAAAATCATTCTCTCTGCTAACGATCGCGGCAACGCACGCGCGCGTCGTCATTTCATTTCATTTCATTGTGGTGCAATAAAAAATAATATAACAATGTCCGGACGCGGCAAGGGTGGTAAAGTGAAGGGAAAGGCAAAGTCTCGCTCCAATCGCGCCGGACTCCAGTTCCCAGTGGGTCGTATCCATCGTCTTCTGCGCAACGGTAACTACGCCGAGCGCGTCGGCGCCGGCGCGCCCGTCTACCTGGCCGCCGTGATGGAGTACCTCGCCGCCGAGGTGCTCGAGCTCGCCGGCAACGCGGCGAGGGACAACAAGAAGACCAGGATCATACCGCGTCACCTGCAGCTGGCGATCAGGAACGACGAGGAGCTGAACAAGCTTCTCTCCGGCGTCACCATCGCCCAGGGCGGCGTGCTGCCGAACATCCAGGCCGTCCTTTTGCCCAAGAAGACCGAGAAAAAGGCGTAGGTTGTGTACAAACCAACCAAACGCATGTACACACGGCAGACAGACACTACACTATATAATATTATATTGTATTGCGCCTGTTTGTTGTTTGCGACCCTTGAAAAGGCCCTTCTCAGGGCCACAATATGAGTCATAACCATAATATTTTATTAATGATATTTAAAAAACGCGGGGATTCGCATCTTTTAATTTCAACAAACAAAACAACAGTAACTCACTCGCCGTGGTATTATTTATTTGTATTAATACGAGAGGTAAATAATAGGTACATAATATTCATCTAGATGATGATGAATTTCATATGAATTTGATTTTACAAGTAATTGAATTAATAATAATGAAAATAGCAACCGCATAATTTTTTTTTTTAAACTTCTTTTTTAAACTAACGGGCGGGGTGAGGGGGGCACGCGTGATTCACCCCTCTCCGCCCCGCCCCGCTGATCGAAATCGAGTCGTTGATTGGTCGTTCGCGGAGAGAGTGCTCTTCACGCTCACAGCTACCGCAGCTGTCACGTCGACTATATAAATAAATTTTCATTTTCTCAAAACCACACACGCACGCTCGCCACGCACGCGTCGAGTTCTCTCGTATATTATTACATTAATTCACTGTACCATATCCATCCACTCACCATGCCGCCCAAGACTAGCGGTAAGGCCGCCAAGAAGTCCGGCAAGGCGCAGAAGAACATCTCCAAGACCGACAAGAAGAAGAAGAAGCACAAGAGGAAGGAGAGCTACGCCATCTACATCTACAAGGTGCTCAAGCAGGTCCACCCGGACACCGGTATCTCGTCGAAGGCCATGTCCATCATGAACTCGTTCGTGAACGACATATTCGAGCGCATCGCCGCCGAGGCGTCCCGTCTCGCGCACTACAACAAGCGCTCCACCATCACCAGCAGGGAGGTGCAGACCTCCGTGAGGCTCCTGCTGCCCGGCGAGCTGGCCAAGCACGCGGTCAGCGAGGGCACCAAGGCGGTCACCAAGTACACCAGCTCCAAGTGAGCGCGTGTGCATTATAATATATGATGCGCATAAAAAAAAGGCCCTTTTCAGGGCCACAATATTTATCTAAATAACGTAGTACCTATGTGAAAAGTTTCCATCTATCTATTTATTTACGATAGGTACACACGCACGAGCACATCGTTGATTTACTTGGCTAGTTATTGTTGTTTGCATCAATACATCAATGACAAGATTGTGCCTTTATAGGTACATACATATAATAATAGTAGGTAGGTATATGAACATAGTTCGTCGTTGTTGTTATTTGAACACAATCAATAAAGTTCGTTTTCGATGCATAGTTTGTCCCTTAGCTACCTACCGAATATTTATATACTTATATTTTTAAATGCTACCTTTCTTGCGTCACCGGCCGATTTAATTATTTTGTTGAGATTAATAAAATAATATGTACTCATCACATACCTATGTACCTATTGTAGGTTGGTTTGGTTTAGTTGGTTGGTGTGTCAGGCAGGAGCGGAGCGCGGTCGGTCATGCCATGCCGCTGCGAAAGAACGAGACGATGCAAGTGATCAAGCCTGCGTGCGAGCGAGCAAGACTGACTGACCCGACTGCCCGACTCCCGACTCCGACTCCGAGATTAATAAAGGTAATTTCATGGCACACATATATATACAAAACGTACACTCCCCACCACAAAATAGTTCAATAGAGTTTTCTCGACCAATCATAACCTATTACACATATCTATACGTGTTTATGCATCTCTTTCGCACGCGGCATCTGTTGTATATTTTGATTAGTAATGATTTTTCTTATTTAAATCCAATAAGATTTTTAGTGAAACAGATGCTGCATGACGAGACCTAACTAGAATGGTATGATACTCGCGGATCCCGACTGTAATTAGCCCGTGACTAACGAAAATGAATGATGAAAGTTGCGTTTTGTGCAAATATTCCACCATTTTATAATAATTTCTCCTAAAGCCCTGGGTCGATTTGTGTGAATTATATATGTGTAAATAGAGTTTTGCAAGGGCTTTCTAATGGTGTAAATATTATGTGTGTAACTTTAAGATCAATAAAGATATGGGCAGGGAACGGTGACACTCATAGTGAAATTTACGAGGAAATATAGAGAATATTAATGGGCGCTCTCTGAGGTCACGATAAATTTTAGAGTCTCGGCCGAAAACCGAGATTGAAACATGTAGTAGTTCCTGCCGACGTCTAACTCAAGAAAAGAAGTGATCTCAAGACCCAGCCAAGAAGGATTCCAGCCTGCAAAATGCTCGGAGAAGTGAGCACCGCGGCGACATCGAGGGGCCGACAAGAGGCGCGCACCGCGGGCGGCTATGGACCTGGGCTGGGGTCGCGAGCGTAGGTGGTGTTAGGTGGTGGTACTGTTCCTCGAACATAGTTTCCTAAATTCAACACATTGGTTTCGCTTATTCAACCCACAATAGTCTTAGTACCCCTATCTAGGCCTCCTCAAGGCATCTCACACAACTAGTCCTCCACAAGGCATCTCGCACAAGTTTAAAGTTAAAAGCTCCGCGACGTAGGGACGGTTCGCACCGGCGCAAAGCGTCTTTTTCAAGACGAGAACTGCGAGCCGTCCTTCCACCCAGGGGCACAGCGTAACACCGAGCGCGCTTGTGTCCGCCACAACCGTTATTCGCCTGATGGTAAGCAATCATTACGGTCTAGGATGGAAGGAACTTAAAAATTAAGCTCTTTCGACCGCACCGACCACAGACCGCTCATCCACCTGCGTAGGATGGCGCCACCTTACTTCCTGCCCTCGGACGTACCACCACAGAGCCGGCGCACTTCCATCAGCGCGAACTCCTCGCAAAGGCAGAACAGTTCCTGGCGGTGTCAGTGGCGGCGCCACGTCGACACAATCTCGTCTGAGCTGGGATGTCGGCTCACGACGGAACACCAGCAATCGCGGGCATGTTCCGACACTCCAACCAACACCATGCGACGCCAGTGTGTGACTTTGTGTCTAAACATTAAACGAATTAACACTTTGTGATGCCTAGAAGCAGCTTGCTTCGCAGGAAGTACTGACTGACTGCGGTGGTCTTCCTCTGAGAGGGTTCTCTTCTCAAGTCATTGACTTCTTAAGAGGGCTGGGCGCCGGGGCACACTGACTCCGGGGAAATTGTTGCAGCTCCCGGAACCCCTTGTACGGAGCTCGCCTGGGTGCTGGTAGGTGGCAATTGGTGTTGTGGCGTGATGGTGCGGCGGGCGCGCGGCTCGGCGAGGGCGCGCAACTCGTCGAGGGCTCGCGCAGCGGAGGCACGCAGGTCATCACCATCCACGATGGAGGTCAGGAGGCCCACATACGACTCCAACAAGCTGTCGTTGTCGCTGTAGGTCCCGACCTCTGTCGCGCTATCACAGCGCAGACTTTGTGGCTCAGTCTGTGTTGCTTGTTCTTGCCGCGGCGCGCTCACCGGCGCTGCCTGCGGCGTGTTGCGGCCTCTCTCACTGCGCGGGCTGCGCAGGAGGGAGGGCGACTGAGGTAGTGAGAGGTGCGGGGAGAAGGGGTACCCCTACCACGCCTTCCCCTCCGTCTTCGTCGTGATGATGCGGAGCTGGATGTTTGCGGTGACTCGCCGCTGCTGTCGGTGATGGCAGCTCGAGTCGCCGCTTTGGTGTCGCGCGCTGCAGCACGGGTGATGGTGGCCGGGTGACGCGCCACTGTTGCGGAGGCTGTCTCTGCAGCGGTGGTGGTGCGGGCTGCGCAGGCGGGCGCCTGTCTCCAGGGATGGGGACAGCGCGCTTGCGCGCCTCGCGCAAAAACCAGCGGCAGGTGCGGTTATTGGCCGCATTTGGCCCCGCACAGTTGGGTGCATCTGGCGAGCTGGTGCACTCGCGTCCGTGGTGGGGGCCCCCACACTTGACGCAGCGCTGGGGGCGGTGGCAGAGGGCGCTGGCATGGCCGAACGCCTGGCATCTGTGGCATTGCGGTATTTTGGAGCTACCGCGCCATGCTTCAAACGAAACGTGCGGCATGTTCAGTAACTCCGTGGTGTTGAAAAGTCTTGATTGTAGCTCCCGGGACATCATGCTGAACTGTAGGAACACGATGGAGTTTACTCTTCCCGGGAGAGGCGGTAAGTTGCGGGCGTGATTAACTGGGAATCCGCGCGCTCTTAGGTCTTCAATTATTATATTGGGATCCGTGTTTGTTGGGAGTCCCCGCAGCGCCACCTTGATAGGCCTATCTTGTCGCAGCGAGTAGGTGTACCAGGATAGGCTTGGCACAGTCTTCTCCAGCCCCGACAGGTAGTCCTTGATGGCGTGGTACTCCTCCTCCGTTCCTGGTAGCAGGCGTAATCCGGTGCCGGCCGAGCCGCAGGTGTTCGACCAAACCTGCGGCGCAGCTCTTCTAGGTGCAGTGGCCAGTTGGGGAGGGACTCCACTGTGATGGGTGGAATCTTTCTCGACCCAGCAGGTTGACTGGAGGGCGCTGGTGCTGGTCTTGGTGAAGTGCTACGCGGCGATTGCGGTCTATCCGCAGCGGGCGCGCGCAGCACGTTGGCGTATGTTTTCATCTCGCGTTCACTCGACGATGATGATCTGGACTCGGCTGAGGATGATGATGATGATCTTGGTGACGCATCCCGACTGTCCGGTATATACCGGTCCCTCGGGAAGGGCCATGCAGGAGCCACGCGGCGAGCTTGCTGGCTGGTATTCACAGTCGCGCTCTGCTGCGCTCTGCTGCGCTCTCATTGGCTGACTGGCTGGGTGGGTTGCTCTACGCGAGGGCTGCATGGTGTAGTGTTGCGCGGTACGTGGCTTCTCCGACAGACTCCCGTTTGCCGCCCAAACAGGTAGACTGTTCAGAGGGAGCCGTGCGGACCGTCACTGTACACTGCACGAAGGATGTAATTGTCACTGATAAATTTGGTTCGTCGTGTAACGTCACAATTTACTGCCCGGCGGCGGAACAGCACGATTGCGCGGCACTAGTGCACTCACACGGTGGATAGTCACTGTCTATTAGGTCGAAGGGAACACGAGTTGCGATTACTCAGCAGAACTCGGTTCGGTAGGCGTGTGCCTGCCGTGGCGGCGCTTGGTCACAGGGTGACGACGCCGGGGCGGCAGGCGGTAGTTCCTGGAGATGGTGCAGGTCGCATCGACCCCGCGCGGGAGAGGTTCGCGGAGCCAAACTCCCTGCGCAGGAGGCGCGTTGGAGGGCGGCGCTTGGCGCACGACCGCCGACCTCCATAGAGGGGACTCCGGGCGGCAGGTCGGGGAACCTGTTGCCCTTAGGACTGAGTCCCCACAGGATGCACGACGTGTCCCGTGTTCCGACACGTCGTCCATTAGAGGGACGAGCAAAAGCTCCCCGAGACGGGGCCTGATTCCGGGCCAGCATCGCCAGGGCTGCGGACGCATGCATCGCACTCTCGGGGCCCTGATCGCGATGCAGAGGTGGAACACCCCAGGTTTTTAGTGGGTATGCCGGCCTTCTGGCGGAGACTCCCACATAACCACTCGCCCTCCCCGGGGTCGAGTGGTACCTTTAAAGGGTTTTCCTGGGTCAAAAAAAAAAAAAAAAAGGTCGCATCGACCTCACGTTCGGGAGCTGCAGCAAAAAGACCGACGAGCTCAACCTCACGGGAGGGAGCAGACGAGCAGCGCGAATCAACAGGAACCGCAGGAAGTAGAGTGAAAGCTTAGTGTAAATACTTGTCATTTTCTAATTCCAAGGTCCATGTCTCCTCTTCTTCTTAGTTTAGACTAGCATTCAAATCAAAACAAGGCACCTAGTACCTGTGTCGGCGTCGCACGCATCAAATGCATCAATCTCTAACTAATGTGATAATATGATAGACTCGAGTATGCAAATCGGCTCGTGCAGTGAAAGTGCATAACCACAGTATACATAATGTATAACAGAAACTTAATCCTCGTAATAGTAGTGTGCTTTGAGATAAAGGTCGCTTGTGATTGGCTAAAAGCCATTGTATTGTATGGATCCACGAGTATCTATAGTGTACGAGATAGATCTTGCATCTCTTTCGCACGCGGCATCTTTCGTGTATATTATGATTCTTACTGTTTTTCCTATTTTTTTTCTAACTAGAATCTGGTTAGATTTTTAGTAAGACAGATGCTGCGCGTCAATACCTTATTAGATCGCGGATCCGGACTGTGATTAGCTTGTAAATGGCAAAATTGTGTGTAAAAAGTTGCGTTTTCTTGAAATGTTTCACAGTTTTCTGTAAATAACTTGCGAACCCCTCGCACGATTTGTGTTGACTATGTGTATTTAAGTAGAGAATTGCAAGGGCTTTTTAACAGTATAACTTTTATGTACGTAACCTAAGAATTAATAAAGATATCGACGAGGAACAGTACCACACATAGAAGAATTTATAGCGAAAATGCTCGCACAAGTAGGTAGTGTTGAGAGGCGCTCCGTGTTTCAGGGTTGCGACCTCTAAACCGATCTAATGTATACTCAAGCAAGAAGTAGTAAAGTGATCTCCTGAAGACTCAGTCTGAAGCGTTCCAGCCTGCAGCCCCGCCGAAGACCCTAGGGCAGACCGCTCGGAGAGTGGGCACCGCGTCGACATCGGAGGGCCGACAAGAGGCCGCAACGCGGACGGCTGTGGACTGGGCTGGGTTTGTGTGCGTGCGTAGGGGGTTAGGTGGTACTATTCATCAAGTTTCAAATTTAACAACAGTCGTTTTAATTCAACACACAATAGTTTCGATTCAACCACAGTACTACCCCTATCCTCCTCAAGGCATCTCGACACACAGTTAAATAAATAAGAGCTCCGCGACGTAGGGACGGTTCGCACCGGCGCAAAGCGTCTTTTTCAAGACGAGAACTGCGTTCCGTCCAGGTCCACAGCGATATAACATGTGCGGTCAGCAGTTATGTCCGCTACAACATTATTGTGGTTTTTATCTACGAAGACACTAAGTCAAAGCGTTACCTCTTACAATTTCGCAATTTCCCTCCAATTGAGATGGGAAAACGCAAAATAAAGGTGTAGGGAACCTTGCGTATTTGCTTTCATAATTATCATAGAACTTTTTTTTAAAGATAAGTTAACTTAATCTCCGTTAGCTTAGTTGGTAGTGGCTCTGCCTTCTAATCTAGGGGTGCGGGTTCGATTCCCGCATGGCACAAGTAATTATGAATATTAAAATTTGTAATTACTTGTGTTAAGTCTGGTCGTTTCTATGTATAATAAGTATGTATTTACAAAAGAAAAAGTATATATGTATTATATCCGTTATCTAGTACCCATGATACAAGCGTAAGCTTAGTATGGGGCTAGATGGCGCTGTGTGATATGTCCTGAAATATTTATTTTATTTATTTTAATTGATCAAAAACTATCTAATGTACGTGTAGAGCTAGAAAAGGAATATTCAAACTAAAGATCACACAACTCGCAGAATATAGGTAATAGCGGAGTCACGCCATGCGCCATTGATGCTTCATGATAGACGATCTACTATAGATAATACATTCTACTTTTATAACATCCCGTATACTAATCACACAAGATCACATTCGCTATAGAGGTACCGGAAATTGTTCCGCCACTTACGTTGGTTCTTTTCCATAGTAGATTACAAACTTTGGAAATGTTTCTATCTAGCGTGCATTAACCGTAGTAAATAGTTCCGCTACTCGCCGAAAGAGTGCGCTATTAGAAATTTTGTTAAAACGTAAACCCATCCGTCATTAGAATCTTATTAAGTTGGGCAAATAGTTGCGCTACTAGCCAAAAGGGTGCGCTGTTAGAAATTTCCTTAAAACGTTAAACAATGTGATATTTGTTGTATTTTAAAACAATTTCAAACGAGATAAACAAACTTTAACGAATTACCTACATTCTACAAACTAATGAATATTAGTTAAAAATATTGTATACATACTTTGCAAAATAACCACACGTACCAGATTAAGCAAATATGTGATAAAGGATTCCGTTTGTGCGTGTGGGAGCAGCTGGAAATACTGAAGCACCAGGGTCAACCTTTTACGTTGCTGAACGACCAAACAAACTTGGTATCATCACCGTTGCTACGAACTTTCATTAGTAACGGAACAAACTCCACCTAATTTGGTAAACACGCGAGCGATGACGCAACGACGGTTACGTTAATGAGTAGTAGCGGTCAGGTAATGACAAATAGTATGACATCATATCATGCTATATAAGGAGGGGTCGTTGCTCACTTTCGGACCGACGTTCGAAGAGTCAACACGAGTCCTGAGGATGCCTCGTGGAGAGGCGAAACACGTGTCGACCAGAATATCTTGCCGAAAGAGAACAACGAAGCTTCAAGACAGGTGCGGTGTTGGTAAATCTCGAGATCCACGGAGGCCACGTTGGTTAGGAGGTGAGGTGTGGCGGTGGTATATGGAGGAACACACCTAAAAACCATCAAGTTTGTTGTTTGATGTCGGTTAAGGAGCAGTCGCAGCGGAAAAAACACTACATATTTCTCCAAAGTTTCAGGAGGTATATAAGTAAAGTTGACGGAAGTTCGATGTACCTATGCTCTCCGGCGGGAGTTAAGCAGCGGCTAGTTATTTTGACAGTCAAAGGATATTTATTAAGTTGTTCTTGAATGTTCGACTTAAGGTTGGTGTAAATTCCAATAAATAAAAACGTAGAAATACAGTTCGACTATTGTATAAACAGCATAAAATTAGATAAAGTTAACATTGTACGTGACCTCGGAGTATGGTTTGACGAAGAGTTAAATTTTAAAACACATTATGAAAATATTGTTAAAAAGAGTAGTAGAACACTTGGTTTCCTAATGCGCACCGCTAAACCGTTTAAGCAAATAGAAACATTAAAGATATTATATAATTCCTTAGTAAGGTCACAGCTCGAATATTGTTCAAGTGTCTGGTCTCCTATTTATAAGGTCGACAAACTTAGCATTGAATCTATTCAAAAACGATTTATTAGACATCTGAGCATTAAATTGAGCTTACCAGATTACGAGAATCGCTTGATGCGCTTTGAGTTTCAGAGTCTTGAGCATAGACGGAGTGTTTCTGACCTATGTATCCTACATAAGATTGTAAATGGGATTTTTGTGAACCTCTGCTGAATGATGTTAAATATATCACTCGGAAATTATCTACTCGGAAGCCTACCATATTTGCCATTCCTATTTTCTATAATAACATTGGTCATAACAACCCATTGTTTCGTATGTGTCATTTGTACAATGAACTCAGTAAAAAAGAATGTACTAAACTAGATATATTATGATAGAGGAAAAGAAGTCTTAGATTTTGCACTTAGACACAACCTCAACATACTAAACCGAGGCGCCGAGCCCACATGGGTTACATCGTGGGCGCAGACCATCGTAGACATGACGCTAGCTACTGAAGAAGTCGCTGACACGATTGGTGACTGGCGGGTGGCTGCAAATGAATACTCCGGTTCGGACCACAGGTGGATCAGGTTTAGCTTAAACGTCGGAGAACACAAACCACGTACCTATAGAAACCCGAAAAAAACTGACAAATCGGCTTTCATAGAATACTTGGATGAAGCACTACTCAAAGTCCCTAAAGTAGAATCAACTGATGAACTAAATATAGACGCCATTGAGAACGTAGTCGAATCATTAAAGGCAGCTCTCATCGAAAGCTACGAAAAAGCTTGCCCACTACTAACAGAGAAGGCAACAAACGTACACAAAAAAGATAGATGGTGGAACAGGACACTCAGTGGACTGAGGAAAAAAGCTAGACACCACTTCAATAGAGCAATGAATACTAAACTTGAAGACGATTGGCAAGAATACAAACAATCTCGACACAAATACAAGGTGGAAATACAAAACAGACGCAAGACTACCTGGAAAAAATACAGCTCAGGTATTCAATCTGAAAGTGAAACGGCCAGACTCAGGAAGCTGATCTCCAACAATAACAGTTCCAAGCTTGGTACTCTAAGGAAGCCAGACGGCACCTACACTACGTCAGAGCAGGAGCAGCTTAACCTTCTCCTACAAACGCACTTTCCGGAGTGTCAGCTTGATAATGAAGGTGGATGGGAACCCAAAACATATCACGAGCCCAGTATGGATGACTGGAAATTCGTATCCGGTATAGTAAATGAAGAAGCCTTGTTATGGGCAATCAGCACTTTTTTGCCATACAAGGCGGCGGGAACAGACGGTATTATTCCAGCGCTCCTGCACTGGAGTATACGCAAAATAAGAACTCATCTAATCGCTCTGTTTAGAGCATGCCTAGCGTGGAAATACATTCCCAAGGCATGGAGAGAAGTCAAAGTAGTATTCTTACCTAAACCAGGAAAAAGCGATTACACGGACCCGAAGTCCTTCAGACCCATTAGTCTCAGCTTCTTTCTTCTTAAGACCTTGGAAAGGCTATGCGACAAATATATTCGAAGTGATCCACTCACCCCAAGACCGGTGCACAAAAATCAACATGCGTACCAGTCTGGCAAGTCCACGGAGACCGCTCTGCACCACGTGGTATATAAAATAGAATCTGCTATCGAAAACAAACAGTCATGCCTAGCAACTTTTATTGACATTGAAGGCGCTTTCGACGAGACTACGTTTAACAGTATTAAGAGTGGGTTAAGTGCACACAACGTCGATGAACGAGTGAACGACTGGGTCACGACATTGTTGTCAAACAGAGCAGCCAGCATCGAGTCTTCGAACAACTCACGGTGCAGGGTCACCAGAGGCTGCCCACAAGGAGGGGTTTTATCCCCTCTACTATGGGTAATAGTTGCTAACGAACTCCTCGAGCTGCTCAATAAAGAAGGCGTCACCACTATAGGGTATGCCGACGATTTAGCAATCATGATATCAGGTATCTCGGAAACAAAGCTCTGCCAAAAAATGCAAAAAGCATTAAACTTGGTGGAAGCATGGTGCGAGCGTCACCGACTCTCCGTGAATCCAAACAAAACTGAAATGGTGCTATTCACCAAAAAAGTCAAGATTCCAGCGTTAAAATTGCCAAAACTATTTGGAACAGAACTAACGCTCAGTAAAGAGGTTAAATACCTTGGAATATGGCTAGATAGTAAGCTTTTATGGGGAAAACAAATTGACCATGTTACTACAAAGGCTACAAATATTTTATGGCAGTGCACCAGGGCGGTAGGAAAGGATTGGGGTCTCAAGCCCAAACTGTGCCACTGGCTATACACTGTGATAGTAAGGCCAGTACTCACCTACGGCAGTGTAGTATGGTGGCCAAGAACGAATCTGATCACAACTATCGCAAAACTTCAGAAAACTTAGAGGCTGGCCTGCTCACTGATTAGTGGATGCAATAAATCAACTCCGTCAGCCGCTCTGGATTCCATATTAGGGCTGACGCCCCTGCACCTTCACATACAACAAGAGGCAATGGCGTCAGCATTAAGAATCAAATCCACAAATCAATGGAAAGGAATAGGGTCCAATACGAAACACACAAGGATCCTGGACAAAGCTACAGACATTGTCCCGGATGCTATCCTGGGGACAGACAAAGTAGCTAACACATACTTAGATAGTAAAAAATATGCACTGTTGACAGAAGATAACACATCGGTGATAAATCGAGACAACCAAATAGTCTACCATGTGTATACAGACGGAGCAAAGAATAATAACGGTGTGGGCTGTGGATTTTATTCACACGATTTAAAAATCACAGAATCCAAAGCACTACCTAAAACCACAACAGTCTTTCAAGCGGAAGCAATGGGTCTGCTATTGGCAGCCAGAACGGTGAACCAGAATTATTTCTTACAAACACCGACAAGTGATATCTGCTTGAAATTCATCACTGACAGTGCTGCTGTCATATATGCACTCAGAAAACCGACAACTAGATCAAGGGTACTTTCGGAATGCCATCTAGTACTCCAAACACTCGCGGAGAAGCATAACGTCACAGTTATGTGGACCAAAAGTCATGACTCATGCCACGGGAACAATAAAGCGGACACGTTAGCAAAGGAAGGAACGAAAAAAACTGAAAACATTTCAGAAGTCAGACACCTATGTAAACCCACAGCGATGGAGACACGAAATCTGCTGCGGGCATACACAGAGAAAGAACAACAAAATCTGTGGAAAAATAGAAAAGACTGTCGGCACTCCAAGATGTTCTTACCAGAGGTAGACAGGAAGGCAACTAATAAATTTTTAAAACTTAGCCGATCAGATTTACGTCTATTGGTTGGGGTGATTACCGGCCATTGTGATCTGAACTATCACCAGTACACTATTGGAACGACAGAGAGCCCTCTGTGCAGAGGCTGTATGAAAAATGACGAGACCGTGGAGCACGTATTACTACACTGCGAAGCAACAAAAGAGGAAAGAAAGAAGCTAAGACAGGCTCAAACAGAAACATCACTTGACGGTGCAAGCAGTTCCACTTCTTATACCACAACTCCTGCTGAGACGGGAGTAGGAGTGGAACTAGTATGCCAGCAACCCAAGGCTGTGCTCCGATATTTCAAGGAGCTTGGCTGGCTGGGTTAGGCAGAAATGGGGGAAATGCACAAAACGCCCCAAGCGGGATGTCCGTGCAGGACTCATCGCCCCCACCTCAGAATTAGAATTAGAATTAGACTAGATATATTTCATCACAACTTAACTAAATTCAAAAACCTACTTAATAAATGTAATATTACCGGTTATAATAGTGACATTTTCTATAAACTTTAAGAGTATAACATTATATTGTAAAGAAAGTTGTACACAATAGTTGGACTTATAAATTTAAAAAAAAACATTTATAAGGTCAAGTTTGTATTTTATTATAAGTTTTAGTTTGTAAGTTGTTTTTGTGTCTGTAAATAAATAAATAAATAGAATAACATTACTTACTGAAATGTAGTTATGCTAAACATATTTTATGAAAAATTGAGACAAAAAGAAATAGATGAAGTTCATATGTTTTACATTCACCCGTAACAAATGGACAGCAGTAAATAGAAGAAACAGAAGAGTCTTTAAGCAAATAGGGGAGGCCTACTTCATCACATATATATATTCACAAAATTATAGTACCTTATTTGTTACAATAGGGATACTTAAAAACTAAAAACATTACAGATTGATTGAATGAAGTGAAGTGTTCCTTTTATATATAATAAAGACTTATTGTGATAGTAGAATAAAGGCTTTTTTTATTAGTTTGTTTGTTTATTTAAGTATCTTCTGAAGCTAAGAGTTGGCACCACACATGATAAGTTTGTTACTCAGTGCAATAAATGAATCGAACTTATAATATTCTCACGTTTGTAAAATCATCATGTATGAAACATCTCATGAAGTTAAATTTTATATTGGTCCATTATTCTCTCGACCAGACACAGACAGCCACCGATGGGTATAAAGATAATGATTTTAACAACTTTTTTTTAAATCTGTGATTTTAATATCGCTAGTAACAACAAAAAGAAGAATAAAATTAGATATCAAATAAAGTTTTAAAAAACAGTAAACGGCAAGGTGAATAGCTGTGGTTGCCGAAACATACAATCGCATAAAGAGAACTCAATTTATCAATAAAATGCAATACAATTAAAAATACTGCCCAGAAATTGAGTTGGTGAGTACAAGTATATATTGTATTGTATATATGTGTTTATATGAATTTTTAATGTTTACGAAATCGGTGTCAAATTAAACGCAAGCTTACCAAAAAAACAAACATGATGTATAGAAATAGATTCGATAAATCGTTTAATTTCTCTTAAATAAATATCTGAAATTTAAAAAGGTATTATTATAAGCATATATATATCCACCTACTTTTATTCTCAGCAATACTCTGCGTGTGATCCAATCACTTTCACCGAAATGTTCGACAACACTGTATAACATAATTTAAATAACACACCACCAAACGAAACAGAATAGAAAACAAATAGGAGAATCAGTTTGGGAAATACTTTAATACACACACGACTCACACACACATAGCAACTCGCGTTATTGCGGAGCTCTGCCACGGCCGGCAGAAGGACACGGACTGATACAATAAACTGCAAATATTAAGCTTTCGCCTTCAAATAAAACGAGAGCTGGTTCCCAGAACTCAGTCATGTTTGTGCCAAATCTTTAGAAATCCTTATCTACTTCGCTAATTGGTTTGCTTGTGTTCGCTTCGCCGCGCTAATCCGGTCGTAAACTAAAGTACCAGCTAATATTGGACGCAGTTCAAACATTTCTGACCAAGTTTAAATGTCAAGATCAAAAGTCTGAATTTCGGCTCCAATCAAAATTAAGATCTATACAACAACAATTTCTCGCTAGTAACAAAACCAAACTTTACTTCACCAACACTCATGTTATCATCAAAATAAAACCGTAGCAAATAAAAACGAGATACAATAAGAAGCACACAGAAGTAAATCTATTTCTAGGCATATCAGAGTCTTGACAACACACATATTACTCAGAAGCACACACACTACACGCATTATATCACCCCGCGTCTCAGCTGGGCTCTGTTGGCAGCGAGACACACATAACACATGACTTACTAAACTATTTTCAGAAATCCGCGCTAAACAGCTCTGAGTGCGAATTAAAAACCTAAACTCAATGTTTTTAACAAGTATCGAATCGATAAAAGTACCTATATGATAAAAAATACTGCCACCGCGACCGCTCACAACAATAGAGTATTCCTTTGTTTAGTGAATATTTACTGGACATTTTGAGAGCGGAGTATTACTGTGAATATAATCACAAGAAAACTAAAAGCGGAAGAGAGAAGTATTTGTGAAGAGAAGACAAAAGATTTGGCACAAACAACTACTCTACTGTCAGCTATTTTCTAGTTACATGAAGGTAACCGTGAATCACTTTGGAGCTTATGCGTTTAGAATTTTCAGTAAGTATAAGTAAATTATTTCATTGTCATTATTTTTAACACACGGAGCATCAAAACTTACAAGACAACGCTGGCATTTAGTGCGTTTGCTACATTAAAATTAAGTAACATATTCAAATTGAATACATGTCGAACATACCATAAAATTTTACTAATACATGCTAAGTTGCTACAATCGCTGTAGCTATTTCTGATACACACACATAAGTACAAGTGAAAACATCGTTTGTATTAACTTAAAGCGTTTATGAAATCGGTGTCAAATTAAACGCAAGCTTACCAAAAAAACAAACATGATGTATAGAAATAGATTCGATAAATCGTTTAATTTCTCTTAAATAAATATCTGAAATTTAAAAAGGTATTATTATAAGCATATATATCCACCTACTTTTATTCTCAGCAATACTCTGCGTGTTATCCAATCACTTCCACGGAAATGTTCGACAACACTGTATTACATAATTTAAATAACACACCACCAAACGAAACAGAATAGAAAACAAATAGGAGAATCAGTTTGGGAAATACTTTAATACACACACGCCTCACACACACATAGCAACTCGCGTTATTGCGGAGCTCTGCCACGGCCGGCAGAAGGACACGGACTGATACAATAAACTGCAAATATTAAGCTTTCGCCTTCAAATAAAACGAGAGCTGGTTCCCAGAACTCAGTCATGTTTGTACCAAATCTTTAGAAATCCTTATCTACTTCGCTAATTGGTTTGCTTGTGTTCAACGCACTTCAAACATTTCTGACCAAGTTTAAATGTCAAGATCAAAAGTCTGAATTTCGGCTCCAATCAAAATTAAGATCTATACAACAACAATTTCTCGCTAGTGACAAAACCAAACTTTACTTCACCAACACTCATGTTATCATCAAAATAAAACCGTAGCAAATAAAAACGAGATACAATAAGAAGCACACAGAAGTAAATCTATTTCTAGGCATATCAGAGTCTCGACAACACACATATTACTCAGAAGCACACACACTACACTCATTATATCACCCCGCGTCTCAGCTGGGCTCTGTTGGCAGCGAGACACACATAACACATGACTCACTAAACTATTTTCAGAAATCCGCGCTAAACAGCTCTGAGTGCGAATTAAAAACCTAAACTCAATGTTTTTAACAAGTATCGAATCGATAAAAGTACCTATATGATAAAAAATACTGCCACCGCGACCGCTCACAACAATAGGGTATTCCTTTATTTAGTGAATATTTACTGGACATTTGAGAGCGGAGTATTACTGTGAATATAATCACAAGAAAACTAATAGCGGAAGAGAGAAGTATTTGTGAAGAGAAGACAAAAGATTTGGCACAAACAACTACTCTACTGTCAGCTATTTTCTAGTTACATGAAGGTAACCGAGAATCACTTTGGAGCTTATGCGTTTAGAATTTTCAGTAAGTATAAGTAAATTATTTCATTGTCATTATTTTTAACACACGGAGCATCAAAATTTACAAGACAACGCTGGCACTTAGTGCGTTTGCTACATTAAAATTAAGAAACATACTCAAATTGAATACATGTCGAACATACCATAAAATTTTACTAATACATGCTAAGTTGCTACAATCGCTGTAGCTATTTCTGATACACACACATAAGTACAAGTGAAAACATCGTTTGTATTAACTTAAAGCGTTTATGAAATCGGTGTCAAATTAAACGCAAGCTTACCAAAAAAACAAACATGATGTATAGAAATAGATTCGATAAATCGTTTAATTTCTCTTAAATAAATATCTGAAATTTAAAAAGGTATTATTATAAGCATATATATCCACCTACTTTTATTCTCAGCAATACTCTGCGTGTTATCCAATCACTTCCACGGAAATGTTCGACAACACTGTATTACATAATTTAAATAACACACCACCAAACGAAACAGAATAGAAAACAAATAGGAGAATCAGTTTGGGAAATACTTTAATACACACACGCCTCACACACACATAGCAACTCGCGTTATTGCGGAGCTCTGCCACGGCCGGCAGAAGGACACGGACTGATACAATAAACTGCAAATATTAAGCTTTCGCCTTCAAATAAAACGAGAGCTGGTTCCCAGAACTCAGTCATGTTTGTACCAAATCTTTAGAAATCCTTATCTACTTCGCTAATTGGTTTGCTTGTGTTCAACGCACTTCAAACATTTCTGACCAAGTTTAAATGTCAAGATCAAAAGTCTGAATTTCGGCTCCAATCAAAATTAAGATCTATACAACAACAATTTCTCGCTAGTGACAAAACCAAACTTTACTTCACCAACACTCATGTTATCATCAAAATAAAACCGTAGCAAATAAAAACGAGATACAATAAGAAGCACACAGAAGTAAATCTATTTCTAGGCATATCAGAGTCTCGACAACACACATATTACTCAGAAGCACACACACTACACTCATTATATCACCCCGCGTCTCAGCTGGGCTCTGTTGGCAGCGAGACACACATAACACATGACTCACTAAACTATTTTCAGAAATCCGCGCTAAACAGCTCTGAGTGCGAATTAAAAACCTAAACTCAATGTTTTTAACAAGTATCGAATCGATAAAAGTACCTATATGATAAAAAATACTGCCACCGCGACCGCTCACAACAATAGGGTATTCCTTTATTTAGTGAATATTTACTGGACATTTGAGAGCGGAGTATTACTGTGAATATAATCACAAGAAAACTAATAGCGGAAGAGAGAAGTATTTGTGAAGAGAAGACAAAAGATTTGGCACAAACAACTACTCTACTGTCAGCTATTTTCTAGTTACATGAAGGTAACCGAGAATCACTTTGGAGCTTATGCGTTTAGAATTTTCAGTAAGTATAAGTAAATTATTTCATTGTCATTATTTTTAACACACGGAGCATCAAAATTTACAAGACAACGCTGGCACTTAGTGCGTTTGCTACATTAAAATTAAGAAACATACTCAAATTGAATACATGTCGAACATACCATAAAATTTTACTAATACATGCTAAGTTGCTACAATCGCTGTAGCTATTTCTGATACACACACATAAGTACAAGTGAAAACATCGTTTGTATTAACTTAAAGCGTTTATGAAATCGGTGTCAAATTAAACGCAAGCTTACCAAAAAAACAAACATGATGTATAGAAATAGATTCGATAAATCGTTTAATTTCTCTTAAATAAATATCAAATCAAATCAAATCAAATATACTTTATTGTACACCAAATAAAAAGAACATAATTTACATAAAGGTGGAAGGTAACCAGGGACATTGGGCGACCTTATCACTAAAGTGATCTCTTCCAGGTAACCTAGTTTGGACAACACTAGAGGAAATCCGTAAAGCTGGCGTACTTAACACAATATTAGATAATTTAAAAATAAAACACAATAACAAATATAACATTCAAAGTAACAACATACAAACATAATTACCTACACACAGAACTACATATTACTGATATTTAAAGGAAATATATTACATTGAAGGAAATCACACAAAAATAAAAGAAAGCAGAACATAATTCAAATAAAAAGACTTACACAAACCAATTAACATCACAAAGTAGAAATGTAATGATTAAAAACCAAGCTCTGAAATATGGGCAAGGATTTAGCCTGCTTGATATTAAGTGGCAGGTCATTCCACAAGCGAACCGCTTGCACAGTGAAAGAGGAGTGATAGTAGAGATTGGGATGGCTAAAGTCAGGAAATTTCAAGTGAAGGAAACGAGAAGAGCGCAGAGAATCGGAATGGGAGGCAGTGACAAAGGAAAACCTTTCTTTTAGGTAGAGCGGAGTGTAAGGATTGAAGAGGATTTTGTACAAGAGTGAGAGGATGGTGTGCATTACGGCGAAGACGGATTGGTATCCATTTGAGCTTTTTTCGAAACTCAGAGATGTGGTCATATTTACGTAAACCAAATATAAACCTAATGCAAAAATTTTGAAGACGCTCGAGTTTAACGAGCTGCTCATTGGTTACGTCAAGGTAGCAAGCAAAATATCTGAAATTTAAAAAGGTATTATTATAAGCATATATATATCCACCTACTTTTATTCTCAGCAATACTCTGCGTGTGATCCAATCACTTTCACCGAAATGTTCGACAACACTGTATTACATAATTTAAATAACACACCACCAAACGAAACAGAATAGAAAACAAATAGGAGAATCAGTTTGGGAAATACTTTAATACACACACGCCTTACACACACATAGCAACTCGCGTTATTGCGGAGCTCTGCCACGGCCGGCAGAAGGACACGGACTGATACAATAAACTGCAAAAATAAAACGAGAGCTGGTTCCCAGAACTCAGTCATGTTTGTGCCAAATCTTTAGAAATCCTTATCTACTTCGCTAATTGGTTTGCTTGTGTTCGCTCCGCCGCGCTAATCCGGTCGTAAACTAAAGTAACAGCTAATATTGCACGCAGTTCAAAAGTAGATAACGATTTTTGGGAGAGTTTTAATTTGAAGGTCAGGAAGAATCAATGTAGTGGTATATCAAAAACTTTCTGAGCTAATGGGTAAAAAATGTTTATTAAACTTCCAAAATTAATTCAAGAAACTCATAATGGTGTAAAGTTTGCAGGAAGAGTAACACGTCTTTAATCATCCAAAATGCTATATACCAGGCCACTCAGAAAATTTTGCGAAAAAAAGTTTTTATGAATGAGAGACTGGCCAGTTTAAAACTATTTTAAAAATATGATTATTTATAAGTAAAAATAGGCACATTCAAATTTAAAATTTTCCGTCCACATTTTTTGCAAGCTAATTTAAATTATCGTGTCTCAGTAAAAAATGGATCTGCACCGGGAACATTATCGCGCTATGATTTTATACGATTTCAAGTGCTGCCTGAAACCGGAAGAATCTTACGAAAGACTTCAAATGGCTTTCATGGATGAAGGCCCTTCTAAGGCAACCGTGTATCGTTGGTATAATGAATTTCGGCGCGGTCGACTAACTTTGGGGGATGAAGAAAGAAGTGGTCGCCCTGCGACGGCTGTTAAGGAAGAAAACGTGCTAGCAGTGAAAAATTTAATCCAAGACAATAGGCGAGTTACATACCAGGAGATTCAGCACATTGTGCAGATTGGATCGGGAAGCCTTCACAAGATTCTGCACGTGCATCTTCGCGTGAGGAGGATAGTTTCACGCTGGGTGCCGCACAACCTCACCGATGCTCAGAAACAGGCTCGGGTGGAATGGTGCCGTGATATGCTTAACAAATTTGAAGCAGGTTCGTCTCGGCGTGTTTATGCATCATTACAGGCGACGAGTCCTGGATATATCAATACGATCCAGAAACGAAGCGCCAGTCGACAGTTTGGGTGTTTCAAAACGAAGCAACGCCTACCAAAGTGAAGCGATCTAGAAGCGGGGAGAAAATTTTGATCGCGTACTTTTTCAATTTGACTGGCTACTTGGTGTCCATTCCTTTACAAAACCAAAGAAGCATCAACGCCGAATGGTTTATTAATAAATGCTTGTCAGAAGTTTTCTCTGTTGTGAGCAACAAGCGACCAAACACAGGGCTCCGTGGGCTACTGCTCCATCATGACAACGCGCCCGCGCACACCGCGCTCAAAACGAGGGACTTCCTGGACAGCATGCCGGTCAAACTCCTGGGTCACCCTCCTTACAGCCCGGACCTAGCACCGTGTGACTTCTTTTTATACCCAAAAATAAAAAATCTGCTCAAAGGGATACAATTTTCGTCACCGGAAAATGCGCTGTCAGCGTTCGAGCAGGCCGTAAACGAGGTGTCTGCGGCGGACTGGAAAAAGTGTTTCGAAAATTGGTTCAGACGCATGAAACTTTGTATAGATGCTAGTGGAGAGTACTTTGAAAAGATTTAAAAAAAATATACTTGCCCATAGAACATTTTTTTTTTGTTTCGCAAAACTTTCTGAGTGTCCCACGTACCATAGCAGAATTCTTAAATACTCGTAATAGTGCGGATTCCGCGATACTCTCAATAAACAAAAATTATCACTAAAAGTTTAATAAAAATCCTTGTCAAACTGTTTGTTTTTTCGCATACAACATATTAACTATTTCTAGAGACGAATAAATTGTTTATAGTCATTTAATTAATTGAAAACGTCAAAAGTATATTCGACGGCGCTTAATTGACTGCAATAAACAATGAGGTGTTACTAAGTTAGTACCTCAGTTTATTTGGAAGATCATTGGCAATGAAAACCTGAAATGTGACGAATCAAACTTAGTTCGGTGAATTCGTTTTGTTTGTATATGAGTCTCTGCTTTTAATTTCGGCAGTTTTAATAGTTATTGAAATTTGTCCTGAAAGATATATCGCAATCGTCATGGTAGCAGTAGTTAGTTTATTTATTGATAGAATACGTAATAACAGAAACCTATTTTCTTGAGTTACATAACAAATTATGCATATATAGATATAGTGCCATTTGATTGTATTAATTATGATTAAATTTATTGTTTGTGTGTATGATATTTATTACTCACCTACAAAATATGTTAAGATTTGATGGCCCAAATGTCTATAATGTCTATAAATTAAGCGACTTAGTAATTGTGCCTCTATTCTTCAAATTCCAAATTAGTATGTAATTGAAAGTTCAATTTTGTGCATATGTTACCGTCAATCTGTATAATTCAGGCATTCTACAATGACTAGACAATACATGGAATGCCTGGGGCCTCCAGGCAATGTATAAAATACGAATATTATTACATACTTTGCCTAGGTCTTCTATACATTGCCTAGGCATTGTACAGAATGCATACTGCAAGTGATCCATACTATTCGCATCATGACCGGGCGACTTGCCTCGGGTCATATCTTTGATCATTTTAACAATTTCTTTGGCTTTCAAACGTGGTAACACCTTGTGTAGCGTCTTCGGAGTTTGAGTGTGGAGCACTGGCTGCAATTAGCAAGAGGCATTGGATTGACTTAAAACAAAGTTTTGAAGTTATTTGTAATTTAGCATGCGTCAGATACCTATCTATATTGAGAGCAAGGATTTTCATCTCTTTTAGAGGGACTCGTTGCTTCGGAGTTAACTTCATAGTAATTTTCATAGAGTTTGCAAATGAATATCCGGACGCGGTAAGAGCATTTGAACTCAATCATTATATGGATGATTATCTCCACAGTTTCGAGACTACGGAACGAGCCATCCAAGTCGCACGCGAGGTCGACACGGTGCACAAGAGAGCGTGCTTTGAGCTGCAAGGCTGGGCATCCAACCGGCCAGAGGTTACCGCAGCGCTCACCCAGGAAGAGACCAAGGAAGAGGTTGACCTGGGGAGCAACGAAGAGAAAACTTTGGGTTTGCGTTGGTTCACTCAAAGTGATGAAATTGGTTTCAGAACTTGCCTTCGGTACGTGCAGAATGTCGTCACTAGACAAAGCGTCCCGACCAAGAGAGAGGTGACCAGCGTCGTAATGTCTACCTTCGACCCGTTGGGCTTGGCGTCTCCGGTGCTGATCCAGGGCAAGAAGCTGTTACAAGACATCTAGAGGAGTGAGTGGCGCCGTTGAAGCCGGTATCAATTCCACGCCTAGAGCTACAAGCTGCGCTGCTTGGGACACGGATGGCGCACACAGTCGAGACGGAGTTGGATATCAAGCCGACGCGTAAGTTTTATTGGAGCGATTCAAGCACTGTTCTGTCTTGGATCAAAGCCGACCCGCGGAGTTTTAAAACTTTCGTCGCACACCGTCAAAGTCAAAGTCAAATCATTTATTGTACTATTGTGTTTTCAATAAAATGTTGCAGATCTTTTATGCATAATTTGGTACATGAAGAACACAATATACCGTCAAAGAGTGTTTACAAATAATTTTAATTGTTAATTGTGTGCGGGCCGGTCTATTTGTTTTTTATTATATTGTGTTTGTATAGAAAATCATCATTTAAATTATCATCATTAATATATTCGTCAACTGTATAGTAGCATTTATGTATCAATAATTCTTTTAATTTGTTCTCGAATATGTTGGTTTTGTCAATATTTTTTATTTGGTTCGGTAATTTATTATATATATTTATGGCCATAGCATTTGGTCCAGAACTATGCACTTTAGGGCGGGATTTTAGAATTTTTAATTTGTTAAGGTACTACTGTGATCTTAGAGGGTATTGTCGGTTTTGGTTTACTTTTTTGAAAACATCGGGATACTTTTTTATAAATTTACATAATTCTAAAATATAGATACTCGGAGTCGGTACGGTGAGTATCTTATATTTTTTAAAGAATGGTTCGTGAAAGTGATGTTTAGTTATGTCGGGAGCACGGATGTTAGCCAGAATTCGAATTAATTTCTTTTGTCTCAAAAATATGTTATTTACGTCTGTGCTATTGCCCCATAATATTATACCGTGTCTAATCCACGAGTAAGCATACGCATAATATGCCGAGAGCGCTGTAGGCTCGTCGGTAGCACAACGAAGTTCTGCAAATGCGTAGGTGAAGCTTGACAGTTTAGAGTTTATCTTTTTTATATGTTCTTTCCAGTTAACGTGTTTGTCAATTTCTAGGCCTAACAATGTAATTTGCTATTGTTATATGTAAAATTGATGTCAAGGGGTTTTTTTTTGATGTGGTCTAAATTGGATTAGTTTTGTTTTGTTTATGTTGATGTCCAGGTTACGATCGGTCAGCCAATTTATAATTATTTTAAAAATATCAGTAAGTTTATTTGTCAAATTGAAATTATTTACACAAGATGTCAGGATAGAAATGTCGTCGGCGAAAAGAAGGTAATGAACAAGAAAGCGTCTTCGAAGCAGGCTCCGACCCCGCGAGCGGCGTCAGCGAGAAAACTGTTGCCGCTCGATCCCGCCCATCTGACACGAGCAGAGGAGCTGCTACTACAAGGCAGCCAACGCGAGAGCTTTCGAGAGAAGCTGAATGCTATTAGAAAAGGCAAGGCGCTGGACCGATCGAGTAAGTTGAAGAAATTAGACGTTGTCCTAGAGGACGACCTACTGCGGCTTCGAAGAAGAATCGACGCGGTCGCAGACGTCCAGCAGAGCTTCAAACGACCGGTACTATTGGATAGCAAGCACCCGGTCGCGAGGTTGATAGTCAAACACTATCACGAAATGTTTAACCACGGTAACCACGCCACGGTAATGAATGAGGTGAGGCAGCGTTTATGGATCCTGGGACTGCGGGCAGCGGTCAGAGCAACGGCGCATGAATGTCAGTGGTGTCGCGTTCACAAGAGCACGCCACAGACACCGCCTACGGGCGATCTACCGAGAGAGCGCCTGCGGAAAAACGAGGCACCATTCACTTGTACGGCGGCTGACTATTTCGGCCCGATGAGTGTCACCGTGGGACGACGGCACGAGAAAAGGTGGGGCGCACTGTTCACATGCCTCACTACAAGGGCAGTGCATGTTGAGTTGGCAGCATCCCTGTCGGCCGACTTAATGATCCTGGCACTACGACGGATGGCGGCGAGACGAGGATCGCCCAAAGTCATCTTCAACGACAACGGAACCAACTTCGTGAGAGCCAACAAGGATCTACAAGACGCCCTTACAGAATTGAAGCAAGATGACACCGTAAGAGAAGCTGAGAAAATAGGCGTGCGTTGGAAGTTTATCCCACCAGGCGCGCCGAACATGGGAGGTGCCTGGGAGCGACTAGTTAGGTCGATCAAGACAGCGTTAGCCGTAACGCTCAAGGAGAGGCACCCGAAGGAAGGTACTTCACACGCTGCTACTGGAAGCCGAGCACATCGTCAATTCCAGACCACTCGTCGAAGCTATCATGGACGAAGAGGAGGCGCTCACTCCGAACCACTCCCTCATCGGGAGGTCCTGCGTAGCACCTCGTATAGGCGTCTTCAACGACGACGAGATCAAGGGGTGGCGGGCGTGGAGAGCTGCGCAACGACTAGCTGACCACTTCTGGAGTAGGTGGGTAAGAGATTACTTACCAACTCTGATCCCCAGGAAACTGAACCAGAGCGACTCGTCTCGAGACCTGCGATGTGGGGAGTGGGGACGTCGTCCTCATAGTGGACTCCACTCTACCAAGAAACTATAGTGAAAGTGCGTGAAACAGAAACTTAGTCTTCGTAAAGAGTGTACTTTTTATCAAAGTCGCCTGTGTTTAATAGTATGGATCACTTGTAGTATGCAGGCGTACATCTCCCTGAGTGTTGGCAATAGTATGGATCACTTGCAGTTTGCAGGCGTACATCTCCCTGAGTGTTGGCAATAGTATGGATCACTTGCAGTTTGCAGGCGTACATCTCCCTGAGTGTTGGCAATAGTATGGATCACTTGCAGTTTGCAGGCATACATCTCCCTGAGTGTTGGCAATAGTATGGATCACTTGCAGTATGCAGGCGTGCATCTCCCTGAGTGTTGGCAATAGTATGGATCACTTGCAGTTTGCAGGCGTACATCTCCCTGAGTGTTGGCAATAGTATGGAGCACTTGCAGTATGCAGGCGTACATCTCCCTGAGTGTTGGCAATGTTCTACACCTTCTGAGTAAGACACTATTATATACACCAAAATATAAATTCAACAAAAAATAATTCACCGTTGATTGAGTATAACACTAAAGTAATACAATTTTATTATAGTATTAAATCCACATTCATAATGGGAACCATGATAGCTTTGAGAGAATCGAACTGTATTCAGTGAAATATGAACTGTAAATCGAAACGTTAAATATCAATTTGGCTTGTGCGTGGGTTACGAACGAACGTACTCGTACGTTGCGAACGTATTTTGATAGCGTGGCGTGTTTTTGTTTAAACTGACTGTCTCTTGCCTGTATCTAAGAAAGGATAATTCCAAAATTAATTAAAAACATTCAGTTCCAGTATGCTGGGCACGCTGCCCTCTGGTAGTAGGCTGGGCACGCAGCCCTCTGGTAGTGGGCTGGAGCACTTAGATTATCTTTAGGCTTTTCTAAAGATTTTCTAAGTGCCCCTTTTTGTAGTAGTTAGAAGTAGTATGTTTAGTTTTTTTGTTCTTCCCTTGTTTTTATATTTAATTATTGTAAATAAATTATTAATAACTGTACTGATTTTAACGAGCTACGCACGAAATCCGTAGCGCGCGTAGCGTCGTAGCACAAGCTACGAATCTGTAACCCGATCTCGAACTCTCTTGACGTGATGAACTTCTGATATGAAGAGATGTCTCGCTAAGATATTGGCCGCCCGAGAGTGCAAGTAGTTGACGGATGTAGTAGCGCGTCTCGTGCTTCGCGCAGTACGCTGTGCAACTCGCGCCCATACTAATTATACTGCGTCGTTATAGGGAGTGACAGAGTAGAGTTCAAATCATATCAAATCATTTATTTTAATATGCACAAATTGTAAGATAACAACAGATGGAAGGCTAAATGGTAGGTACATACATATTCTGCCTCACGGCAAGCAAAACTTGCATTTCAAATATAGTCATGACTATACAATTTACAATTAAAAACTTTGGGAAAACACTAAAAGAAAGAAAGAAATAAAACATTTATTATGGCAGATTTATCAGAGAAACAAACACAAGTAAGAACATAATAAACAAACAAACATAAAATCTGCCACAACACAGCCCCAACTCAGCATAATGCTGGTTGTATGGAAGCAACCAGCGCTGGTCTTCCGTTGGGGCTGTGACGTCACGCCCGTACAAGAAGGCAGGCAAACAAACAGACAATATGAGACGTTTACAAAGAAGAGCAAAAATTTTAAATAAGACGAACATAGATTTTTTTTTATTTTTTTTTTATTTAGTTCATCAACAGATTTGTACTATAATTAAGACTTATAACTAAATACACAAATATATAACGATATGTACGCTTCCTTAAACGATGAACCTAGCTAACTTAACATTAGTGACAAAAATAAAACCTACTACCACTGAAAAATAGACATACACAAAAACATAATACAAATAACATCAACTAGTATTTAAATAACTTATTCAATTCCAATTTCACCGAAGATAGAGAACCTTTATTAAAGACGTCAATAAACAGCCTGATATTATCTTTGTTGTATAGATCACACATACGGTTAACTGGGGAAAACTTAAGAATATTAGTATGATATCTAGCCGGGGTGAAACTATTTTACCAAAGCGTCCTTGCGTTAGGCAATGGTACTCTGATGTTCATCTTTGCTAATATTAGAGTAAATAAGGAATAAACTAAAGTTAATAAAAAGCTAGGGCTACACTAATACATATTCAACACTGATATACAAAATAATATAAACACTTAAGGACAAAAACTTAGGTATATACTAGAAATAAAAATTGTATCAGACAGACAATATGACCCAAAATAAACGTGAGTACATGTTTAAGACAAGACCAGTAATTAAATATACATTTCGGAGACGGTTTTGAATACAGGAGTGAAACGGAGCCCGGCACGTGCCCCACCATGTGACAGCATTCGTCTGGACTCGGCTAACTTCATCTAGCCGATGGAGAGGCACAGAGACGGCAGTCAGTTGCTATGGAAACCACCTATTGACTGTCATTGCATTCATTTGTCTAGTGCAATATTCTGGGTGCCTGAAAAAGTGTGTAATAAAACCAGTACTCCTGTATTTCTGGTTGTCTCATCGCTCGATCACCCTTGCCATACGCCCCTATGATGTCTGGCGATGGAACTAACATAATTAAATTAAATTGCGCTGGTGTCGTTTACGAATAGGGCTTCTCGTTTTTGATGATGAAAAATAAAACTCTTTAATTTCAGTCTAAACGTACTACCTATATAAATAAGTAATGTTCTCATTCCCACGATGGTTCAGTTTGAAAAAAATTAGACTCGGTCGTTACTCGGGTCTCAGCGGCCGGGGTTCGAGTCCCAGCACTGCACTGACTAATAGTTGCGGTGTCGTAAAATATGTCCTCTGTACATGGACGGAGTTAAGATCCACGGTATTTTGGCAGACACGAAGGAGCAAGAATGAGACAGAAATGTCATGTAAAATTAAAACAACGTTCAATATTTTTAGACGTTAGTTTAAAGTAGTTGCGCGATTACAATAAGGTACATGGACGTGGGATGCGGGGGCATCTCATACCCCCTAGCAGGGACAAGGGCCTCCCGAGGAGTTGATGCCCGGATGTCCCTGGGCATCATTCGCGCAGCAAGAGGGAGGGTGTCCTCCTGAGGCGGGTCCACCTGGACAGTGGACTGCGGTTGGGACGGGAATTGCGGAGGAGTATAGCTCGCTTGCCCGCGAAACCCGTCCTTGCCGAGGTGAAGGGACATCGTGGTAGGTTTTAGTCGGTAGTGGAGTCCCTGGAAAACATTTTACTTGCCGTTAATTAATGTTATTTCTATAGTTGCCTAACAAATGATAGATGTATCCAGGACAAAATTCTATAAGATTACCAAATACAAACTGCTCATATTCGATTAGTATTTTGATCAAATCTCCTTTACATCCATCCTTCAAATATAAACATTCTAATCATTGATCTCCATCCCTTCTCCATCAGTACAAGTACGCCAGAGATTCTAATATTTTGAGATGATTCTGCTGAAGCTTCCTTCAAACGTCTGTCAAGTCGAATGAAAAGAAAATGTCACCGTTTTTACTAAAATCATGCGATCCCAGACTGATTATGACTAACTTTGCTAATTAATAACTATTTTTTTATAATTTCACTCTCTTTAAAAACTAAGTCTGTGCAACAAACTTAGATTTTGTCATCATACAAAATCTAAGTTTGTTGCAAGTACTCAGAAATTGGGGGAGATCGTTCTATCAGCGATAAAGAAATTGACGAGAAACACAGGATGGACCTCGCGCACTATCATCAAGTTTGTAAGAATGGAATATGGAAACACTGATCCAAATCTCAGTGGGAAATTGACCAGGTACCTACACAAACATTACATTACCTCCTTGTTGTGGTAGCGTTACACTGCTCTGTTTCTGTATATTTGGTTGAGAATTGTAGAAAATATACTGACATGTAGGCACGCTCCACCTAGGACTATAGAGTTCCCTTGTGCGGGTGTTGCTTCAGCTAAAATATACTGACATGTAGGCACGCTCCACCTAGGACTATAGAGTTCCCTTGTGCGGGTGTTGCTTGAGCTAAAATATACAGACATGTAGGCACGCTCCACCTAGGACTATAGAGTTCCCTTGTGCGGGTGTTGCTTCAGCTAAAATATACTGACATGTAGGCACGCTCCACCTAGGACTATAGAGTTCCCTTGTGCGGGTGTTGCTTGAGCTAAAATATACAGACATGTAGGCACGCTCCACCTAGGACTATAGAGTTCCCTTGTGCGGGTGTTGCTTGAGCTAAAATATACTGACATGTAGGCACGCTCCACCTAGGACTATAGAGTTCCCTTGTGCGGGTGTTGCTTGAGCTAAAATATACTGACATGTAGGCACGCTCCACCTAAGACTATAGAGTTCCCTTGTGCGGGTGTTGCTTGAGCTAAAATATACAGACATGTAGGCACGCTCCACCTAGGACTATAGAGTTCCCTTGTGCGGGTGTTGCTTCAGCTAAAATATACTGACATGTAGGCACGCTCCACCTAGGACTATAGAGTTCCCTTGTGCGGGTGTTGCTTGAGCTAAAATATACAGACATGTAGGCACGCTCCACCTAGGACTATAGAGTTCCCTTGTGCGGGTGTTGCTTCAGCTAAAATATACTGACATGTAGGCACGCTCCACCTAGGACTATAGAGTTCCCTTGTGCGGGTGTTGCTTCAGCTAAAATATACTGACATGTAGGCACGCTCCACCTAGGACTATAGAGTTCCCTTGTGCGGGTGTTGCTTCAGCTAAAATATACTGACATGTAGGCACGCTCCACCTAGGACTATAGAGTTCCCTTGTGCGGGTGTTGCTTCAGCTAAAATATACTCACATGTAGGCACGCTCCACCTAGGACTATAGAGTTCCCTTGTGCGGGTGTTGCTTCAGCTAAAAAACTTAACCTTGAGTTTAATTCGTCTATGCTACTACATACTATTTAGTTTTTCATATTGCATAATAAAAATGAAAGTTATGATGTTTATTGAAAATGTGAAATCGATTTAGATGCGATATGAAAATTAAAGCAACCGGGCTACGTACATAAATCGTAGGTAAGGCACAGTCTCAAATCTATATATTATGTCACGTTGAAGGCTACGTAGGCTTTGCGGATTAGTTACTTTATCTTTATGTATAAACAGATCATCAAAAGAATTACCATATGGCGTGCAGAGCACGTTTCATGTTATGGAATTTTCTAATATGAACGTATATTTGACACATATATCACACAAGCATTTGCCGAGTATGGGGCTATGGAGGCTTGTGTAATATCACGGTTAAAAAAAATATTTTATTTTTCAGAGCGCTTAAACGAGGCGTCCGACTGGGCCTACTCCAGCAGGAACGAGGCCGGTACCGCCTCAACAACGTGTCAGATCTGGCACGACCTGTAAAGGCACGCGACGTGCGCGAGCGACAACCGAAGCACCCGCGTCCCAGCGAGGTTCCGCTGCGGATATATAGTCGTACCAACATACCTTCGAAGCGCCGCTGAACTTAGATTGTCTGACCGTCTAGTCTAAATTGTCCGTTACTATTTATATACCTCTCATGTTTGAACCTGTACCTTTTTTTACTTGGGCACAATTTTAGTGTACTTAACTGTACAATTTCTGCCGTAAAGTGAATCTGCCGTAAAGCGATTCTGCCGTAAAGCGAATCTGTCACAAAGCGAATCTGTCCTAAAGCGAATAACCTGTACCTTTTTTTACTTGGGCACAATTTTAGTGTACTTAACTGTACAATTTCTGCCGTAAAGCGAATCTGCCGTAAAGCGATTCTGCCGTAAAGCGAATCTGTCACAAAGCGAATCTGTCCTAAAGCGAATAACAATGCAAACTGTTTGGTGTTTTCCGTGTCCTTACTTACTTACTCATGCGTCCTCAAATCATTGAATAGGCGGTTCGCTCGATGCCTGCGTACTTCAAACTCCTTAATCTCTACAAGTTTGTCAATATTTTTAAAATGACTATGGTATGTAAATGAATGACACTGCAGATACTTAACTTGATTCGTCCCGCTGCAGTAAGATGGCAACATAACAGTCGGGCTCCGTGCACGCTTCGTCTGACTACAGACTGCTGAAATGCAAAATTTCAACCTTATTGCGACCATAAAGTGATAAGGCCGCCCTCTGTCCCAATACTATGGTTTACATATTTTATTCATAGGTACTTGTGTTCTTTTGCTATTGGTGTACAATAAAGAATTCTTGATTGATTGATTGATTGATAAGTCGACTCCACTTTCGAAAGCACGCTTAGAATATTAATGACTTGTGGATGAGAAGATTTTTAGAAAGATTTTGCTGCTTTTGTCTAGAAAAAGTAAATTTTTATAAATCTAGTAATTATGAAAATGACTGAATCTAAAAAAAATCTATATTTTCTTCATAATACACCTATTCATCGTTTATTACTATCATGCTGATATTTCGTGGGTAGCTTCCTTTTGACTAGACGCCCAAGTTTTTCCTTACAGCAATCTTGGTATATGTGGTAGCTTAATAGGGATATTTATTACTAACCGAATATTTTTTTGTTAATAACATAATATACCTACTTACTGTTTCAATCTTATGGAGCAGTAGGTAAGGATAAAGAAAACTGTGACCCGCATTCCAATCCTAACCACCACGTCTCTACGTGCCATGCAAAGCTAAAGCTACCTGTTCTTACTGCTTTGCAAATCTCAAATTTATGATCGTGCCATACGGTGCATATTTCCGCAGCAAATTGATGCATTTCTTCTTTTATCAATCCATTAGACACGATTGGCTTTCTAAGTGGCCTACTGCTTGGTTCAACCCTTTTAAGAAAATAAGGATACATAGTGATAGTGCATAGCTGTAGACTATGTTTTGGGCACCGGATACTACTTTTACTTGTCCTTTTTAGTTGTCTAGTAAGTAGGTTTTATAGCGAGGTAGACGGATATAATAACTACTGCAACGTAAGTTATTTGGTCAAATAAACAAAAAATATATTATTACACCGTGCTGTTTTTGCTTCAAACGGCATTGTTCACAGAAGGGGTGGGGTATCCCTAGGAATCAGGGATTGAATAAATGCTGTTACAAATAGTTGAAATTGGACTGGGCTCACACTTGGCGACAGTCCTCAGGAACCCGTTGATATTTTGGATCCGGATACAACCCATCGTTCAATCTTCAATATTATAGGTTAAGCTATCCGTTTGATGTTGAGTACTTGTTACGGAAGACTTGAAACTAGGTAGGTACATGATAGAATCTAACAACCTTCTAGAATGCTGCGGATAAGCAGTGCGATGGGTGCAGAGATTCACGTATCACCAGCTCTTAATAATGTAGGGTATATCTTCAAAAAATGTGCTTGAGTTTCTTTTGTGTTGGTTGTTCGACCTTGTTTTTTGGACTTCACTGTTTTTCAACTTGGTAAGCAGCGAAAAAAATGTGACTCGTATATCTATACACAACATGAAAAGGCAAATATATACCTTCACCAAAACTATTTTTTAAAATTTTTAAGTTATTCCTGAAACCCTTTTTTTCTATACCAGATATAATTATGTTGTATTGTGGATTATGACTTTCATCATCATCATCATAAAAGACTGTGTCCACCCACTGCTGAGTATAGGCCTCCCCTCAAGCGCGCCACACAGTACGTCTCAGCTCTTCCATTATAACATTAATTAACAAAAAAATATTAGTTTTACTTTCGTGGTCAAAGTGAAATATTATCTTACAATGAACTTAATAAACTAAAGTTAATAAAAAGCTAGGGCTACACTAATACATATTCAACACTGATATACAAAATAATATAAACACTTAAGGACAAAAACTTAGGTATATACTAGAAATAAAAATTGTATCAGACAGACAATATGACCCAAAATAAACGTGAGTACATGTTTAAGACAATACGAGTAATTAAATATATTTAATTAAATTGCGCTGGTGTCGTTTACGAATAGGGCTTCTCGTTTTGATGATGAAAAATAAACTCTTTAATTACAGTCTAAACGTACTACCTATATAAATAAGTAATGTTCTCATGCCCACGATGGTTCAGTTTCAAAAAAATTAGACTCGGTCGTTACTCGGGTCTCAGCGGCCGGGGTTCGAGTCCCAGCACTGCACTGACTAATAGTTGCGGTGTCGTAAATTGAAACTATTGCTACCCCAGAAATAGGAACTAAAACTTAGGCTTATTCTCCCCATTCCATGTACAACAATTGGTCATCAAAAGCATAAGAGTCGCCTTTTTTGTCACTTTATGGTCTTCTAAACGACTGATTATGTTTTTTACGTGACATGTTATTATTTCAACCTTAGAAGGCCATTTCCACCCATCAAAAGTTTTCTGCATCACCGAAACTTTCACTTTTTCCTCAACCTCTTTAATGATTCTTCCTGCAAAGAGACAGTCTTCGTATTTTACTACGCAATATCCTATACTTTTGTTTACCTGTCCAACATCGCCCATTTCTGAAGTTGTTTTCATTTTTTTTAAATCATCTTTTTCTTCATTTTTCACCTTCTGTAAAACTCCTTCACTAACTTCATAATCTCCTTCGACTTCATCTGTTAATATTTCATAGCCGATTTCTATATCTTCGTTTATTGGTGACGGAATTTCAGTAGCGATTAAGAAGTTTGCTGCCGGCAATGGGGAAACTGATGGTGCATTGGAAGCCTCAACTTCATAGGCTGGAGTGTCGGTGGCAAAACTTTCAATCAACAGCGGTGACGACTGCTGGTGATAGGGGCCTGCAATTGTTGATGAGGTTGATCTGTCCACAGTTTTGGACTTATTCTTGGATCCTAAGGGGCGCCCCCTTTTTTTGATCGCAATAGACTCTGGATTCAATCCTTTTTGGTTCTTGTTTTTTTTGTTCACTTTACTCTTTTCTCTTTCTTTGTAATATTCTTCAACCTGCTCCAAAGACACACTCGTTCCTGCTACTACAGGTATTTAAAACTTTCTGTACTGCTGTATTTGTAGGTCGCTATCTCGAATTTCCGATATATATTTTATGAAATTATCTCCAACTGTCATGGGGTCTACTAAGTCTGGGAGTGATTTAAAACCAAACCCGGAACGTTTCGAGGCTTTTATTCAAACTAAACTTAAAAATGTTACAAATATACTTAAAATTCTACTTTGCGTGATTTAAACGAACAAGTGGCGCCATCTAGTTTTGATGGGCCGAACTAATCTTACTTACAATTTAAACACCAACAGATTCACGAATTTCTTCCATAGGCTTTGAGTAATCTTTGAGCTTTGCAAGGACAACTTCACGCTCCAAAGGAACAATTCCGCAGGCCCAAAAACCTGCAATTATGTTCTGAGCAGCGTTTTCTTTACCCGCTTCTAGAGTTCTGGCCAGAAGTGTCGCAAACACAGGTTTTGGTAAAACGTTTACAATTTTACCCCTCTTGGTGTTTCGCCACTCTCCTAAAACTTGCGCCAGTCGTTTTTAAGGGCACTGAAATACGCGACATCTAACGGTTGCAGGAGGTGGGTTGAGTTGGGTATTAAGCAGATGAATTTAACATCATTTTGTGCACAAAGTTGCAGACATTTGGCAGTAATGTGAGAGCTTAAATTGTCCCCTATGACCACTTTCTTCCCTTCCTTTTTTTTTAAAACAGGCAGCAGCTGTTGTTCGAACCAGTCATCGAAAGTTGCAGCATCTATCCATCCTGATGGTGTTACCGCCATCCGAGTTCCACGCGGAGCTCCCATCAACCAGTTGGACCACTTTTGTTTTCCTTTGTATATTATATAGGGTGGCACAAACTCTCCCTCAGCGTTACCGCAAAACATAACAGTGTAACAAGACTTGGTGGAGTTTCTAATAATTTCAGGATTTCTGCATTGTCGTCGAAATAAATGTTTTTGCTTTTTAGGTACATCGTGAAAACCGGTTTCATCGAAATTGAAAATATTACTGGGTGGCACATTTTCAAGTTCAACAGACAAGTTTTCGTAAAATTTTTCAATAATTTCTTAGTTGACTTGAGCTCTTTTCCTACTTATATTATGTGCCACTTTTTGTTTCAAGCACGTTTGACGCTCTAAGAACAGTTTGCCCCATTCCCACCCAGGCAAATTATTTTTAAAAATTTTGATGTGCCTCTTTTTATCGTCCAAATACTTCTTGACTATTACTCTGACGTCTTGCATTCCGATGGGGATTCCTAGGTCAGACAATGCTATTATATGTGCCACTATACATTTTTCTTCGTCCTCTGAAAGGATGGGTGGTTTTCCAACAGCTTTAGTATGCTTTTCTTTTAGCTTATACTTCAGTGTACTCCTAGGAATACCATAATGAGCAGAGGCATTTCTCTGAGACATTTTGCAATTTTTTATGTCATTAATCGCTGTTTGGAGGTCTTCCTCAGTGTAACGAGTTTTTTTACCATATTTCCGGGTACCCGGAGCTGGACAAGGTCTTTTTCTCGGCATATTTATGATCTAAAATAGAAATTGGCAACTTTTAAACATAAGTGCTAGCTATTTGGGTATCTTTGACCCGGGCCAAAGTTACCCCGATTTGCTTCAACTTTATTGGGACCCTAGAAAATTAGCGAATACTGATTAAATATGGACAAAACTACCAAGTTTTTTCATCGGAGTTCATGAAAATCGTTCATTCTTTATTATGAAACATAACTTACCACTGTAGAACTTATGTGGAAATCACTTGAGACACCTTTTTACCGCAACTTTTATGAATAAGCTTGCCGCTTGAAATTGAAAACGGAATAGTAAAAAAAATATGATTTGACAGTGACAGCTATTTCGATGGATTTCGTTCGAAAACAAATTCTAATATACTCTATTAAAAATAAAGGTTACGATGCTTTCCTAAAAATTAAAAGAAAAATAAAACAGTGAAAAGTGATTAAGTGGGCCAATGTTTTATTGAAAGCTTAAGTTACCCAGGTTGACTAAATCATAAGTAAAAAAGTGATGTATTTATGTATAAATGAATATTTTGATTATGATTACTATGCTAGTTCTAGGACTATTAGTTTCTTTGAAGTAGAGTTTGAGAACGTATCTATACTATTCCAGATACATCAATTTAAGACTTTATCTAAATCAATGTTATTTACGCACGTCGCATTACGATGTTACACCAGCGGATCCAAAGTTACCAGGCAAGTCTCTAATACCAGCGTCTTTAATTAATGAGGATGTTTAATTAATGTATTCATCTAGACATAATTGCGTGATACTGGCTGTCAGATTAATTTTGCAAGATCTTTGTGATATCGATTTATCGTTTACAATTTAAATCCGGTGAACCCAGTTGGATTATAACTTTTCATTAGAGGCGAGTTTCTGTCCCGATTGACAATATATGAGACGGTCACACCGTTGGTTCTGGAACCGAATTTGGAGCGTATTGTTTGGAGCGTATTGTATATTTCAAGGACCTCTGTTTCGATGTCCAAGGCCGAGATTGTGCGTCAACCTTTTACCTTTCTTATTTCAGACAATTAAATTAATGGCTTGCACCAAATGCTAAAGTTATTCCTATCACGACCAACCATGAGCTGGAAGGTCTTTAAAATACTAGCGGTATGGTACTCACGATACTGATTAATTCATTAAAGTAAAATACATTTTGCGAGTTTAGATGACATGTCGACTTTTCAACGTAATCTAAATCTAAACCAAAACCGACGTAAATCTCGGTATGAATTTTACCAACCAGCGTTATTTCAGCCAGTTACCTCTGCTCCATGATGAGATAAGGAAAACTATAAAGCAGATTTTCGACAAATCGACACCTATTAGATTAATCATTTTGCCGTATTATATTTACGTTAAATTATTATTCTCACGCTATGCTCAAAGTCAAAAGGACCAATGCGAAATCTACAGCTTTTTGGATAATACTGCAGTTTAAGTATAAATTTGTTTTCTTTACAGATTTATTTCCTGGATTGAACTTGTTCGGCAAGTAAGCCGTCTTGAAGGGCAAATCAATGGGTGTTCGTTGAGTTTACTTACAAAGACAGAATTCTACGGGTATATTCCGCTAGTTCGTACTAGTAACCGTAACTTAATGAGTCTATCCATCTCTTACAAGTGAGCTTGTCAGTCCGTAAGGTCGACTTTACCACGAGGTTTCCAGAAGATAAGAGGCCTGTTTTCTGCTGATCAAAATTCGTCAGACCGTATCAGCCCGAATCTTTCAGGCAAGCGAAGATAGCTATAAAAATTTAGATAGATATATTGTTGTCTATCTATAATGCATTGCAGATGGTCTTTTCCTCTTTTCCTTTACAACAAATAGGTAGAGTCCTCTAATCATCTCTAGATGATGTAGGATGCAAGGAACTAGTTTTGGTGAAAGAAAATATCTAAACTATATTTTATTTAAGCACTAAACAGAATGCACAAGAAGGCAAATTGCACTCGCAAATGGTCTGGTCTATTGAAAGAGTCTCCAGTGTCAGAGACGTCATTCTCAATATTTGTCTTCTTTTAGTGGCCATTTTAGAAGCAATTAGGCTAAGGAAAAGCTATACCTATCGACTTGGAATGTAGCGCGCTTACGAGCGCATTTGCTGATGTATTTGTAGGCTACCAAAGATAATGTAGATGACTATTTTGGTGTCCGTCTGGATCATGATCGTTTTTTATCTGTGTTCCAGGCCCATATATTACATATTCGAATATTTTTACCAACAGAGCCACAACTTAACAAGTTCTTGATTAAAACTGAGACTGTTGCGTCTCTCATTTAAACAGGGCTTTCCTGATAGCAAACGTTAGATTAGACTCAGGGCTTTCCTGAGAAGTCTAACTAGCACCATAATTCTAAGACAGGGCTTTCCTGTGCGTTAGAAGGTGCACCACGCATTTAGACAAGTATTTCCTGTGCGTTAAAAGGTGCAAAATGCGTTTATACAAGGCTTTAGAAGTGCATAATGCACTTTAACAGGGCTTTCCTGCTTTATTAAAAAAGTTAAAGGTTATTAAAACAATTAATGTTCACTTACATTTTCGTAAGAGTCACAGTAGTGTTAACACGTCAAAAATCCAAGACGTACTGAGGAAGCGAGTCCGCCCGGCGCTACGCGAGCGTTGTGCGGGAGGGGGGAGCCGATCGATACCGAGTCGAGCCGATATGACTCGACGCATGGAAGGGGCGCCATAGAGCAAAACAGTGTTGCCACACGTAAAATCCAAGATGTTATCTTAATAAGTAAGTCAAGCGGAGGCTCGGACACCTAAATAAAAAAATCATGATATTCGCTGATAACAGGGATAAAAATATCTGTGAAGGGTTGAAACTTGGAGTAACTGTGCTAGACAAACTATATACGTGTTCTAAATTGCGAAAAAAAAAACAAACAAAAGACGTTGTATTCAAAGTTTGTTGGTAAGTTAGTTTGGAAATTTAGTTAACTAATACGCTAGTTCAAGCTGTACTTATTGTACAGTAAAATAGTCTCCATGCACATCCCAAAGTTAGTTTTAATGCCTCCCCAATAAATATCTACAGTGATTTCTCAAAGATATTGACGCAACAGATGCGTTGAGCGGGCCTAAGGTCCGCCGTAAGTAGGAAGCTATCGACTGTACGTCGGCAGTCCAAAAGGTTCCGTCTGGAACTAGCAACTTCGTTAGATTGCAGCTGCCTTCATTAATCTATATATTGTACTCATTAAGTGCTGTTGCTTTAGACAATTAATGTTACAATCTTCGATCAACAATTGATCGAAGGTTACAATACTCAAAATATACATTGTAACACTCAAAATTAAAAATACCTACCTACCAAAGTAACTTACACAAATGAATAGCATAACTTATTGATGGTTTTGCAAAGAGCTGTGATAGTAACCATTGCACTACCAGCATGAATTCCAGGTATGGGGATGTCACTCTGATGCCTTGTTTTTGAGAGCCAACAGTAACCATATAAAAACCTCCACAAGCAATGTTAGGAGCATACTTGGCATGTAATGTTTATCCTGTCTAGTCTAGTGGAAAACTTAAAATCCAATAAGTACATACTTAATTATTTATTTACAGGACATTGTTTCAGGCTAGCCTAGAGAGATTAGCACTTAATGCTATTCCGGAACCTTGTTGAAGCTAGTCTGGAAGCTGTCTACAATACCTACAAGCCATTCCAAAGCCAGCGTAAAGATTTGGTCGGACTACTACCAACAGAATAAGTGAAGAGAGAGACTAGGCTAAACTTGAGTTGTTATGGACAAAAAATACTGCACATCTTTTGCATTTTATATTTCAAGATAGTTATTTACAAGAAATTAGTAATGAAAAGCTGTTTTATGCTGTTGTTGATATTATTTTTTATACATTGTGAATTAAACCATATATTATAAATACCTACATTTTTTTTGTTTCATTTCTGTTTTATTTATTGCCAATATACATACAAAGGTTGCTAAAGTTTTTTAAATCACAGAACTAATGCGGAGAAATTACCAGTAGTCCTGTCAACAGAACTACTTAACAGAACAGGTGGGAGTAAACATTGTATTTTAGTAATCTTTGCATTAGTTCTGGATTCATATTAGTAAATTATATAACTCTTATTTAATATAGTTGCACCATTGTATCCAACAATATCAGTAACAATGTACATAAATATATAGTTAGACTGTGTAAAATAAAGAAGTAAAATACACTTCTTCGAACTTCCAGTATACTTCAAAGTATAGATAAACTCCCACCTAATTTTAGTATGACTTATAAGGCTTTGAAGTGGTCTTAAGATATAGATTTCATTGTCTAATCTGTAAATGTAGGTACATACTTCCTAAGTGTTTTTCAAATAATGAACTAACATTAATGTAACACAATACATTGCTGTTTGTTGCACAACAACTAGAAAATTAGTGTGATATTGTTATTTGTTGAGCATATTGTTGCGCCGCGACGATTCTCGAAGGTTCACGTTACCACCGGCCTACCTACGCGTACACATAAACAAGTTGTTTACCACATCTTAATTGCGTTCCAGAGATTTCGACCCTTCATTTTAAGCGTAACACAAAAGAACCTAATTTGCATAACAATAGATTTATGGTTCTGTTTTGATACAAGTAACACAAAAGCATTCGAGAAGTTTCTTACCGATATATAAACAGGCGCAGCTCGGGCCAGAGGACAGTTTCAATCAAGCGATCGAGGCGAACAGTCAAGCGATACCAAAGCGATATTACGTGTGTGAAAGTGCGAGTGAAGTACTGTGTAATAAACGTGTGTGTTTAGTGTTTTACGTAGTCTCTACGTACGTGTGTGTGACAATACCGTCGCATTAAAGGCAATAAATTAAGGCATTGTGTTTTTCCTTAAAAACAGCCCCCTATCCCGTAACATTTGGTGTCAGAAGTGGGATTAGGAAGCAAAATGCCTCTCTTGCCTTTGGATGACGACTCGGTACGCACTAGGAACCAACGCCGGGAAGAAGCTCGTCGGACGGAGGAGCAAGCACGCCGCCGCGAAAGTATGGACAGTAGGCGTGAACTGCCTGCCGAAGAGATGGGAGAGCCTCCGTCAGAGAGCGTGACTGATACTCCGGCCGCCTGTCCTACTGCATCTGCTCCCATGGACTTGTCCCTACTGATGAACATGCTGGGCGAGCAAGCAAAACGCCAAGAAGAACAAGCGAAACGCCAAGAGAGTATGCTGCAGTCGATCCGGGCGGAACAAGCTCAGCAGCAAGAAGAACAAACAAGACGTCAAGAAGAACAAGCGAGACGCTTAGAAGAAATACAGGAGCTGCTGGGAAAGGACCTGAAGAAGATAAACCTGAAGTTGGACCAACACGAAGAGAGGTTGAACGAGACAGAGCTGCAGATTGCTAACGTTCAAAGGTCACTTCAGGTAATCAAGACTGAAAAGGGATCAATCTGTGCTGCTGCTCCTGTCTCAGCGCCCAGCGGCTTCAAGATCACCCCATTCGACGGGATGTCGTCTTGGGCCGCTTACAAGATTCAATTCGACGCCATAGTGAGAGCCAACGGCTGGAACAAAGAACAAGCAATGACTGCGCTTACAGTGGGTCTTCGTGACCAGGCCTTGTCAGTTCTGGAAGCTCTGGGCAAAGACGTAACCTATGACACTCTTATCGAGGTGCTGGAGCGTCGTTACGGTGATGCGCACCTGGAACACGTATACCGTGCTCAGCTGAAGGGTCGCGTACAACGGCGCGAAGAGACCCTGCAGGAGTGGGCTCTGGAAGTCGAGAGGATGGTGCGCAAGGCATACCAGTCCGCGCCGGAGCTGGTGGATATACTTCTGGTACAGGAGTTTATCAGTGGTATTCGAGATCCAGAAGTGAAATCTATCGTGACACTTGGGCACCACCAGACCTTGAAGAATGCCCTGGTACATGCGCTGGAGGTGGAGGCCGTACGAAAGAACCATCGCATTGAGCACATCCGGGAATTGAATGTGACAACGCCGACGTACTACAATCGAGGAACTCCCAGGTGTTCGCCGACGTACTACAATAGAGGAGCTCCCAAATGTTACCATTGCCACGTTAGGGGACATTTGAGCCGCAATTGCCCCAAGTCGAATCGAACTCCAGATGTACGGATGGAGCGTGATGGATCGTGGCGTAAACCAGTAACAGAGGAACGAGTGAGCACCAGGACTGTGGAGCAAGGGCTGGCTGGTTCTGATAAAGCCACGAAGGTCTGGGTTACATCGAGCTCGCAAGCGAAGGTCGGAAATGCGGACGCCGTTGCGAGGAGACCGTCTGAGGAAGATCGACCCTATGAGGAGGAGACCAAGGAGACCATACCAATTAAAATGCTGAAGACAGACCTCAGCAACAAATGGAAGGAGACGATCCAGGCAGCGCAGCAAAAGGACGCCGACATCAAACCAATTCTAAACTGGATAGAATCCGGAGCCACTAAACCGACATGGAGTGACGTTGCTGGAATGAGCGTAGTGACAAAGGGTTTATGGACACAATGGAACAGTCTCGTCATTCACGAAGATGTATTGTGCCGAAAATGGGAAAACGCTCATGGAAATCACTGCCATCTACAAATGATTGTTCCTAAAGTGAAGGTACCTGATGTATTGCGACTTTACCATGGAGGATACTCAGGAGGACATCTTGGGGTGAAAAGGACCCTGTTGAAAATACGAGAACGATTTTACTGGATCAACTGCAGAGACGACGTGGAAAAATGGGTTAAAAAATGTACCAGTTGTGCGTCAGTGAAAGGCTCGCATATTCGGAGCAAGATGAATGACATCAATGAACACATTCGAGACTCTGGCCGACAATCGTCTGAGAAAATGAAAAGTCGTTACGACCGAACGCCAAACAACCCTGGATTTTCTGAAGGATCCTTAGTGTGGCTACACAATCCCGTTTGCAGCAAGGGCAAGTTACCGAAATTGCAATCTAAATGGGATGGTCCTAAGATCGTTCACGTGGACCGGCTGGCGAGATACCATGGAGACAATGGTGCACGGGACGAGCACGTCTAAGGAGGGGGTAGTGTTGCGCCGCGACGATTCTCGAAGGTTCACGTTACCACCGGCCTACCTACGCGTACACATAAACAAGTTGTTTACCACATCTTAATTGCGTTCCAGAGATTTCGACCCTTCATTTTAAGCGTAACACAAAAGAACCTAATTTGCATAACAATAGATTTATGGTTCTGTTTTGATACAAGTAACACAAAAGCATTCGAGAAGTTTCTTACCGATATATAAACAGGCGCAGCTCGGGCCAGAGGACAGTTTCAATCAAGCGATCGAGGCGAACAGTCAAGCGATACCAAAGCGATATTACGTGTGTGAAAGTGCGAGTGAAGTACTGTGTAATAAACGTGTGTGTTTAGTGTTTTACGTAGTCTCTACGTACGTGTGTGTGACAATACCGTCGCATTAAAGGCAATAAATTAAGGCATTGTGTTTTTCCTTAAAAACAGCCCCCTATCCCGTAACAATATTTATTTTGCAACTTTATGGTTACTATAAAGAGGTACCTACCTACATAGTTTAATTATAATGTATTAGTTATACTAGTTATGTTACTGGTAGGGCTAGATATACTTTGTAAATAAAACTCATTGAAATTAAAATTATATGTTTTGTAATAAAATAAAATACTTAAATAATCTTAGACATAAAATACCAATATTAATGTCTTCTCTCCCTGGCAGATTCAGCCCCTGCAAAATAAAATACCTATTATTGGACAATTGCATTTTATTTGTTCACATAAAATAAGTAGGTACCTGTGTAGCCAGCAAAGCTATTGCAATAAGTTAATCAGATGCCAGATTCATGGCTTAGTTTAAGTCCCTCAGCTAGATATACCAGGCAAGTATAGAAGACAGGAATCTTGTGATTATCTAGATTAGAAAAAGTTTGTACACAGCAACTTAAAAAAAACTTTTAAACTAGCACCACTTCACAGTTTCAATCAATCTAATGGAAAGTATGTATTAATTTCAGGTAATTTGTGCCTTAATTTATCGATTAAGTCCATTTAGTTAAAGTATTAATTTTCATTTTATTTATACACTCAGAAACTTGAGTAAATTAAGGAAAGTATTGTAACAAGTAGTGACCCAGCTGTTTGTCATAGTGTGGCAGCTGTTAAGCCCTTATTAAAACCTTATATAAACTCATCATAGAGTATAGTCACTGTCATACATACCTAAGTATAGAGAAGTATGATGGATGGGACCATAGTATGCCACTGCAGCTTCTTCTGGTACTTATGCTCTCCACTCCTTTTGCTGTTTGTTCATTGGATAGAGATTCGGCAGTTTACTTCCAGTCTTGATGTAGATTTATTCAATAAGGCCAGTTTTAAAATATTCTTTTTCTAGTAACTTTTAACCTGTAAAATTGAATTTGTAGAACTTTATTGAGTATTTCTAAAACACTGAAACTATTCATGTTAAGTAATTGAATTATGGGTCTAAATTTCTATGATGAAACTAGATGTAGAATGGATTTATTTCCCAATGTACTTACAAATATTACAAAGACTTCTCCATGGTTCGATTGTATTTCCTACTCGTCCGCTTTCTTTCTTTGTTCCGGATTTAATGTATGAAAACTTTATGTTTACTTTACTTTGGCTGGTGCTGTGACCACGCCGGTTTCTGCCTTTCAATAGGTACTAGAAGATGCCACTCATCGCGGTCTTGAGCAAGGTCCTATTATCACTGGGATCACGAATCCTGTGGAGATACTCTTCGACCCGATCCTTCCAGCGATATTTATAGCGCGCCACCGGTCTCTTGCACCACGGTCGCCCTGAATATACGCGTTTTGCTTATCTTCTGTACATGGCCATGCCAGCGAAGCCTTTCTGCTTTTATCTCGTCTATAATCGGGCAGATTAGTTTAACCTCGGCGTTCTTCCAATCTCTCAAACTAACAGTTATCTCTTCGAACTGGCCCAAGAATCGATAATATGCACTGTCACAATCAACTTCTTTTCTTCCTTTTGTACAATAAAAGCATCGATACTGTAAAAACACTCCTAAAAGTTACGTATTTTGATCTTATTAATTTAGTTTTATTTATTTCGCGCCGTTGTTTTGACAGGATCATAGGAATCGCAGATAAAAATATTCGTAGAAAAGAATGAATGAAAGAATGAACGAAGTTAATCAACCGGTAATGTTACTCTCGTTTATTTACCATCGAGACCTAACTCCAGCTACCAATGCATGAAAGTCGGAAGTAATACTTACAACTAACTTTTACTTTACGGACTCAAACTTGTGCTAGGCCCACTGATGAGCACGTTTAGAGACACCGACTCTCGCTAGCCAATCCATCGTTTTTTTTTTTTTTGAAAGGACTATTCAGCTGGTTGCTTAGAGTCTTGCACTAGATCCCATTTCATCTTTGCAACAGGTGGGAACATTATATATCTTTAAAGTATCTTCCTTTACAATATTTATTCTTAACAAACTGACGAATACCAGGCTAGTGACGACACGAGCATCATTTATCTGTAAAAAATAAGCAGGATAATAAGCATAAAAGTAGTACTCCTTGCCCAAATCTCTATTCCCCTTGAACTATAATTTGTCGGTCTTCAAGTACAGAGTAAGCCGGTTTCTTCTAGGCAAGCGCGCTAGATCGTAGATTATAGCGATGCTAAACAACAGGCAAGTTGTAGTTAAGCGTAAGCCTATCGCATGTAATAAAAAAGTAAATGAGAAGTTAAGTTTATGAAATACGTCAAATATAGACAAATGGCGGCAAATTGTTTATCTCTTATTTTTCTACGTGACAGAAAGAGAAAGTCTTATCTTTTCAGCTGAGAAGCATAGCTAACTTCATGGCATAGACAAACTATGATAGATAAAAAAAGTTCGAATGAACGATTATGATATCCTATATCGTGTAAACGCAATACTACACGTATCACAGTAAGTGAACTCGAGGTACCAATTTTACGAAAAACTTGAAGTATTGAGTTGACACGATACGTCTCGTCGTTTTGGTATTGTGCAAACTCAAACTAGGGGTACTGACATCACATAAAAATTGCTTACATTTAAACTGGTTTTGTAGGGTGTTAGTGTCACAGATGTCTGGCGAATCACTTGGGCTTGTATTAAGTAACTCTTGCCGTTTCGTCGTAATTCTTCAACATTTCTTACATGCTGGGCTAATACTAGTGTATTGCCTTTTATCACTGTCTGTGGTTGGAAACTAATATTGTGTGTAATACTTTCGAACCCGGTTTTTTATGATTATATCCATTTTACACTCATACACTATTCCATAATTTGCACTCAAATAAAGTCAACAAGTACCATTTACTCCTTATTTTGGTTTATAATTGCAAAAATACTACCAATATGTCATTATTTGACAATCGCCGAAAAAGTTGCCAAAGCTGCGCGTCGCCACCGTCGCGCACGTTCCCAATACCTACAAAAAAATATTTATAGAAAATAAATTGATCTGACAGAATATTTTAAATGAGATAAATACGGATAAATCTTCATCTGGCAACACGTAGTTATGAAACTTTAAAAAAATATTTAGAACTGTTGTCACAACTGCCTGAAGCAAAAACACTATGGGGAAGAGAGGGATGAAATAAAAAATCCTTGATTAAATTTTATCACAAGCTCTTTGAATGTATGCAATATTAGCAAAATCATTCGTTCAATGTCTCATCTCTAATCAGTCTCAAATCTGCTGAAACCTTGCTGAAACGCGATAATACGTCATAGGTTTGCGGTACCAAACCCATCCCTCATCATTTCATCCCTCTCTTTTATATATTAATTCCAAGGTGGTACCAATATTAGCAGCATTGACTTACAGTGCTTATAAAAACTTTGTGGTATAACGCCTGCAGGTAAGTTTTCGTTTGAATCTTAATTATATTCTTATTGCCTTACATTTGTTACATACTCGTATTTAGTATTTTCCATTTTGGTCAACATTACAATTACTCTCTTGGGAATTCTATAAGAAAGATAACACATTATCAAACAGATCGACATGTATTTTATTTTTCAGTAGATAAAGATGTACGAGTACAGTTAAACAAACAGTCATTCGTGAATGTAATCGTATGTAGGAAGTAGGAATCAAATAGGAATATTTGGTACTACTTTGTACATTTTGGAAACGATTTGTATCATCTGTAGATGAGAGAAAACTCCAGTGCCAACGGATATGAGGATATAAATAACAATAAATATATGACACGGCGCCATCTAGTGCCATAATACTAAGCAGACGCTCGTGTGTTGGGTGCTAGACGAGTAAACCAAGAACGTCGTTAGCACTCGATGGTCGGTACTCGGGTGGGATGGTGCTACTCCAGCGCGCTGGCCCCGGATATGATCTCGATGAGCTCGCGCGTGATGACCGCCTGCCGCGTGCGGTTGTACAGCAGGTTGAGCTTGCGGATCATCTCCGTGGCGTTTTTGGTGGCGTTGTCCATGGCCGCCATGCGCGCCGACTGTTCGGAGGCGGCGCCCTGCTTCAGCGCGTAGTACAGCATGGCGGCCAGCGTCCACTCCACGTACGACTCCAGCACGTCCGAGTCCACGTCGTCGAACGCGGACATGTTGGGCGCGCTCTGAAACAACGTGCGCCACACCTGAACATGTACATGCATTATAATACTACATGGGGCACACTTCTAGCTAATCAGAACTACATATTTCAATTTCGAATGTTATCTGGGGGCACGGCAGTGCCCTGCCTAGTCGAGCGCGAAGCAAACACTGCCGTACCATCCATTACTGGAACCATTTCGCCGCATTTTCAGGCCCCTATTTGAGAACCTCTGGATAGGACTAGAACGCTGAAATTTTCGTCATCTGGTAAGCTATATAGACACAATTGAAATCCAAAATTTCAAGTCGGTAGAAGAGAGGCAATGTTGACAAGAGGACCGTTGAACATTCTTTATACGTTAGTGGGTACAAGTCAACGGCCAAGTCACACAACATTAAATATGATAATAAAGAAATCGCAGTAACGAACCTTAGACTTTTTTTTTATTTTTTATTTTATTTAGTTTGGTACAGTCACAGACAATTAGTTATAAAAATATATACTAAACACTTCTAAAAATAATATTGAACTAAGAGTCCAATTACGACTATACACAGCTTTGTTAGATGACAATAAACACTAATTAATATTTGTTATAAACAATTTAAGTATATATACTACTACATAAATCGGAATAAAATAAGATTTAAGATTTCATGCATATACATCCCCCGAATGCCCTGCAAGCAGCGCCAAATAACTGCTCCATCAATCAAGTAGTCTCTTAATTAATGAAACAATCACGCGACACCACCCACAAAACTCCTGAAAGATGCATATGAATGACAAAAGATGTCTTTGTCTTTGCGAGAGTCCTCTGTAGAATATTGGATGTCATTATAAAAGGTACACATTCTATTAATGGGACTGAACTTCGAGACATTGTTATGAGCTGGCGGAAGGTAGAATAGTTTCTCCGTGCGCATTCTTTTGTTAGGTACTTTTACATTTATAAGTTCTAACAAAACGCTGCTGTACTTGCCATGAACGATTTTATGTAAAATACACAAATCAGTGACTTTTCTGCGACTTTCAAGACTAGTTAATTTGAATTTGCTTAATCGATCAGAATACTTAGCAAGTCTACGTCTTAACCCGAGTCTACATGCCAGTGACCTCACAAATCTGCGCTGAATAGCCTCTATTCGGTTTATATGAACATTATATATTGGGCTCCACACAGAGGAACAATACTCCAGGATAGATCGAACTAGGGCGTTGTATAAAATACGCCAGGAAGCAACTTTTTTGAACGGTTTTGCAGTTCGCAAGACAAATCCCAGAATTTTGTTGGCTCTGTTGACCATGTAATCATAGTGCTGTCTGAATGATAATTCACTGTCAAACATCACCCCAAGATCACGCAAAACCTCAACACGAGCCAAAACAGCACCAGCTATATGGTACGATTGATTGACACTTGCTCGCTTTTTCGTAAAACTGATTATTTGACACTTCTTTGCGTTTAGTGACATATTGTTCGTAATGCACCAATCGCTGATGCGGTCCAGATCCCGCTGAAGCAATGCGCAATCCTGCACTGAGCTAATTTGACGGTAAACTTTTAAATCATCGGCATATGCTAGGCAATTACTATCCAGCTGTTCCAGGAGATCATTGATAAATGCTAAAAATAACAGTGGGCCCAAGTTTGAACCTTGTGGCACACCGGAACTTGCCAAGAATGGCACTGAATCGTAACCAGACAATGATACCAGTTGAGATCGGTTTTCCAAGTACGAATTAATCCATCTGAGTAAATTGCCGTGAATTCCCAGGTGATCCAGCTTTTTGATCAGAATCCAGTGATCAACTCGATCAAAAGCTTTGGAAAAGTCAGTATATATAGAATCCACTTGGCCACTAGTTTCAAAGACACTGCTTATGTATTCTGTGTATTCCAGAAGATTACTTGACGTAGACTTACCAGCAATAAACCCATGCTGTTTTGGACTCAGTCGGTGTTTGATATGATTGTAAAGTTGGTCATATACTAATCCCTCGAACACCTTTGCAAAACAGTTGAGGATGCTGATAGGCCTATAATTTGTTGCGTCAGTCTTGTCACCGGATTTCAGAATTGGAGTTACCCTGGCTAGTTTCCACAGAGAAGGAAAAGTGCCGTCAGCTAAGGACTTCCGAAAAATTAGAGCAAGTGGATAAACCAAACCAGGGGCGCAATTACGGACAAAGATTGGAGGCACTGTATCTGGTCCGGCTGATTTATTAATATTAAGGCGCTTTAGTCTGCTCAAAATATCACAACATGAAATAGAACACGTACTGAGACTGTAACTAGTCGCTTCAAATTGTGGGGAATAATTATTGTTTGATACATTATGATATACCGACGAAAAGTAATCAGCAAATAGGTTTACAATATCATCCCCTGTGTTAGCCACACGACCGTGAAGTTTTATTGTACTGGGGACATCATTAGTAACTCTTTTAACTTTAGTGTAACGCCAAAAAGATTTAATGTTTGTAGTCAAGTCGTTTTCGACACATTCTATGTAAGATCTATAGCAACTGACCATTTCAGATTTGATAATAGCACGGAAGTAGGAATAAGTGTCGTAGTCTCTAGGGTTTCGAAACAGCTTAAATTTAGTATGATATTTGTTTTTAGATTTAAAAAGTCTCAATAACCCCTTAGTAAACCAGACAGGGTAGTCATTTTTACGTGATTTAGCTCTTGGAGTATGTTGTTCAATTATTTCGTAAAGCTTATTATAGAAATACTGCACAAAATCATCACAATTGAGGGACTCAGCATAATGATCCCAGTCAACCTTATTTAAGTCATTAATACACAGTTTATAATCTGTTCTGCGATAGCACAGTCTATAAACATCAACAGCTGGGATTAGAGAGGGAAAATCACACCTGTATATCAGTTCAAAAGGTGGATGATGCAAGTCTAGTTTACTAAGGGGCAAAGCAGCTGATATTGAACAGTCGTCTTGATTATCAATAAGAAGTAAATCCAAAATCCTGTTGTTATGATTATAATTGTAGTTGAGCTGATAAAGCGCTGTGTTTTGCAAGAGGTCACACAGAGCTGCAGACTTGTCACAGCTGGCAGTAGTCGGATAACCTAGCTCCTGAGACCATGTTAGGTAGCCTAGATTAAAGTCCCCAACAATACAAGTACTGCATGAGGCGTTAGTAACAACATCACCGCAACGACTAATAAAGTCAACATATATATCAGATGGCAAATAGTCAGGCAAATAAACTGTACATATGTTTATAATAGGTGTATTATTTATACGTATTTGCATCCATAGGTTCTCTATTAAGTCTGCTTGCCATTCTGGTTTTACAAGGACATCAAACTTTTTTAGTACCGCTATTAAGACTCCACCGCCTTGAGATTTCTTTTTAAAAGTGCGATTAAATAATTTGCTTCTATCGCACCGGAAGACCTGGTATCTACTATCAAATATTTCAGCTGATCCAATAATATCATCCAGCCAGGTTTCACAAAGACAAATGACATCGTAATTTTGACTTAACACGGACACATAAATATCGTTAACCTTAGTTCGTGAACCACGTATGTTTTGGTAATAAATAGATAAAGACATTTGCAGTGTACTGCTCAGATATTAAGTATTATTAGTATATATTAATGTTAGACACCTAAGTCATTTTTAAAAGTAAAGTTAAGATGAATCAATTTAGACAACATAGATATTTAAGATATTTTACAAAAGTTATGGTAATTTTGACCAGAATTATATAGGTAGGTAGGTACCTACGGTGGGGCCCAGAACTCAACAAAAACAAACTCGATTTGTATAATATTATACACTTAAAATAACGTCATATTGTAGTGTTCGAAAGTTATATAATAATATGCAGAAACACTTTCATAACTGAAATATACTCACTACTAGTGGCGCCCTCACTGTTTTTAGTTCTGTTGGCCAACGATACAAAATTCACATTGTCTTATAACAATAGTTAATATACATATTTAAACATATACGTAGGCACCTATATATGTATGTATTATACAATGCAGTCACTTATACATATTGTAGTTTTATGATCAGTTACTTAATTAGATCCAGACTAGACATATTTTTAACATGTATGTATTGAGAGGTCGGCTCTTTCCTGGCAAAGATGCGGCCGTTTCGGACCCACACAAACTTGAAGGACGCTTCCTTCGCCTTTTTCCTGGCAGCAGCATGTAGGAGTTTATTCTGAGGCGATAGATGTTCGGATACGTATACTGGCACTCTGTCTCCCGCGTAGCCAAGCAGGCTCGTGTTTAGTTTCTCTTTCGGGTGAGATTTATTATATCTATGGACCGCTGAGATAAAACAGTCACGGCATCTTGTACTTCTAAACTTCACAATTATCGTGCGGGGCAGTTTACTCTCTCTGTTCTGTTTAGCGACCCTAGTGCACAAGATGACATCTTCTGACTTCAGGTCATACTTCACCACCTTGGCGCATTGTTGTATGATACTGCACACGTTCTCAGCTCGGTTTTCAGGAATCCCATGGATTTCGAGATTATTCTCACGTAGATGTTGTTCCGTGTTATTCATGCGATCGGACAAATCCGAGACACTGGAACGCAATTCCTGGTTTTCAGCCTTGAGCTGGATAATTTCTTCGGCGAAGGCGTTTATTGTTATTTGCATGTCTTCCTGGTTTTTGGTGATGGACAAAACTGCTCGTTGTAGGTCCTTCACTATTTGCATGTCGTGTTTGAATGGTTCTAATTCAGTTTTTATGACTGAAGATAACACAGATGGGAGTTCTATCTTGACCGCCTCGATGATTTGTTCTTTCATAGCAACAATCCAGCTTTCATCCAATGCAGAAATAGGTTTGTGTTGTTTGAATCCCCCGACCGCCGCCGCAACTTGCTGTTGTTGGGATGTCTCTAGCGGGGCCTGCTCGCTACATGATGCTCCGTCATGTCGGTTCACAGGTTTATTGGCGCGTACAGGAGTATTGGAGTTGTCGCTTCTAGGTTTTTTTTTAAGCTTACACGGATCGCACAACCAGTCCTCCAGTCGAAGCGATTGCTTTTCGGATACATTGGCGCATAGTAAATCATGTTTCATGGCATGATATGCACTCCATATACTTTCTTCCTTTTACGACGGTTAAACACCCGGCGCAAGTTACTGACCGGCTAGACGACGACATTATTATTTATTTTATCTGTGGCCAAGTTATTATGCTGCTATGTTGCGAAGGTGTCTGACTATTTAACTTTCCCGAGCTGTACAAAGTGCAAAAATAGCTCACTGCATTGAGATTCGAACCACGGCGCTTGTGAACGGACTCGGACTCCGACCCGCTAACCGCTCGACCAAACGTTCAGTTAGTGTTGCAGCCAAATTAACGCATCAGTATCTTCAGACCGAGCAACAAATTCAGTTTAATATTAGATAGATAGATAGATAGATAGATAGATTTTATTGACATACAGAATTTCAACTAACTTATTATAATGATAATAGGTGTTGGCATCAGTCATGTCTCGTCAAAAAAGAAAAAAAAAAATACTAATTAATATTACATTGAAATAAAATTAAACTTATAGTTATTTTAGCTGTATAGGGGCTAGATTAGATAGTCAATTTAAAATATGAATCAAAATGTATAAAATTATGTGTCCTTAATTAATTAGTTTAGAATTATTATGACAACAGCAATCAACATTTTTAATATGACTGTAGTCATATGAAAAATATTCCTTAATTGTGTATATAGTTCTGTCTAGTAATAGCTTTTTAACATATTTTAGGAATTGGACTTCATTGGTCATTGTTTTTATACATTCCGGAAGTTTGTTAAACAACATTTGGCCCATTCGCAGTGGCAATTTCTCTGTCATTTTAAGCCTTGGAATAGCTGTCTCTAGCACTGTTCCTATATTTCTTGTGCTTCTTTTGCTCTGTACTGTTTTCAGTTTATATTTATGCATGTTCTTCTTCACATACTTTAATATTTCAAGAATGTATACAGAGACTGAAGTTAGAATATCTAGTTTTTTAAAGTGATCTCTGCAGGTTTCATCAAATTTTCCTCCAACTAGTACTCTGATTGCTCTTTTCTGCATCTTGAGTACCCTCTCATAATCCGTTGAGTTGCCCCACAAAATGATTCCGTAGGACAAGATTGAGTGTATATATGCATAATAGGTTCCCTTTAAAGTCTCTGATGTGGATATAGACTTTAGCTGTTTTAAGGCATATATACCTTTGGCCATTTTTTTACACGTGCACTCAATGTGATGTTTCCATGTCAGGGCAGAGTCAACTTCAAACCCCAGTAGTTTTACTACATTTGTCGATAGACACACAGTTCCGTCGTGAAAACTTATATGTACAGGCGCTTGATTGGCGGTTACTGCGTTTAAAAACATTATATTAGTTTTGTCAGCATTAAGTTTTAGTCCGTTAAAATGGAACCATTCACTGAGCTTGTACAATGTGTCCCTTATACTATTATGTAGCGATTCTATTGTGTTTTCAGCCAGGACAATTGTAGTGTCATCGGCGAACTGTATAATCTTACCATTTATATTAATTTTGGCTATATCATTCACAAACAAAAGGAATAACACATTTCCTAATGAGGATCCCTGTGGGATACCTATGTTTGTTTTTAACGTATTAGATCTGTGTGCTTTAGAATTTATTTTGATTTCTACTACTTGTTCTCGGTTTGTTAAAAAAGATTTTAATAATTCTAATTTATTTTCTCTAATTCCGTATACTTTAAGTTTGTGTAGTAGTAGTTCATGATTCACAGAATCGAATGCTTTTGAAAGATCTATAAACATGGCCGCCACTTTTTTCTTGTTTTCTAGGCCATTCATCACGGCCTCTACTACATCTAGGGTTGCCGATGTGGTCGATCTCCCTTTCCTATAGGCATATTGACAGTCTGCTATACAGTCATTGGCATTTAAATGTTTAATTATTGAATCCGAAATTATGGATTCAATAATTTTTGAAATCGTTGGCACAATCGTAATAGGCCTGTAATTATTTATTGTTGAGGTATCTCCTTTACCCTTGTATAAAGGGCATAATCTGGTCCTCTTCAATATATTTGGATAAGTGTCTGACTGGAGGATATTGTTTATAAGAAATGTGAAATGGTCTTTTAAATACAGTAAGGTGTCAAACAAAAATTGTCCAGACATATTGTAAAAGTCTTTTGTATCTGAATTTTTAATTTTAAGTTGTGCAATTTTCATTAACTCACAGGTTGATAAGACTGGAAAAACAATTTCTGGTATTTCAGTTATTACTGTTTCTAAGAAATCCAGAGCTTTTTGGCAGTTGGGTGAGTTGTGTTTACGTAGTTCATTTCCTATAGATACAAAAAACTCGTTTAGGTGATCAGGTACTAACATAATATCAAGTTTCTTATTACTTCCTTCGTCCACTATATCCCATTTCCATTCCTTGCTGTCCTTATTGGTTTGTTCTCTAATTACTTTCCATACTTCTTTCTTAACGTTGTTTGATTTATTTATTCTGTTTTCTATATATTCCTTTTTCTTTTTTTTGTTTAGAGTCTCTCTGTGTTTTATTTTTTGCTCAACTATATGTTCATCCATTAACTGCGGATATTGTCTTTGTATAAAATACAAATCATGTATCTCGTGCTGCAATTTTATTAGATCATCACATATCCAGGGACATGGGGGGTGATTTCTAATTCGTCTAGTTTGGACTGGTAGGTATAGATCTAGATTCCACAGCATCTTGTTCATAAAGCATTCAAATGTATTTTTATTGTACTCATTAAAAATCTGATCCCAGTCATATGCCAACATGGCATTTTTAAAGTCTTGTAATTTTGAGGCATCTGAAAATCTTTTCTCAATGTATACAAATTTGGGAGGTTTATCTCTCTTTACTCTAATTGTTGCAAGCTGCGCATCATGGTCTGCAATACCAGCTGCGAGGGGCTCTACCAGAATATCACTGTCGGCCATATTTGTAACTACCAAGTCTATAGATGTTTGTGACATTCCATCATACCGTGTTGGAAAATTAACAACATTGCGAAATTGACCAGTTTTTAGAATTTCTATGATAGATGTTTTTTTTGAAGACTCAACCGTATAGTCTATATTCCAGTCACCAGCAATAATAATTTTTGTTTGCGACTTACTAGACAGAATATAAAACAACTTGTCAAGTACATCCAAAAATGTATCAAAATTACCTTTTCCGGTTCTATAAATGCCTATTACTAATACTTTACAGGAATTCAGACTAAGTTCTACCGCTGTCAGTTCACAGTGATATTCTACCGATATAGAATCTATTTCTCTACAATGTTTGGTTTTGTACTTATCACTAACAAATATTGAGACACCGCCATGAATGTAATTTTGTCGTACAAAGTAGTTAGCATGTTTGTAGCCAGGTATCGATATATTGTCTACAGTGTTTTTATACAACCAAGTCTCACTAAGTACAAGTACATCCGGTAAATATGCTTTTGCAACTAAGTTGATTGATAAAATATTTTTATTTAAGCTTCTACAGTTCTGATTAATAATTTTAAGACCGGATGTTTTGATATTTTTTAAATTCATTAAGTTTTTGTCGGCGTCATTGCCGGTATTATCTAGTAATGTGTTTATTACTTTAGTACAAGTTTTATTCTCTAGCCTAAAAAAGTACACAGATTTTGAGACTCATGGCCCTGAGAGATTGTACTATCTATGCTTTTTTGCAATTTAACATCACCGGTCAATTCAACTGAGGTATTCGACATTTCGTGTAAATCAGAACAATTAATAACAATTTGTTTAAGCAAGAATTTAGTAAATCCGTATAGTGGGGTTATTGCTAAATTACAGATATCATCACTATATTCGTTGATATCGATCAGTGATAGTCCCGTGGATTTTGTGACATACTTGTACAGTATTTTGTTAGTTTCGTATATATCTTCATTCCTCAATTTTTCTTGTTTGCTTCTCGTGGTATAACTATACGGTAACGTAGGAGGAGGTATTTCGATATATAAGTCGCCGGTTGACGAAATCGACTCAACTAATTTCACTGAATTCACTTTTAATTCACTGTATTTGATATTGAATAATATGTGTACGGATGCGGCACAAGATACTTTACACACTAAATTCAATATTAGGTTCGAAACTACAGTTTAAACTATTATTTTTAAATATTATAGTAGGACGTAAACAAAAGCACTTCTGTTGTGTTTGACAGCTGTCAAGACTTGGCACGACCTTAGCAAGATTTCATTACTTTTTAGAGATAAACAAGCAGCTCCATCGAGACTTGGCTAGTTTTTTACATAATGTTATTGGTGGGATATTATTTACACCTTCTTAGTAATAAAAAAACAATTTCCGGGAAATTTGTTGATTGTTTTTAGGGTTCCGTACCCAAATGGTAAAACGGGACCCTATTACTAAACCTCCGCTGTCTGACTGTCTGTCTCCAGGCACAGAATACATAATACAACTCCAGGCTGTATCTCATAAACCGTGATAGCTAGAAAGCTGAAATTTTCACAAATGTGTATTTATTTTGTAGGGTTTTGAAGGTACAAAATAGCATTTTTACCTTGTTCTCGAAACGTTTTTTTGTTTCTCTTTTTTTGCTTATAACTTTTTTAATTTTTAATTTATATGGGGCATAAAGTTATATGAAAATATTTGTAGGCAAAACAATTTTCTACAAATGATGTCTTAACATGTTTTTTTAAGACGCTTAGTTTCCGATTTATCTCGAAAAAAGCGTTTGAATCCCTTTTCCAAGATGGCGGCCGGGGGACAAGGGTGGCGACCCCACAAACTTGAAGTTAAGCTTCTATGAACCCCCCAAACATGTCCCAAAAATAAAATTGCGTCCTCTAAAAATGCAATATTTGGTCCTTAAATTGTAACATTTCAATGGACTGTACAAGTCAAGTTAAATAAAAGCTTTTAAAAATCGAAAACCGACTTCAAATCTACTATTACTAAAAAGTTAATAAATAATTTATTTTTATATTTGCGATTCCAAAATGCAGAATTATTCATATAGAATCTATCAAATTATTGAAACTTACAATCCTATATTTATTTATTATTCATAATGGTAACCACCACTCGGTTAGGTTAAGTTTACAGTAACATTCATATATGTATATCGAGACAGGAGTAGTAGTATTAAAGCTCGTCTTGTAAACTGGTACATAATCGTTAGTATAATATGATTGGGCAATATTTATAAAGCGATTCGTCGTGGCCGTGGTGCGCTGGCACCGCCCTCTTGGAAAGAAGTCCTTTTCTAAGATGGCTGCCTCGCTGCCATCGATACGACGCTCCGCCAGAATAACCACAGAGGTTATTCTTCTTGGTATTGAAGTTCTTGGTTTCTTGGTTCTTGGTTCAGAGGTTATTCTTGGTTGATTTACTATTCACCAAAACGGCTGCGCCGTCATGTATAATAGAAGAATTAAATAGAGCTTATTTTTATTTTAACACTACCGATGCCCGTGGTTTTACCCGCGTTAATATGGAATTAAAAGAGAATGTGTTCATGTATCCAGAGTCTAATCTCACTCCGTTTCAAATCTCATCCAAACCAGTTGAGCCGTTTGAGCGTGAAGAGATAACAAACACACACACACACCCACGCACAAGTCGTCGCCTTCATTATATATATTATGTGATATATATTATGTGATGTGATGAGGTAGTGTGAGCTCGCCCGCGAACACAGCACCTGGACTCGAGCTGCGCAGGGCCAGGGCACTAGGAGCGTACTGAGAGGTGTGTGCTCAGCAGTGGGCGATGACGGGGTTATAGTGCACGGTGGAGTGCTAGCGAGACACACCTCGACCCTCGCCTGGTTGAAGAAGGGCAGCACGGTGAGCTCGTACTTGACTGGAGAGAAGTACTTGTTGTAGAAGATCTCTCCCACGTCGAACGCGTACGCAGAGTCAGCCACGGCGGCCGCCATCTTGGACGCGTCCGTGAACACCGGCGCAATGCGCCCGATCTGGAAACATAAACGTGCTTCGAGGACACATTCAAGTCATTCTTTTACTGATTACAGTCATGTATTTATATTCCAAATCGACTAAACAGCTGACGACCGACTGGTCGACGGCCAGGCGGACGTCCCAAGTACCGCTGGAAGGACCAGGTGGAAGAGGACCTGCAGCAGCTCCATGCTACCGAGTGGAGATGGCGCAGGATCGGGAAGGGTGTCTCTTTGTGACGTAGGCCAGGGTCCACAGCTGACATTCCATCGGAGAGATTTAAAGTGAATAACTTACCGAAGTAGCCTGTGTGGACGTACGCGGGACCGGGAGGGTGCTGGCCCTGAGCCGGCTACTCGTGCTGGTCGGGAAGACTAGAGCGGCGCGTCCCGGAAGGAGTGCACTCACATCCTTAACGCTGACCAGCATGCTGGCGGTGTACTGGCGCCACAGCATGCCGCGGGACTTGTCCCCGACGCACACGAGGCGGTGGCTGGCTGCGTCCGCCTGCCGCGCCGCCATCTCGCGCCGGATGCGCCGCGCCACGCCGCTGTGCACGCCGCCGCATAGACCTGCATCACTACTTGTATAACACACCTTTTCAAATAATATGTGTTCATAACGCTGTTGGAATTTCGTAAAATCTCCACTACACAAGACGATCCCTCTTTTTTAACCCTTATAGCTCTATGATTTAGATAACGCCAAATAGTTAACATTTTGTTTAGGAGGTGAGGTGTGCCGGTGGTATAATGGTGGAACACACCTAAAAACCATCAAGTTTGTTGTTTGAAGTCGGTTAAGGAGCAATCGCAGCGGAATAACACTACATATTTATATAATATATTCACAGAGTTTCCTTTACTATGGATTTCCGCAAAGTAACGCCTGATTCAATATCTTAACCACCAAAACCTCAGTAGGTTAGATTTTTTTTTTAAATTACTTCACTGATTTTACGGCCGCTCTGTTCAAAGAGCTTTGTTATAATACGCTAACTAGTTGGACGTTTAGTGACGACTAGTGGGTGCTCGCGGCTTCGCTCGCATTAAGAAGTAAATCTTGCATCCCCTATTTCACCCCTTTAAAAGTGGCATTTCCAAAAATCCTTTCTTAACGGATGTCTACGTCATAACATCTACCTGCACGCCAAATTTCAGCCCGATCCGTCCATTGGTTTGGGCTGTGCGTTGATAGATCACTATATCAGTCAGTCAGTCAATCAGTCAGTCACCTTTGAGTTTTATATATTTAGATAGATTGTTCAATTAACGTTCGGCGTAGTCATTCAATTAAATGTCGTCATTATATGATGGCGCTAGTCATTCAATCGAATAGCAGATTGAACCAGATGCCTGCGACATATAAAAAGCCAATTAAAGAAATGAGTTTGTTTTGAAAAATGAGTTGATATTTTGATATCTTCACGAAAAGGCCAAGATTGTTATATCAAAACAATAAAATTACAATAAGTACAATGTCAAATGTTATAAAAACGTTGAGATAACATTTTTAGTAACACAACTGGGACTCTCTCGTCGTATGATACATATGTACATACGTTCATATAGATACATCGTTGGGCAGATTCATCGTGGCTGGGTCGACAGATTCTACCCACTGATGACTTCCCGCGACATCGCTCGCTGTCCAGTAAACTAATCGGCACTGAAATACAACACTGACCATCATTCAGGATTTAGGTAATTATATTATTGCACGTCAACACAACATGTGTCGGGGTAACGGGGACAAACTTTACATTATTTTAAACGTTGCTTATTAAATTGTATTTCTTTTGTCATTTTAAACTGCAGCTATTGGTTACCATTAGGCAGACTGTAGTCAATCGCGCACTCATTGATACAATTTATTTATAAAAAAACCCTAGAATGCGGAAAAATCCATTTCATTTAAAAAAAAATGTATGTGTGGCAATTTTAGTGCAGCCGTCGGGCAGCAGTCGGCAGTCGGCAGTCGGCAGTCGGCAGTCGGCAGTCGGCAGTCGGCAGTCGGCAGTCGGCAGTCGGCAGTCGGCAGTCGGCAGGGACGCGCAGTCCCGCGCGATAACCCGCGCTTGATCCCGCTCTGAGGCGCCTCCACTGCGTACCAGTTCGCCGGCATTGACCACATAATAATATCTATGGGATCAAAATAAATAAGACCTAATAAAGAAATACTCATCATCTTCATCGGCCTTACCTCGTACTTCACTCCCAAGACTCCGACTGTTGCATGCGCTCGTGGCTAAATAAGCCAATGAGAGCAACACGTTGTCATGATATTGGCATTATAACGTCTAGAACGGGCGAGCGAGAAGTATTCATTCATACAGCCTCGTCTTATTTATTACAATAAAACTGTGTGGAGATGAAACAATAATATGTCATTTAATTCTAACGTCAGCGCTTCTTTGTATTAAATTGATGCTCGAAGGTATTAAATTACCTGGCCGTTCGATATAGAATTATAAGCATTATACCATGTCAGACAAGCCACGGGCGGTTTAAGTAGCAAACTCTATTTTCGACTGAAACTTTTTTTAAAGGACGCAATAAAACAATCACTCATGATTCAAATTTTAAAAGTCGCAATTTTTATGACTAATTGAAAATTTCACCACCCATAACTCGAAAATGAAGAGGAAAATATGTAATGTACGTCACGAAGATACAAAAAGAAAGTATTTTAGACCTTGTTCTCAAACGTTTTTGTTTCTCGTTTTTTTGCTTATAACATCTAAAATTTTAAATTTTTGGCTAAAAGTTATGTAAATATATTTGTAGTTTGTAGGCAAAACCATTTGCTACAAATTATGCTTAACAATTTTTTTGTAAGACGCGTAGTTTCCGAGATATCGCGAAAAAAGGGTTTGCACCCCTTTTTCCAAGATGGCGGCCGGGAAACAAGAGTGGTGATCCCACAAACTTGAAGTTAAGCTTCTATTAACCCCCCAAACATGCACCAAAAATAAAATTGCGTCCCCTAAAAAGTGTAATATTTGGGCCTAAAATTGTAAGTAACATTTCAATGGACTATAAACCCGCAGACAAATTTTAAACCACGCGATTAAATAGTATTGCCACAATATTGAATACAAAGTATTTTATATATGACAACACTGACTCGATAAATGGTTCTGTCCACTGACCTCCATTACTTACTACTAGTACGCTGGACTGGCTGTACCATACAAAATGACAGCTCTTTTTTATGCCGATTTGAAGCGCCTCCCTTGAGAGTACTGAGAACTAAATTTGACATTTATTCAAGGATTTTCATCCCTCTCTTTATCACAGGATTTCTCTTTTTGTTTTGTGAACTAGATTTTATACGAATAGAAGCCTTATGTTTCTACAGTTTAAGTTCATTTTCTATAAATGTTAAATCGGGGATGAAATCGATCAAAAATGAGAGACATAGTAGGCAGGCTATTGTCCTGTTTCAGCAGCTTTCCAGTTTAAAAAATAATCTGTGAGAAACGTCACTGTCTAGTCAACGTAGTCATATTTATCAATAAATAATATTATTTAATTTTATTTATTATAAATCTTACTCGACACAAAGAAATCTGAATTAATTTGTGAAACTAACACAAAATAGAATAAATAAATAACAAATTGATATTATATTATTTTCACACAAGCAACATTATGATGACATTATTTTATGACAAAAGGTAGCGGGAAAAAAATAATTTCATTTGTAACTAATTTAGATGTATTTTATTGTAAAAATAACAAAATGATAAGAAATAGTAGTGTATGCAGAATGCAGAAGTGAATGCAAAAGTGAATCTTATAGTGGCTGCAATATATCTTTCAACAGGTATGCTAAGATTACATTATTGGGACTAAGGTGACCTATATTTTTTCGGGGCGTCGCGACTTTACTAATGCTTAACTTTTTAAGGTTGACTTTTATTTAAAGTGAAATAGGTTTGTGGTTACGGTACACGTTCATATATGTATTCTAAAATCTTGTGATAAGCGTTACAAGATTATTAAGTTATTCAATTAATTAAAGGACACAACAAAATGTCTCTTTTATCATATTACTATCATAAGTTACAAATTAAAGTGCCTTTTGTAAGTAAGTTTGTTGGTGTTTATTACTTAACGCGTCAATAGAGCTAGGGATTATCATGATTGGCAAGAAGCAGGTAAAAAAGGGCCCCAAAAGAGACTACTTCAGATTTGGTAGGACGATGAATTGAAATATCCTAATTATATAATGTATTATCACCATAGTTAGAAAAAGACAACAGCCTGTCATACATTCGCCTCGTTCTGCTCGTAATTGGACCAGCAGTGCTCATTCCTTATTATTATATATTAATTCCATGCATGTATTACATGCATGACATGACATTAGAACGTATTTGACATGACATTGACAAGTTTTGACAAACATAAACAACACAATAGTGTTGTCGATATTCCATATCGACAATATTTGTCGCTGTTTTTTCTGGCATAAATTGTATCAATGAACGGTTTGTTTTTAAATTACAGGTTAAAAGACTCTTCACTAAAACTGTGGCTTAACACTTAAGGACTCGCTACTGGGTCCAGTGGACCCAGTCCCTTGAATTTTGTTGAATTATTTCGAAATTACGACGATTGTAATGTGACCGTTCTTAATACATTTCGACTATAGTTTAGGGCGGTAGATAACGATCTAAGCTGACAGTTAGTGCGCTACATGTTAGTGCTATGGGCCTAAAAGTTGCGTGTGGGTCTATTGGACCCGGTAGCGATTAAATACATACGTAACATATTTTTGCATACATTTTTACATATTATAAGAATTTTTATCGCTAATGTTCCACAGCATATCAAAACCCGTATCCGAAACATAATACCAGAATTAGAACCAACGGCACCATCAAACGTACCCCTACTAACAAGTGGACGAAAAGTACATTGCAATCTATGTAACGGGAAGAAAGATAGGAAAACAAAGGTTTTTTGAGTAATATATTCAAATTATTTTTTTTTATTAACTAATGAAATAATAAAGACATGGTATTTACGTTCTTTTTTACATACTAAGTACATACATGTGCTTTTCTAGCGGACCCCGATTTAGGCAATGCCTGTATCTCGGAGGCCTAGGGAAGAATTACATATTTGAGGTAAACAGTTGCTCTTTCTATGACAATGATTTTAAATGATTGAAGGCTTAATTTCATTAAATAATATACAATACAAAAACCAATTCAACATAAGTTAAGATATTGAATCAGGCGTTACTTTGCGGAAATCCATTGTAACTGAAACTCTGGAGAAATATGATTAAAATATGTGGTGAGTCGCAGCGGAAAATCACTACATATTTCTCCAAAGTTTCAGTTGCAAATAGTGCTTGTTACAAAACAGTAATGTACAAACTGAAGCTGCTTCAAGAAAATAAAAAGATAATGTGATAATGTATTACACGTATTACATACATTACATATGAAAGGAATGCAAGGATTTTTGCGGGTTTATAAAGATTACGTATGAATGTTTGGTATCTCCAATGAGTAGTCTAGGGTATTTATGTGTTTGTGTGTATGTATGTGTGTGTGGGAATGTTGTGTGCATATTGTGTAAAATGTTTGAGTAATTTTGATCTAACTACGCTTAAGAACGAACACCAGTTAGCTAGAATAGAAGGTCTACTTCTGTATTCAGCCTAAAATCTAGGTTGTACACTCTCACCAGTTTTTCAGTGTCATCATAAGATTTGATTAAAAGACAGTGAATACTTCTAACTCCCCAGGTGGTTTATGGGGGAACCTAATCTACGCTTTCTTACTAACTACTTAACAATTTTTCTTACAACCTACTTGTTTAAATTATTGACTATTTACATTTTCCTTTAAATTTCTAACTAACATTGTTTTGGACACTTTCTAATATGTATAAAGTAAATTATAAGGAAAACGTTAATCAAATCGCGGAAAGGATGTAAAAAACACGATGGCAATTTGCTTTTTGAGAAATAAATGCCAAATTTAGTTTTCAGTACACTCAAGGGAGGCCCTTCAAATCGGCACAAAATAGTTTTTATTTTATATGGCCAGTCCGGCGTACTAGTAGTAATAGAGGTCAGTGGTTAAAAAGGATAGACATCTACAGGTATCTCTATCGCCTATGCGAAAATTAGATTTTTGTCGATATAATTTGTTACATTGTCCCGTCCCTACTATTAGTTCCGTGGAACTTCACTGGCGTTGTCGGTGCCAAGATGGCGAAAATCAAATAGGCACAAAACGATGCGGCGACCAGCCAATCCAGCGTACTTGTACTGATGGAGATCAATGGTTCTGTCCTATTTTTGACGTTTTTTGCACGTTTTGGCTGTCAAAAAAGAAAGAGAGGCATGAAATTTCCTTGTCTTGGTCAGAGACGTTTGCCAGTTGTCAAAAATGGTCAATACTTTTTAGTGACAAATCTTTATTATTTTTATATATGGAAAGTTCCTATGAAATTTTAAAAGTATTATTATCTTTGACGATCAATCCTGTGGACCAGAAAAAGCGCGTATACCCGAAAGGGACGACGACAAATGACGTAGAATCTCAGAAAGAGAGGCATGAAATTTCCTTGTCTTGGTCAGAGACGTTTGCCAGTTGTCAAAAATGGTCAATACTTTTTAGTGACAAATCTTTATTATTTTTATATATGGAAAGTTCCTATGAAATTTTAAAAGTATTATTATCTTTGACGATCAATCCTGTGGACCAGAAAAAGCGCGTATACCCGAAAGGGACGACGACAAATGACGTAGAATCTCAGAAAGAGAGGCATGAAATTTCCTTGTCTTGGTCAGAGACGTTTGCCAGTTGTCAAAAATGGTCAATACTTTTTAGTGACAAATCTTTATTATTTTTATATATGGAAAGTTCCTATGAAATTTTAAAAGTATTATTATCTTTGACGATCAATCCTGTGGACCAGAAAAAGCGCGTATACCCGAAAGGGACGACGACAAATGACGTAGAATCTCAGGGCTGCCAGAGTCATAAAAATTCCCCTAATTTTGTTCATACTTACACACATACACACACGTATAAAAGTTGTACGTAATCATTATTATCACCTGAAAAAGGGACTCATATAAAAATGACACACACAGTATGTCGATAAAATTTTAAGCAGGAATAAATTATACTAAGTAGGATTTGTAAACAAAATAACTATATGTATATTTATTTCAAGGAAAACTATTTACATTGAAAGAATAAAGTAATAACCAACTACTTAAATAATTTGTTAATATTTTTTCTGGTTTAAAGTAAGAATATTAAAAAAAACTACTTAAACATATCTACAAATTTACAAAACGTCTTAACTAAAACTGTACATGAATATTACAAATAACAGAAATTTTCCTTTGGAATATCTAAATTCATGTACTTCATTTTTAACTTTTATTTTTGTATTTTTCTTAACAATTTTTTGTTAAAAAACAGTTTTGGTCGAAATGTCTAGAACACATGCGTGCATGTTTTGGAGGTTCCCAGTTATGTCGCCCTGTTGCATTAATCCAAATTTCACGAACGCTTGGATCCATCTATATAAATAAAAATAAATATATATGTGGTATATAATTAAAAACTCTATATGTTTTTTTTGTCATTATTGTAGTGCTTCTTTGCAGAGTGATATGCCTATATGTTGCTATGCCTATTTCGACTCAAATCATCTTTATAAAAAAATATTTTGCCTTAATTTCTTGGGTAAATTGCCAAAACGAAACTGGTATCACGAAAAACCGTTTAACCCGATCAAATTCAAAATACTGCAAAATGACAACTATGTTTGACAAACGCTTTGCGAGTAAAACAGTTTACTATACTTTAAATTTAGCCGAGTAATCTCATAAAAACAATTCATGTTTTTAGTCTTATTTTACTATTTATAATCCATATAAATAGCGTTTCAATAAAGCAGGGCTCTCATTGCTCCTAAATTAGTCATAATCAAGTCACATTGTCGTAAAAGTATCGTACTTACGTATGAAAGGATATATTTTCATCTTTCCGTTCACTACGGCTTTTACAGCCTTTTACATAGCAAATCACCATGTTCTATGAAATTTTCTTCAATAATTCACTATGTAAATCAAGTTTTTTCACACTTAGCACTCGTAATCACCATATAAAAGCAAAAATATTTTTCACGCAACTGCCATGTTGGGCGCTACCGAGTAATGACCAACGAAACAAAAAGTGAAATTTAGACAAAGACAAAATCCGATTCCTGTCTCTTTCGCTCTTAGGTTTTCTTGATATAGTTGTCCCACTCGCTCATTACTTGTCAACTCCGTCTGATTGATGCTCGAGGATTATTATAGTACCTACAAAAGTTTTTTTAAGTTTTTAAATTTTTATAAAGATTTATTCCTTTTGATTTGATGGCTGTGGTGTGGAACTATCATAAAATAATAGTAGTTTATGCAACTGTCATATAATTAAGGGTATTAAAACACGAGTGTGAGTTTTAATACCCGTGTTATATGCAGTTGCATACACTACTTTATCTTCACTAATGTTGTAACATTTTAACTTTTAATTTATTAAATTAAATTCACGCGTACGTGTATTGTCACAGTGATTTTGCCGCCATTAAAATCTAACCAATGAGAGCGCAGCTGCGCGCCAATCAGGTTGGTCGCGTTTTATTGATTAAAACGCGACCAACCCGATTTTGGCCCTGCAATCAGGTTAGTCGCGTTTTATCGATGTTATAATGAGCTATTACGATATCGATGTGGATATTATACCATCATGTGAAATTGCTTAAATTGAGTGTTTTGTTGTCTGCGCTATAACAGTAGTAATTACATACAAGTCAAGTATTGGAAACATAAGTAGAATGTTACAACATTAGTGTAGATAAAAACATTTACTTACTTAAATTTCGACAAGGAGGTCAAGTTCAAAAATGTTCAAATAACCTTTTTAATATCATTGTATTTAACGTAGTCTTAATTCTTAGGTTTATTCCTAAGCTGTGAGTCTCGTAATTTGATAATTTGTACACTAAAAACAATTAACTTATTCCACAAACTTTTTATCTGGGTCTTCGCGATCGTCGATAAGTTTAGGCTAAAGAACTGTCAAAAGTAGATAATTATCTTCAAACTCGACCGCCAACTTGTAGCCATGCTCGCACAGTCGATACCTTGTCGCGGCCTGCAATAAACCGCGACCTATCATTGGTCGATTGCAGAATTTATCTACAAACTCATGCTCGCAGCGGCCAGTATCGCGGGAAGATAGATAAAAATGTAGGTTAAAATCGTTGTCGCGGTCGCCATGCTCCCCGTGCTGACACGTCCAAATTGAGATGAAATAACCAACGTCATTTCAATAAAGCAGTACTAAAACCAACACAGATAAAGTAGAGACGCGATTGTCGATACAACGGTTACATGTAAACATACATACGAGTACATCATAGATCAATTCTCTAGGTTGAGCTATTGACTTGCCGTCGATTAGTTACGATAGGTTACGATGGTTATGTGGTTTCTGACGTGCCAATGAAACTTTCATCAGCCACTGCCGGTTTCATCCCACTACTGGGTATAGACCACTCTTTTAATGCTATCGGCTTTGATCTTGCGCCAGTCCAACTCAGATTTGACTTGTGACAGATGTAATATCGCCGACCCATCTTGCAACCGGCCTATCTTGGGCACCAAACCAAGATGTGTGCAACAGTGCAGTTCCATTGACAAAACTGAAACTAATAAATACAAAGAAGAACGATCCAGCAGTTGATCCAGCAGTAAGGGCATGCGCCATCCAGCCGAGTCACAGTGCTCGCTTGCGTGAGTATCTTCAGGTGACCTGTGGTCAAATTCCAGCCTATGAATAAGGAAGAATGAAAATGTCCACCTCTATCTGAAGTCATGGCTATGTAAAGCCTCTTGAGCTTGGAGGCGTCTTCTCCCGCGCCTGTGGGGGCGGGGGCTGCGGGGGCGGGCGGCGCTGGGGCGGCAGCAGCCTTAGCGTCCTTGGGCGCGTCCACGGCGCCCTCTACCAGCTTGGATGACTCGTAGAACTTGCGAGGTGCGTACCCAAACGGACGCGCGGCTGCCAACTCCCGCTCCGCCTTCGTGAACCTGCCACCATCATCTACTGTTGACGAGAACTCAATGTGATCCGGACTCTGAACACCCATCGGGATCCCAACGATCATTTTGTGTGAATATCTTTGTTCATAAAATTACATAACCCAGGCCCGGGGACTCTATGGTTGCTGTCTTCGTTATACGAACCTAATGTACGCTGTTATACATATATTAAGCAAATTTTTTGATGCCTTGCATGTTGACATCTGTTTCCTGCAAGAAACTTTCATGTCTGTGTACGTATCCACACCGCTTGAATTCACTGGATCAAATCAATATACTAGTAATGCTATAATAGTCACCATTTTCAGTCCTCACTATAATACCTATATAATTTCATCGGTACGCATCAACAAACTGAACATTGGCTATACATTCGGGATTTGATCTCATGCTAGTAATTGGGAAAAAACTCTTGTCATTTTGACCATGATTAAGAATACCAGCAGATATTCAACAACTTGTAGGCCGATTCGTGGTTGTCTGTATGTTGACCCTGAACGTTACTTATAGTGAGGGTCACACATTACTTGCTCGCGGACACCATCTTCATGGTTTTGGTGATCTTCTGAATGTTTTTGATGGACTTCAGTCGAAGGGACACCTGCTTCAGCTGCACCATTGCGAACCAACCCACACTAAGTATACTCGTAGGAACAAACTTATCGCACGATCCACTAAAGGAAAACTCTTGTAAATACTAAACAAAACCCATAAGGAAATTTTGTTTGGAAATTGCTTTTAAGTACTGACGTTAATATGTTATTTTTGACGATGATTGCTGAGTGAAGTTGTGACAGCTTCTTAGAGTTAGACCTCAGTTAGACTGTGAAGGTAACACGAAGGTATTTAAAAAGTTATCTTTTAAGTTATTTAAGTGCATATTCTGGGTCTACGATTTCACGAGTCGCGACGTCATGCAAGTACAACTCACTAACGAACTAACAAGGTTGCTTTAAATGTAAAGCTTCTTGCATCGTCTTGCATCGTATCTTATTAGGGTTCCGTACCCAAAGGGTAAAACGGGACCCTATTACTAAGCCTCCGCTGTCTGTCTGTCTGTCTGTCTGTCTCCAGGCTGTATCTCATAAGCCGTGATAGCTAGAAAGCGGATTTTTTTCACAAATTATGTATTTCCGTTGCCGCTATAACAACAATAACTAAAAATTTAAATAAATGTTAAGGGGTACATACAATAAACGTGCTTTTTTTGTATTTTTTGCTCAATATTATAAACGGTAACAGGTAGACGCTTCATACTTTCACAGAACATTTACTTGTATATTAACTTTCGAAATAAATAATTAAATATAATTAAAATTGAATTAAGTATAGTTTTTATGTCTAATTTGCATACCGGTAATGGTTGAGATGTATGATTCTAATATTTGATATGTTATCACCTACCATCATGTAAAAAACTACATCTGGCAAATAAATGAATCTTTATCTTTATCTTTAAAATATTAAAAATATTAAAGGGGGGCTCCCATACAACAAACGTAATTTTTAAGCAATACTACTCGATCTTAAGGTTCCGCTAGTCGCCGACTCGAACTCGTTAGTGGGCGTAGGTAATTTGCTTGCTATTTTTTACAAGAAAGGGATATGCGAGTATGACTGATCGACTGCCCACTGCCCACTGCCTCACGAATTGTACATTTGAAGTGAGATACAAATGCAATTCTGGTTGAAACGAGCGCTTAAAAATTGCGATTAGGCAGTTAGAATTCAAGTTCACTTGAAAACAATTCCAAAAATTTTAATTTAAAATAAAGGTAAGTATTTAAACTTTTGAAGAACCAAACTGTCTGTCAAACTATGTCTGTGGCATGTCATACTCCGTCTAGTAAATACTTTAGTAAATAATTGTGCCGAAAGTTGTGTTAATATAAAATCACGTAATATTACCTTGTTATTTTTTAATTATAGCCGCTACAGATATAGATATCACCAAAATAAATCGATAATATGCTCAACTTTAAATGTATGTTATCAAACAACAGAGTCATCATTTGAGAACAGTTGTATGGCAAAAAAGTCGACTAGCGCACTCTTAATAAACAAGGTAGAAACTTGAATATTTGTAAGTAAATATTAGAAATATATTAACTATAAAAATACCTAATTTAATACAAAATTCAAATTATTTCATTATTAATTTGAATTTGAATTAAATAAATAAATTAAATATTTCTAATCTAATGCATTAAAACTCACAAAATGAATATAATCCGTGAATCTAAACGCGGTGTGATAGTGGCGCGAGCGCGAGGCGGTTGCTAAGCAAACGGCCGCGCGGGTAGCGGCAGATGAACGTGATTTTCTACTATAGATGATAGTACGGAACCCTTCGTTCGCGAGTCCGACTCGCACTTGGCTGGTTTTTACAGTATCTTTTGATTGCAGCAGGCGTAACACAAAGTTTTTATTAGCAATGTCATTGCCGCTCCGCTGCGGTTCTGCTGAAAATCAATGCTGCTAATATTCGTAGGTACCACAAACTTATGGCGTAATATCGCGTTCCAGCGAATTTCAAGCGGATTAGGGATGAGACACTGAACAAATGAGTTCGCTAATATTGCATAAATTCAAAGAGTTTGTGATAAAGTATAATACAACCTATGGTGTTTTTGCTTTTGTCACTGTCATATGTGACAACAGTTCTAAATATTATTTGAAACTACATATCATACCTAACTACGTGTTGCCAGATGAAAATGTATCCGTATTTATCTCATTTAAAATATTCTGTCTGATCAATCTATTTTCTATAAATATTTTTATAGTATAGTATAATAGAGACGTAAATAAACAAAACGATGGATTACTAGCGGGTGTCAGTGTCTTTAAAAGTGTTCATCAGCGACACTGCACTGCACTGTACACTGCGAACGTATGCGCTTGCATTAAATCATTTTCAGGAGTGTACATTCTTATTTGAAGACAATCACATGATAATTATGAATTGACAAATCGAAACAGAAATCAAAATAATGTTCCTCCTTTTTTGTTTTTGTGCGTAGAGCAAATGTCATGTACGTAAACAGAACAACTAGTCTGGTAGCACTGGATATTTTTGTACAAACTATCAAGTTATAATAAACGGGTGTTTTATTGTAAAAATGCAGTGGGCTCCCGAGTTAAAGATGAGAAATTCGGAAAAATACTACACAATATGACGGACAGAGTTCCGCATGAACGTATTTATACACAATGAAAAACCTGTATTAATTACCTAGATAAAACCAAACACTTTGGACACGTTTCTTAGTGAAATTTGACTTCTTCAAGCGGCTCTTTGTTTTGTGTGAAAGCTGAAGGAATGAGGTGGATCATCACTGTGAAGACGATATCATGTCGGTGGCACTACCTACATGTTACGAGTGCACCAGAAATGCTACTTTCTGATATATATACTCTTTCTATTGGAGCTAGACGACGATTACATTCCCTGCCAGCAGTGTAACCATTTGGAAGTCAAGTTTACTCGTGTAAATTACTTTCTCTGCGTGAAAACTGACCATATAGTATGCATACGAAGTTGATACATAAACCTCCAAGTTTTCTCAATAAATGGATGTTCAAAAACTCGAATTTATTGTATTACACAACAGTTTCTTTATTAGGGAACATACTCTAGACTAAGTTGAATCTCTTGATATATCCATCTTACACTTAAGATATCATCTAGGAATCTATGAGTTGTATATTGTGTCTCAACTATACTAATTTATATAAAGTAAGTTTGTGTGTTCTACTAATAGTATGTTGTACATAGTCTACTATACTACTACCCTACACTTGAAAGCACAAGGTGAACCTATTAAAGATTGTGATCTTACATAAAAATCCTGGCATTTAAATCAGTATTTCTCGCAAATATCTTATCTGAAACAAGTGGATGCTTACGGCGTCGTTTGCGGTGTTTTGGGATAAAAGCTGCATATGCCACCCTCCTGCACTCCGCGGCGCGATACAGGAAGAAAGATCTCCAAACACACCTTCGCCTTAAATAACGATATATGCAATATATGTTATTAATCTTCGTATATTTACGATTTCATCCAATTTCGAAGTGAAAAAAATACTACTCCAATCAGAAGTGTAGAAGTGCGATAAGCTTTTTTACTGCAACCATAAATACATCAACAAAAACTGTCCGACCTTCGACAATTACTTGAGAGAGGTACATTAGTCGTACTACTACGGGAGTAGATACTAGTATGCGCTGTATACATCTACGCAGCTAATGAGTGACGGCAGGTAAGTATAGGCAGAGAGAGAGGCGGCTCATGTCCGACGCAAGTAGCGGTCGAGGTGCTCGCTGTCATATATAGTCACTGCATGCTGCGTACCTACCGGGAGTAGCATTAATACAAGCAGAGCTGGATGCCCGCACCACTGCTCGGCACACGCGCGGGGAACGCCGCTCTCAATCAACCAGGAATAACTGAAAACAATTGTTTTCAAGGACCCGTGAGGTAAATATGCATATTTATTTTGCTTGCCTTTTGTGATGTTATACTTTGCTGCCTATAAAACTTCGCTAGTCGCAATTATTTGTTTTATTAACCGAGACATTTTTCTTTAGTTCTACAAAGAAATGTGAATTACGGATTGAACACTACAACTGTGTAATCTAATTATGTTAAAGAGCTCTAAGAAAATGCGCTGAAGCTAAGCTTAAATTATACTTCATAGACCTGACACACCATGTTGCTTAACATCTGAGGTCGAGCATTTAAAAAACCCGTAACATAATATGTCGTGAATCGTGCGTTTGTCGTGTTAGATCAAAGTAATCGATAGATGGAGCCACCTGTTGTTAGACAATAAACACGATATCTATAATGTAGATACTAAATCTACCACCAATCATACGATACTGGTCTGTGTGCGCGATGTAACATAACATTCAAACAACATTCGGATTTGCGTCTGATAATCATTCATATCAATCAGCTTGGTCGTTACGGACACGGCACGGAAAACATCATTGTAATAAAACACACCCAAGTATTTTTTTTGTTATTCTTTTCTATCTACAATCAGTATAACTATAAGCAGATGTGGTCTGTGCAATTGTTGTTGTAAAGTGTGCACTCCATTAAATGCATCTCCTTATATTCAATTGTCTGGTGGAGTCCAATGTCAGTCGCTGGCTACCACGACCTTCCTCTTTAGCCTTGGTTCGTTCGTATCTTCGAGTCCTTAGGTTCTGGGCGAGTTGGTTAGGATGCCTTGATAGGCGATTCGTATATATATGCATAATGTATTTAGCTGGATCTCTTCCTGTACAGTCTTCATTTGAAGATGCTCATGAATTTCACAGTTCGTAGTAAACCAGGATACTCCGCTTGTGTTCCTTAGTATGATGTTTTGCATTCTTTGGAGTATTCTGTAGTTTGATTTTGTGCCACACAATTGTAGTCCATAAGTCAAGCTGGTTTTAGGACACTTTTGTAGAGAAGCAATTTGTTATCCGTTGACGGATAACAATTTCTGCTCAGTAACCAATAGTATGTGTGGTATTTTATTTTGAGCTCCATTCTTTTGGTATAAATGTGGTTTCTCCAGGTTAAGCGACGATATAAATGTATACTCAGGTATTTCACTTTGTCTTTTTGTGGTAGAGTGACGCCTTCTAATTTCACTGGGGGACAGTTGCCATTTCGAAGCGTGAAGATGACTTGGACGGACTTAGTTGCACTTGCCTTTATCCTCCATTTACTTAGCCAGGCGGTGATTTCATCTAGACCTTCTTGGAGAGTTTCTGATGCTTTTATTGGACATGGGTGGTTCGCGATAATTCAAGTAAATGAAACATTAGTTTCGAGTAGCCCTGTACGGGGTCGCAAGATGTCGCCGGCCGCGCGCGCGCGGGCCACATATAAGCAGCGGCGCGCCCGCCGGTGGCTACTTGCCGCGCTCCCTCGCCCTACCTCTCTCCAACGCCAGTCTGCTTGGAACCACTTACTTCACACATTTCATTTTCAAAGTATTCATAGCAGTCGGTGAAAATGAACATTCCTCAAACTCAGCCGGTTCTGTCGTCGTCGCCGCCGGACAAGGTATCACTTACGCATCTTTATTTTACTTTTATTTTCTAGTATAATGGCTTAATTAATAATACTTTATACAGATATTTCCTGTGGATTGCTCCGAATGCACGGAATCCAGTGCTTCTTAAAATATAAAAGATCGATTTAAAGCTTGCTTTGAATTCATTCATATTGCATAAATAATTGCCTATATTCCTGCGAATTGCTATGACTAAGACTGTTTTATATTTTAGCATAATTTTGTATGTTCTATTGTTGTTGGTATTTGCTCGGGTTTTCCTACTGTTATGAGTAGTTCGCTAAGGTAAATATGTCATATGCCGTATTTAACTTTGTAAACAATGTGTTTAAAGTAGTTAAACAAACAGGTTTCACACTAGACATAATAATCGCTAACAATCTGGAAATTTTGTTCGAATTCCAAATCTATTTTGTTAAAACAAGGTAGGTATTTAAAAGTAAAAGTTAGCAGCGGTTCATTGCCCTTGAAACAATATATCTAGCTGACTACAATGTTTATATTATCTCAATGATTCATTATTTTATCAATGGAATGCTGGCTCTGAGTAAAGCACAACATTACTTCCTTATAGACAGCTATTTCCTAGAAACCAATTAAAAAAGTAGGAAGCTCGTATGAACACATACACTGTTCATAATTGCGGCTCATAAAAACTCGTCTCTGCCAGCGGCCGCTTTAAAGTAAACCTAACCTGTGCCCAGGCGAGTAGTGACGGAGTGCAAGCTACTAACCTGTGCCCAGGCGAGCAGTGACAGGAGCAAGCTAGAGACTTACATTCTTCTAATATGTTACACAGGAATATTGTTGTAAGTGCATTTTCATCGCGCAGTACATTTACTATTTCTGGTTTAATTACTTGTAACTGTTGTTCACTTGTATTGTGTCAAGTTATTCCGACTCTCTTCCGGTAGCGAGTGGTCTCCCCTGGTTTCAGTAACTGTACTGACTTGCCGAAGGTGGTTTGCTCGGAATCTAGAGAAATCACATAATGTAAAGCATAACAACTAGAGATAAAGCTCAAAGCTAACTCGTAGATGACTCCGTATCTGTAATAGAACGTGGCTGGTACTATCCCCTTTCTTGGAGCACCTTATCAGGGTGATTGATAACACACACGCGTACACAAACACATGACGAAATATTGTTGAATGTTTTTATTATTTAATGTTATTTTAAATGCGCAGAATACGGGGGACACTGGCAACGGTATGATGAAATAACTTGATCTATTTTCATTGTTATTGAATATTTTACGACTTTAGTGACCCGTGTTTTATGGTATGATGCTTTAAAATTTGAAATGGTGCGTCCAAGTAATCCGCGTGTTGTTTATTTGATAATGATGGCGTCAGGTCGCTACATTCGCGAAGTCATGCGTGCTATCAGTGCTATCGAGGAGTCCAGTTGTTGGTCGCGATAGCGCCAGATAACGGGATCATTCATACATACTAATTGCCACAGATTCTTGTTATTTCCACATTTATTATACAAATACGTGGCACTTTTAATTTATCGTGCAAATTTATTCACTCTATCTATTTAAAAGTATTTTGGGCTGTTTGTACCTTTGTTAACAAAAAATAAATATGTGAATCCTTTATAAGACGGGTTTTTTAAATCTATTCTTGGATGAAGCTACCTAACTACCACTACGTTCATTTTTGAGCTATCTCACTTTTACGTGTGATTCAGGTGCCAATAGAGTGAGCACACTCTGAGCATCAAGTGTGTTATCAACGAGTATCGTGAGTTCGTGACCCTTGTCCAGTTGTAACTACATTAATAGGCAAGCGATGAACATCAGGCTCGCGTTTGACTCGTCTTCTTATTCGATGAAAATAATAACTTAAATATTTTAATTGGCGCTTCCGTGAGTCGGATGACACTTCAGAATGTAGGTTTCTTGTTAAGTTTCAAGGTGTCACAGTTTGATTAGTGGACCTCTGTAACACGAGGTTGCATATATTTCCCTTTCGCCAGTGTGCACATGCGCGGGCGTCGACTCTGTGCCGCGGCAGGGCGAGGGTTATCTTCCAATTCTCCCTTTAACTTGATTTGGAGCGCGGCGGCGCGCACGCGGCCCGCCTCGCGCCCCCCGCCCGCCTTGCGCCCGCTGCCAGATAGCATGACCCGCGACCAGAGGCCGACACGCTGATAGCAGCCGGCTCGCACCGGCTAGGGCTCCAGCCTGATACTGGTGACCAACTTTTAGGAACCTGTCTTATTTTATGATTTTGTTTATTCTTAATTTTTATGTGAAAGTAACCCTTCCTTGACTAACGAATAATATGTTTCTGATTGCAGCCAAAGCTAATGGACGGCAACTACATCAAGGAGGGGCGTGACTCCAACAAGTCCACGTGGCTGCTGTTCTCGCCAGAGACCCCCGACCAGGTATCTCCTCCTGCGATCCTCCTTCCTCATTACTGATGGTTGTCATACAAGTGTTTCTATAGCTCGCATACAGCTACGAACGCCGATGCAATAAGAAGTAGATTTTTCCACTCTCAGAACCTGATATAATCAGTTACCCTCATTAATCCGAGATGAAAGTAGCCTAGATGTTAGTGCTGGTGAAAGGCAACAGAGAGCTGCTTCTCTCCTGACTATGTCCCCTCCCCTGACTACGTCCCCTCCCCAGGCGGGCTCCCTGGCCAAGTTCCTGAGCATCTTCTCGGCGCACGGCGTGAACCTCAGCCACATTGAGTCGCGCTCGTCGGCGCGCCGGCCCGGCTACGAGTTCATGGTGGAGTGCGAGCACGGCGCCGGCGACTTCGGCGCCGCGCTGAACGAGCTACGCGGCAGCGTGGGCTACCTCAACATCATCTCCAGGAACTACAAGGACAACAGGGGTAACTCACCACCGACACCCGCTCTGCTCGCCATCCGAGAACTGACCGCGCCGGTGGCACACTATGCTTGCACTACGCACACATTGCTTGTACGATTGTCGTACTCAGCTATAGCTCTGGGCTCTGGCATTTCATTTGGACGCTTCCGTTTGGCGTTTGACACGTTAAATTGTAGGACCCGGCTGTTTGTGATAGTACGGCAGTCGTAAAGCCATGTCAAAGACCTAGGGCGGCAGGTCTCATACGATCTTAATTACTTATATACTAGAATGTCATCTGTAAATAGAACACGCGCAGTGTGAGTGTGAGTGTGAGCCTCATCTTTGCAAAACGTACTTATTTCGTTTCTATGTACTGTATTACATATTGAAACTTCCTCAATTATTCAGTTGTTTCTTTCTAATACATATATCGCTCCTTAGTCCCCGTGATAAAGGCGCTGCGTGCCAGTGCCGCAATGAATGTGTGCGTGCTTGGTTGCAGCAGCGGTGCCGTGGTTCCCGCGCCGCATCCGAGACCTGGACCGCTTCGCCAACCAGATCCTGTCGTACGGCGCCGAGCTGGACTCCGACCACCCCGGCTTCACGGACCCGGTGTACCGCGCGCGCCGGAAGTACTTCGCGGACATCGCCTTCACCTACAAGCACGGCCAGCCCTTGCCGCACGTCCACTACACGCCGCAGGAGGTCAGCTCGCTTCTCTGCTCCCTCTGCTCCTGTAGCTCGCGAACCGACATAACATTGCAGTCTTGCCAACGCTGTTACTCTATGGATGGGTGACCAAAAGGTGGTTCCGTTTGGGGCTTGTAGATTGTAGATTGTAGATTGTAGATCGTCGTCGATATCGATCGAGCGAAAGGAAGGTAGTCGCTAATTCTGTCAGAGGGCCTCGAGGCGATTTAAAAACTGACATAAGTTGCTCATGAAAAAACTTATAAATCCAATTTCTTTATTACTGAGGCCTGTAACAGCCCTCTGATTGGTGGTGGATGTCTGCAAAAATAGAGCTCTTATAAGTTTGCGTGTTTGTTTATAGTGAGTGTGGCATCGTGCCTCCATGGTGCCTCCTGTGTTTATTGGTATGGTTGTGGAAAGCAGTTAAAGGAAACTAAAAACATGGGCAAGATACTCGAAACAACGGGTACGCAGCTTCGACATCTTTGAATAGGTAATAAATACATACATTATTGATTAGGTAATATACAAGTAAATGTAATATATAATAATACGAAAAAAACACGTTTATTGTATGGGGACCGTTAAAATTTTCTTTCTAACTTTTAGTATTTGTTGTTATAGCGGCAACGGAAATATATAATTTGTGAAAAAAATCCTCTTTCTAGCTATCACGGTTCACGCTTTATGAAATACAGCCTGGAGACAGACAGACAGACAGCGGAGGCTTAGTAATAGGGTCCCGTTTTACCCTTTGGGTACAGAACCCTAAAAATACCGACCAAACTCAATTTTTTGCTCAAAAAATAGCGTTTGTTGTGTAGGAACCACATCTAGATGCCGCTGTTCCATTTTAAAACATGCAAACCGATATTAATAATTTCGACGTAGGTAATTTTTTTTCTGATGATATCTATATTAACTTTAAACAATTTCATAATAGTGTAAATTTTTGAAGGTTGCGAGCTACATATATAAGCTTCGCCCAGTCAAGCACGTAGTATAGTATACATTAAGTGAAACGATGCTGAATACCGATCGCTCTTCAGAGGGAAGACTCAACATGAGTAAGTCCGTCAAGAGTCCTTTTTCTCAATTTCGATAACGACCGATAGGGAAAAGTTTTCGATGATGATGTAATTTTGCGTTTCTCAGAGTCACGGATGAAAAGTTATCATTCAAAACTGCCCTATTAATTAGTTGTAAGTGGCTCTGCCTTCTAATCTAGGGGTGCGGGTTCGATTCCCGCATGACACAAGTAATTATAAACTTAAAACAAAATGCAAAACTCACAAAATGAAAATAATCCGTGCATCTAAACGCGGTGCGAGCGTCACGTCGCGGTGTGGTGGTGGCGCGAGCGCGAGGCGGTTGCTCGTTATTTTATAAACAGAGCTAAACTTTGTAGTTTCGAAACCCTTGTGCGCGAGTCTGACTCGTACTTGGCCAGTTTTTTTTAATAAACTGAATTTGATAGTTTGTTCCCCCGCGCGCGCGTGCTTGTTTAATGTATGTTTATTATTTTTGTGTGTGTGTGTGTGTAATGAATGTTTATTATTTTTTCATGTCCAAACGGTTAAACTGATTTGTATTGTACTGACTTGATAATGTGGTGTGGACTTAATTAGACACTGGAAAAACATAGGCTAATTTGATTATTTGGAGTGTTACCGCGGGGCGCTGCCAGTGAGACACAGTGAGTGAGCTACTCGTACGTTGCAGGTAGCGACGTGGGGCGTGGTGTTCCGCAAGCTGACGGAGCTGTACCCCACGCACGCCTGCAAGGAGCACAACCACGTGTTCCCGCTGCTCATCGAGAACTGCGCCTACAGGGAGGATAACATCCCGCAGCTGGAGGACGTCTCCAACTTCTTGAAGGGTGTGTACTGTCTCTTCATTCTATGTATCAAACTACTTATTCCAGTCAGGTGGACCGAGCGGAGAGAAATTAGTTTTCATTTTAATATAATGCCTTCTTTAAATTTAAAATTAAGTATCTTAAAATTATACTGGTTGTAATTCTTTTTAACATCCAATTCAGTTTTAAGATCTTTTAAACGCTCAATCACAACCAATTTAGAATAAGTTTGGTAGGGGGGTAGATTAGACCGAGAGCCAACATAATGGCACCGTGGGCGCAGCTAGTTGTGTGTGTGTGTTGCAGACTGCACGGGGTTCATGCTGCGGCCGGTGGCGGCGCTGCTAGTTGCGTGTGTGTGTGTGTGTGTGTGTGTGTGTGTGTGTGTGACAGACTGCACGAGGTTCACGCTGGGGTCGGTGGCGACGCTGCTAGTTGCGTGTGTGTGTGTGTGTTGCAGACTGCACGGGGTTCACGCTGCGGCCGGTGGCGGCGCTACTAGTTGCGTGTGTGTGTGTGTTGCAGACTGCACGGGGTTCACGCTGCGGCCGGTGGCGGGGCTGCTAGTTGCGTGTTTGTGTGTGTGTGTGTGTGTTACAGACTGCACGGGGTTCACGCTGCGGCCGGTGGCGGCGCTGCTAGTTGCGTGTGTGTGTGTGTTGCAGACTGCACGGGGTTCACGCTGCGGCCGGTGGCGGCGCTGCTAGTTGTGCGTGTGTGTGTGTTGCAGACTGCACGGGGTTCACGCTGCGGCCGGTGGCGGCGCTGCTAGTTGCGTGTGTGTGTGTGTGTTGCAGACTGCACGGGGTTCACGCTGCGGCCGGTGGCGGCGCTGCTAGTTGCATGTGTGTGTGTGTTACAGACTGCACGGGGTTCACGCTGCGGCCGGTGGCGGCGCTGCTAGTTGCGTGTGTGTGTGTGTTGCAGACTGCACGGGGTTCACGCTGCGGCCGGTGGCGGGGCTGCTGTCCTCGCGCGACTTCTTGGCCGGGCTAGCGTTCCGCGTGTTCCACAGCACGCAGTACATCCGCCACCACTCGCGTCCGCTCTACACACCGGAGCCCGACGTGTGCCACGAGCTGCTCGGCCACGCGCCGCTCTTCGCGGACCCGGCCTTTGCGCAGTTCTCGCAGGAAATAGGGCTCGCCTCTCTGGGGGCGCCGGATGACTACATCGAGAAACTCGCTACGGTACTTACAACACTATATATTTGTCCTAGTAAAATCTGTACTGGTTTGTAAGTTACTCACTCAGACTTACATATACATATGTACATATTTGCATACCCTATCAGGGTCATTGTTAAGTGTTTATATATCTTTACAATTTGCAAATAAACGATATGACTATGACTATGACTATGACTAAGTTCTTAGCGAACTCCCGCGAACTATGTCCACAAGATTAGATCAGCAGCTTACACGCGTTGCTCTCTGTTGCAGTGCTTCTGGTTCACGGTGGAGTACGGGCTGTGCCGGCAGGAGGGCAAGTTGAAGGCGTTCGGCGCCGGCTTGCTGTCCTCCTTCGGAGAGCTCGAGTACTGCCTCACTGACGAGCCGGAGCTGCGCGAGTTCGAGCCTGAACTGACGGGAGACACCAAGTACCCCATCACTACGTACCAACCCGTCTACTTCGTTGCTAACAGCTTCGAAGACGCCAAGGAGAAGATGATGTAAGTTTTATTGTCCTGTTCTATTCTTAATACTTTGTCAAAGTCGGGGGTCCGACCTAGACGATGTCTGCATAGGATCGACGAAACATGCTGAACCATGAAATGAAACAATGCAATGAAATTGCTCTGCAGGTTGATTATAGATCCTGGATAGTAAAGTAGGCAGGAGGAGCGCCTGTAGCTCAGCTAATAGACGAGGTTCAAGCAATTACTTATGGTACGCAATTATTCATGACTCATATTATCATTGGACGGGTGACAAAAAGTGATAGGTATAATCATTAGGCTACTTCCGTGGGTCAGATCATACGTTCATTTGTTGGGCTCGGCTGTTTGTCATAGAAAAGCAGTCACAGGTTCTTAGGGTGGCTTGAAAACTCTATACCAGAGCTGGTCACCCTCAATCGCACATTTTATGTACTTACCTACTAAGTGACTATTACTTTATCAACAGTAAGTTCGCGTTAACGATTCCCCGCGACTTCGCCGTCCGTTACAACCCTTACACGCAGAGCATCGACATCGTGGACTCCACCCGGCAGATGCGGGACCTGCTGCGCGGCGTGCACCAGGAGGTGGAGCTGCTGCTCGGCGCCATGAACAAGCTGTGACGCGCCGCGCCAGCGCCATCTAGACACGCGCCCCCGCAACACCAACACGCTGGCATCTTGGAATAGATAAACGGTTAAAAAAAGAGAAGGATGATGCCAATGAGACTAAATTCATATAAATATTGTTTAGAACATATTTTAATGTAATAATATCTTGTCTTCTAGCTTCTATCATTTAATTCAAAAATACATCAAAACGTTCATTTATGGAAAGATGGCATCAAACAAACTATGCACAAACCAGTAGTGCGGTAAGATTAAATGAACGCCATTTTAAGTGAGTTTATTTCATTTCTAAGAACTGAATTAACTTTGGATGCTTTCTTTGAGCGCTGCTTCAAGGCGGACTCGGGTTAGTCTTTAACTAAATAATAACATTTACTTATACATACTGTATTAAATTCATATAAAATTCCTTGTTTTACAAAAACCTAACCAAGAAAGAAAAAAGCTAGGTACTACACACTTATAAGCCTAAGAAAGTACAATACATTATAATAAGACTTATAATAAATCGCTGCGGTTTGTATTTTGAGTTATATGTATATAATATAGTCAGATTAGTTATAAGATGTTATGTAATGACTTGTAAAATAGTGATCGACACTATTCAATACTCGGATAGATTTGAATAGAAACTCATTGATATACCTACCGATAACATTTGCTCTCAGAATAATTATTTAAATGTTTAATTAATTACATGTTAATAATTGTCGATATAAATTATAAGTTTAGAACTTAAATCTTAGTCATATAACCTTAGGTAAATTTAATAAATAAACGCGTAGATTACTATTTCTTTAGTTTTTTTACTCCTATTCCTGTTGCAGAGGGATCGTAGCAAATAAACAACAATATAACCAACACAATATATTTAAAAATTTGTACAGAAAACGTGGAGTACCTAGTACTTAGACACAACGTGGAGTACCTAGTACTGCTAGTACTTAGACTAACAGTTGACGAGATTCATCAGTATGATACTTAGAAACTAGCTCATAAATAGAATAACTATAAACATACATTAAGCACGGACTCGGGGCTATTTACAGGAAGAGAGAATATATTACACTAAGCGACGCTAGAACGAGAGTGTCCCACAGAGCGGCTTGCACGATACCGCGGCAGACACTACAGAGTAGCGTGAGCTAGTCAAGATAGCCTGGCCTGGCGCCATGTTGACGACTACACGACACACTCAAATGACTTGCATAAGAACGAATTTAAAATAGTAGTAACCAGTTTCAGGTAGATTCGAGATTTTATTCGAATTTTCCGGATATTAAATAGACCTTACCAACAAGTAGCTTAACATTAAGTTTAGAATTCCTAATGATATGCTCTCTAGGCAAGAATACGCAGAACTAACGATATGTTATAGGTACCTACATATGGAGCCAGTGCACTCGGAACCACTTGCAATGTGTTCTCAATGTTACATGCTGGTTGTCTCAGCGCCGCGACGTGCGAGAGCCAGTGCACTCGGAACCACTTGCAATGTGTTCTCAATGTTACATGCTGGTTGTCTCAGCGCCGCGACGTGCGAGAGCCAGTGCACTCGGAACCACTTGCAATGTGTTCTCAATGTTACATGCTGGTTGTCTCAGCGCCGCGACGTGCGAGAGCCAGTGCACTCGGAACCACTTGCAATGTGTTCTCAATGTTACATGCTGGTTGTCTCAGCGCCGCGACGTGCGAGAGCCAGTGCACTCGGAACCACTTGCAATGTGTTCTCAATGTTACATGCTGGTTGTCTCAGCGCCGCGACGTGCTGGTTGTCTCGGCGCCGCGACGTGCGACGTGCGACGTGCTGGTTGTCTCAGCGCCGCGACGTGCGTTTGTCTATTAATGTGCTAGTATTATTTAGGTAACAGCCATTTTATAAAGATAATGAGTGTATGACATTTCAATAATGTTTTAATGAAGATAATATGTGTCAGCTAAGGTTATATTCGTGGAGTAGAATAAAATACCTTGTATATATTTAAGTACCTAATCATTAGTAGAAGGCAAAAATGTACAACATTTATACAAGTTTAAATTAAGTTGCACAAATTCTCCAGATCTGTTATTATTAGAAGTAGTCATAAATAAAGTAACAACATAATAACCTAACATATTAAGTTGTTTTATATATTTATCACGGACTTGTATTGATTATACATGTATGTAAGTAGATATACATAATTATATTGTAACTTTCAATCGAGATGTCGGTTTAATATTTAACTATAAAATATCGATTATATCACAGAACTATAATAAATAAATAATTAATTAAGTAGGTATGGCTTTTTACAATAAATAGATATGACAAAAAAGAATAATAACTTAGTTAAATTTTATAATATACACGACCTCCTATCTCTCGCAGCAAGCTATTTGTATAAATTGCGAATTAGGAAGAAATTATCGTACCTAGTAAACGTAAATATAAATCTGCTTGTTGCAACGTAATAAGTAATATACGTGAACATTGCCGTCCGAGTATAATCCAACGACAGTATTAGTTCAACTTAAACTTTTATTGGAAAATGAGCGAAAATAATCACGACCGGCAGGATTCGAACCTGCGTATTTTCGATCACCGTGAACGCCTTAACCAACTAGGCTACGGTCTACTAACTGCCAGGAGCGAAAATCCGCACTCATTTCCATACACTACTGACTAAGCGGCTGATGGCGCCACTTGTGCTGTCAGAATATGTCTAACAAGCACTCATATCGATGTACTATGGACACCTGATATGACGAAAAATGGGCCTCTCGCGTTTTTTTAGTGATTATTTTCGCTCATTTTCCAATAAAAGTTTAAGTTAAACAACCATGGTGTGGGTTTAGCACTTAATAAATTAACTCAAAATATTAGTTCAGCTTGTCAAGGCCTTTAAGTAAGTGCAGTCAAGCGCTTTTGTACAAAATATTGTTTGCTAGTTTATTGTGAAACTGTGTGTGTTTCTGTGTGGATGACTTTCACTTTGCATGGAAGTTGAAAAGAGAGGCATAAAAAATCTGTTTCATTTCCGAGTGAAAACGTCCCGAATTAACGAGTCATTGTGCGTCCCTGTGATGCCTTCATTAGACCTATTGTCATGCATATATAGCCTACAAGCATGGAGAGATGTCCTAGAACAATCACATTGACAAATACAAATATTTCGTCAGTTGGTGTTCGCCATTAGCAGGCAGGTAAATGAACCAGCAGCGTCGAGTGTCTGGAGCGGCGGTCGCAGAGCGGTGCTGGCTCTGTGAGTGGCGCGGCAGTCGCAGGGCGGTGCTGGCTCGGAGTGTGGCGCGGCGGTCGCAGAGCGGTGCTGGCTCTGTGAGTAGCGTGGCAGTCGCAGGGCGGTGCTGGCTCGGAGTGTGGCGCGGCGGTCGCAGAGCGGTGCTTGCTCTGTGAGTGGCGCGGCAGTCGCAGGGCGGTGCTGGCTCGGAGTGTGTCGCGGCGGTCGCAGAGCGGTGCTGGCTCTGTGAGTGGCGCGGCAGTCGCAGGGCGGTGCTGGCTTGGAGTGTGGCGCGGCGGTCGCAGAGCGGTGCTGGCTCTGTGAGTAGCGCGGCAGTCGCAGGGCGGTGCTGGCTCGGAGTGTGGCGCGGCGGTCGCAGAGCGGTGCTGGCTCTGTGAGTGGCGCGGCAGTCGCAGGGCGGTGCTGGCTCGGAGTGTGGCGCGTCGGTCGCAGAGCGGTGCTGGCTCTATGAGTGGCGCGGCAGTCGCAGGGCGGTGCTGGCTCGGAGTGTGGCGCGGCGGTCGCAGAGCGGTACTGGCTCGGAGTATGGCGCGGCGGTCGCAGAGCGGTGCTGAGTCTGTGAGTGGCGCGGCAGTCTCAGAGCGGTGCCCGTTCACACCTCGCTCTGCATGCAGTGGATAGAGGAGTCTTCAGAGAGCTCGTCCATTGATGAGTCGGTGAACGATGTGCCATCTGGAACGTACATACAACAACATATCAGAATGTGCCAACTGTGTACGTATTATGTAGGAGTATGACGTGTTCTGGTGCCTCCTTGTAGGAGCAGTTTCACTCATAGCCAGTATGTTTTGAAAGCCTGGTATAAGACAACCGTTTTTATTAAGTTTGAATACGTTTTTTGTGCTAAATGGCTAGGAAACCGATATATTCAAGTATGTATGTATCACAAAATCTAAAGACATGTCTCAGCTGTGAAAAATCATAATGTAGGCTGTGGAACTAGACAAAGTAAATCATACTTGTTTACATCTCCTCTCCTCCAGGAAGTTTTAAACCCGAGTTTAAAACCTTTACAACTTTGTTACTGGAATAAGTTTGGTTATGTGAAAATCATTAGACTCACATTTTTTATGACCAGTGTCTACTATGTACACCGACTTAGACAAGTTTTGAAGAATTTTTAATGGACCATTTTTTTATTTATCTAGTTTTTTCCTATTTAACCGATTTCCGTTTTTGAAACACACATAATAATAATAATAACTTTTTATTGCAAACACTGAGATCCATATCACACACAATCACAAACAGAGAATATATACAATATTATATAGAAAGGTACATTTTAAGTTGCAATTGCTACCCATCGTTCATATGTTGCAGACAGCAGCTGCCGGTCCATAAGGCTTCTGACAATCTTATTTTTACACGTATCAATTCTGAACATGAAGGATGCGACGCGTTTTCTTTGGATAGCGTTAAATGAGTCAACTCGCGAATTCGTGTACATTTCCGAGGCACTACAATACCACTTCAGGCCCATCAGGTGCCTGAAGACGTTGTTGTAGGCTACTCTTATTGCATTGTGCGACATTATAGTGTAATTGGTCCAGAGCTGACACGTGTAAAAAGACTGACAATATGCCTTAAACAAAGAAATTTTGACATCCATGGAGGCTCTGTGAAATTTTCTAGCAATCATATTTCCTACAACACACAAAGCTCTTCTTTGGCGTTCAATGTCTTCGTTGTCGGATAGATTAGACGTTATGATATGGCCAAAATACTTGAAACTAGTTACAGTCTTAACTATCTGTCCACCGATGGCAATTTCGGGCACATTGAGGGGCCCTTTTCCCGACCTAAAAATCATCATTTCTGTTTTCTTCGCATTATATATTAAATTATGTTCAAGGGCGTATTTTTCACAATCTCCTTCTTCTAATCCACACGTTCCATAGTTTTGTCAAACAGCTTCTTGTTATAATTATGTGATTTTCTAGTCTTATCCAGTGCTATTTTTCTATTTTGTATTTAACTGTTATGGGTTGTTATTGGTTTTAATTCCTCTGGTACCGCATCAATATTTGTTCCATCCATTAAATATTTCGGAGGCAATCCCGTAACTAAATGTTCTGTTTCATTGTATCTCTGGGTACATTCATGAGCGATCGTCGTCCAAGCTGATTTGACGTTGTTTTCAATAACTCTGCATCTGATTTTATTGACCAATGTTTGGTTCAGTCGTTCATTCAAGCCATTTGTAAATGGTGCATTTACAGCAGTATTTTTTTCCACAAATAGTTTCTTTATCTAAGTAGTTTTTGAACTCTTTTGAGTTTATACCGGGATATTGATCTGATAAAATCATGCCAATTTTGTCTAATTGACCTGATTAACCTACCACTAACTAACTACCAATTTTATGAAATCATTGGAGGAAACTATTTTCAAATGGTTAAGTTGCGGGGCCTAAATGAGAAATTAGCCCGTATTTACATTTCTGTCTTGATTTCTTTTTATACAGATCTCACAATCTTTTATCTTCTAAAATGTTTTTAGCCAAATTTTTCGCTGTATAGAACGGTCTAAGTTATTGTAGTATCTGTTGAGATCCTATGTGACAGTTATGTTTGTGATTTTGTAGTAAATGGTTTCCTTTAATTTCAAACCATGTTTGTTAAGTTGTATATCTCTTTTACTTTTTGATCTTTTTTATGTCTTCCATTAACGGGTAGCCACATAGGCAAACGAGTTCAAGCAACACACAATGAACTCGTTTGTAATATAATTTTCGTATTTAGCTGTGTGTTCGTTTGCTTGTTTAGGAAGAACCTGCGTAATTTGTAATTTTTCATTTTGAACTAGTCGGAAATCTTGTATGCAATCTAATCCGATCGAAAAGTCATCTTCAAAATCTTCGTCATCCAACAAAAATATTTATATTTTTTTAAACATCGAGAATCTTGATTTTTACTCGGTCATTCCTTTGGCTTTTCTTACACCATTAACCGTTTTAAAACCAGCACTCTTATTTTAAATTTTTGCTTGACGCTTTTTATTGGCAATAATTTTGTATTTATTATAGAAACTTCTGTACCAGGATCATAAATTCCTACAATGCTGCAAGTGCTGTTTATCAATAACTTAACTTAGATTAATTGTGGCATAATTAGTTTTTTTGAATCAAAGTCATTCAACTCAACCTCTAATTTAGAATTATGGATATTCCTTTTCTGTTCTCTTCTTGAATTTTCATTATTTTTGTTCTTGAACCAGCATTCTGATTCCGAATGATATCTGTTAACTTTTGTTCTCTTTTTCACAAATTCAACATAGCTTGTAGCTTAAATTTTTATCTCTAATCCTGCTCTTATTCTTCCTGTCTTCTTTTCATGATTTCTTGTATTAACTAAATGTTCTAAGCCTCTGATACTGTTATCATAGGTATTTAGTTTGGTAACCCTGTAGCAATCAGGTCGATAAGAGTGGTATTGCCCATGGATACATTTAATTCTAGTAATCGCTTTTGTTTTTTTAAAGCATATTCAATCAAAGAGCCATTTAAATCGCATTGCATATCTCACCTGTGACCAGCCCCTATCAGCGTAAAGTTTCATAATACATAGCTATTTTTCCACGTTGACCACTCAGAATTAATTGTACGTTTTACCAATCAAGAGAACCATCTTCCAAAAACTGCCGAAGAATCTCAAATTTTTTTGTATTTTCTTCTACTCCAACCCGAGCACACTCAGTTTCAAATGTTGACATCAACTCAGACACATTACTAATTTTCAAAGTACAAAAATTTCTATAAAATAAAAATCTGATATTTTTTTCACATTATGAGGTTTATTTATCTTCACATCAGCAAAATTTCCTAAAATTCTTGTCAGGGCAGCTTGTAAAATCCCCGCATTAGAAGTATCTCTATGTAGAGACTGGATCACTTCTAGTGCATGTCTCCATCTTCATCCGAATATGAACTGCTTATTTCAGTTGTTAGTAAAATCCACACTTGTCTTTTTTTGTGTCTTCTTTGAAGAGTATTTTTAACTTTTTGGTAAATCTCTGTCTTCAAAATAGCATCTTGATGCTTCTCTGGAATTATATAGGTTTGTCCGTTGCTAGTAGTGATGGAAGTAATGCACATGACATTTGTCTTTGTATCTTCACTGGCTTTTATCAAAAATTCAAACTTAGACTTTTCCATTGTAGCTTATAACCAAAAGAAAGTTGTATAATAATTATTGTGTTTCTTCTTCTATTGTTTGTTTTCAAATATTCTTTATTAATAGTATAACAATTTAGTAGTTCGCTGCTAGTGTACATTTAATCCTAGCACTTACATTAAATACAAATTTGATTATTATATAATTTATAAAATTATTATAACTTATGTCATGTATTTCATATAAATTATACAATATAAAATTAAAATAAAATCATCACTTAATAATATGCAACCTTTAGTCTAGGATTTACATTTATGTCGTAATATTTGATTAAAAAAATGCATCAATGACTAGAACAGTGAAATATATACACATATTTATTATCTTATATTGAAACAACACGACCTTCGGGCGTCCTTGGGCGCGGCTCTTCTTCTATTGATTAGTGGTGAAATAATACTTGAATGTGTTGTTCTGTAAATAATACAGATTGTATGTTGTGTTTATGAAAAGATATAATGACAGAAGTGAAATGAAAGAACTTACCGATGGGCACGAAGGGCGGCTTGTTCTGGAACGAGTAGGTGAGGTGCAAGTTGATGGGGCGGCCGAAGCCCACCGGGTCGGAGTCCCGAGACAGCACTGCCGACAGAAGCACACGTCAGCTCGCCACGCCACTCGCGTCTCTATCGCACGCACCATACGGACCACATTCGCAAGCGCACGAGCAACCTTCGCGCAGGCAAACAATGACAAACATTTTGTCATGGACCAGCTAGTTTGCCAACAGATTCTATGGAGAATCCATTGACAAAATAGTGTGATAGTGCACGATTGGCTGATATTAATACGGTAATAGACGGTATCCCTATACTAACTACACAACTATCTAGCTTTTTAAAGGCAAAGAAACAAAAGCATTCCGGCATTTGACCACTTGAAAGTCACCTGAATGGATCGTACAAGCGGTCGAAGGCCGAGCTTGCCTGTACTCGAATGTATCTGTATAATGTACATTGATCAGGTATACTGCTGGATCATACTATATGAAAACAAAGATATTAACTGGAACCGGCAATATTTTGCGGTGACTGCACATTATATCTTTGGAAAGATGTTTAGCGTACTTCTGCAACTCTTCCTCACCTAACTTACATAACTAACAAAGTTGTCTGAAGCCAGCGCGGAGGAATCGTCTGACAACGGTGAACGTCTTTCCAAAGTTATGATTGTGGAATCGCTTGCGCCGCGTGGGACACGAGCCCAGCAGCACGGCGATGACGCAGAGATACTAACACTGGTTCTTGCCCTTGCCGGTGTGCTGGTGCTTCTTCTGGCGCGCGCGGCTGTTCTGGAACCACACCTGCGTGACGCGCTTGGACAGGCCGGTGACCTGCGCGATGCGCTCCAGGTCCTGCCCGTCGGGGTTGGAGTCCAGCTGGAAGTTAGCTTGCAGCACCTGCAGCTGCTCCTCCGTGAACGTGGTCCGTACACGCTTCGCCTTGCTCTTGTGGTACCCCTCTGAGTCACACCCGTCTACGGTCACAACAACATTGGTCAGCGACACAATACTGGCAACTAGACCATGCCATTACTGGTATTAGCCAATATCACTAAGATCACCCTCGGATTCAAGAACGGCGATCAGTTCATCTCACTTATCAACTTAATTTACCCGGGCTGTGATTGGCTGACAATCTGTAATCCACCAATGACAGAGCTAGTCAGGTGACTTGGTGGGAGAATTTAATCGACCGTCGCGTCGTCGTTCTAGAAACCGGGGGTTACTGTGAACTTGTAGGTGAAGATGTTTTCGTTACTCGTGGAATCATTATTGTTCGCATGTAACCTGACTCAATTAATCAGCAGATTGCTTTATTCATGTAAGCAGTATGAAAAGTAACTCTACTAGCTCTACAGGAATAATGATCTCACAAATCTCTTGGTGGGCTAAACATGACAAGATATGTCATTTTAGTAGGTTTTAGTAGATAGGTAGTCGATACGTGACAGTGTAGTTGTACTAAGTGATAGATATGTTGGATACAGAGCATAATTTGTCAAAGTGTAAGTCTTTGTATGGAGAGTGGAAATGCTGCCAGCACCCAATGAATACTGCCGCATGGCGATATTACGGACTGTGTGTCAAGTTGTATTTAAAGTGTTCTGTGTTGTATAATTTAATGTGGGTATGGTGTATATTTATGTAAGTTTTGTATATACGTATGTGGATGTGTAATATACAAAGCGTGAGCGGGAGCGGAGTGTGCACTGACCGTCGGAGGAGATGGAGCCGCCGTCGAGCGTCTCCAGGTAGTGCGGCTTGCAGAGTACGCGGTCATCGTGCAGCGCGAAGTGCTCGCCCGTGGACAGCTGGCGGCCGCACGCGTCGCACGCGAAGCACGCCAGGTGGTACACCTGCGCGCGCGCCTTGCGCACCCAGTCCGACGGGGAGATGCCACGCGCGCACTTGGAGCACTTGGCGCCGAAGCTCCTGCGCCACACACGTCTATACTTGCATGCATCTACTTCCGACCGCTGGCGCTGGCCAGGCGCAGCTAGCCAGCGGGCAACGCTATGTTGTCACTGGATTCATTGGCGTGAGAAAATAATGGACATTGGACTAACGTTGTTAAGCTGCTGCCGGTTGCAATACTTTATTACAGCAGATTTTGAATATTACAATAAATGTAGTTGAGTCGACTTTGTACTCAGGCCATGCGCGTGTTTTACGTAAGTAAATCATGTCCTTTCTTTTCTTATCGTCATCAGTACACATGGAATAGAAAAACAGCTTCCTATAAGTACGCCATAATTTTCGGGCAATTAACTCACAGAGGGGGCTTAGCTAACCCTCTATTCGGTGCTTACTATGGTTGAATTTAAAGATTCCCTAGACAACATAGCCTCGCCGAACTACAATCGCGTCTGACCTGGCTCGAGCATAGCGCGCGCCTTAGCAGTCATTGTACGCGCGCTCTGATCGCAGTATCGCACCGGTCTAAGCAATTTGAGTAATGTAGAAAGAGAGCAAAAAGGGTACTGATAATGAAGTACATGAAATCAAACTTTATTTAATTTATCGCATAGACTGCTTCAAGAAATAATGCAAAGAAGCAATTAATGCTAAACTTCAATAACTTACTACAGCAATCATTTAAAAGTTAAACCAACTTTTGCTTACTTTCTCGGCAGTAAACAAATTTTTGTCCTCGTCGAGAACATAGAGTTATTAAACAATAATACTATAAGAAGCATAAAGAAGTCAATTTCGCTGCAGCAACAAATGTATCAGAGACATGCACACAGGAGTCGCGCAGCAAGCGAGCGCGCCGCGCCGCGTGTCGTGCCGCCGGGCGGCGGGGGAGCGTGGTCGCCCCACACCTCGCACCCCACGCCCCACGCCCCACGCTCCACGCCCCACGCGCGGCGCCGGCGGCATGCACTACTACCAGAACTTTCAACCGCACTCGAACTAAATAAACAGCTATAATATAGAGGAAATAGCAAGTGGGCGTGACCAGGACGGCGAGAATAAGTCCCTCGAACAAACTTTCAATCATAGATTTACATAATAAAAGGTTACAATTACTATCAGGCTTGAAAAAAACTTTATTCCGTAGTAGATAAGGTGGAAAGTCTGCCTGATTTCGGTGACAACTGTGACAACTGTAACAGATGGTAGTTCTACTTACTTTATTCTTGTATGGTTTCAGCATTGATAGTAGAAGTAAACGTACCTTGACTTCCAAGTGGACCAGTGTTTGGGCTGACAGTAGACCAAACTTGCTCTTCTGTGGAAAGCGTGGCGTTGATAGCAATCGTTGCTCCACCACCACCTCGTACTATTTCTACGATAATTCAATATATTTTAAGAAAAAACAGACTTACCTCCTTAGTGAAAAGAGAGAGAGTTAAGTATTTCTCGCAGAAGAAAAACCACCAATTATAGCTGAACTTGGAATTAAGGACAGTCATCATCATGGTCAAGGTATTTATCGTTTGTCAAAATATTAGTGTTTACTATCAAATCAATAAGCTCCTTACTACGAGTATTTTAATCTTCTGACTTTTTAAGAGTACTTATTAAAAAGATAAATTAGCTAATACTAAAGTAACATTTATTTATTTTTTGGGACCTCACCGGGAGCACAATAATTTAAAATAAACCGAAGGACATATAATACGAGTAACACCTAAATGCCTTATAAAGACCGCCTGCCCGCCGCGACACGTCGCGCCGTGCTCCGCCTGCCCGCCGCGTGTCGCCGCGCCGCCGCGCCAGTCTCTGCATAATTATATATCGTCTTGCGAAACTAATACAACGTCGCCTTTAAAACTTAAGGTGCTGTTTAAATAAATAAAGTTGTTAAGGAGTCGAGCGTGTGCCGCCCGACAGTTGTTGTTAATCACTTGCGGTCTAATAAAGGTGCAAGTTCCGGGCACAGTCGGGCATCATTAGAATCGATCTTTGAAGCGTACTCAATAAGTTAGATAGAGTCTTCTACCCTTCAATTTAGTAAATAATAAGTAGTATTTTAGGACACATCCCACAATTCATTGTAATAAATTTTTGGACACACGGGTCTCACTTGAACAATGATACTTAAATGCATTTAGCAACATAATTAAGATAGGTAAATGGGTTTAAAGCTCGTTATGTGAGGGCACCTTAGGCTTAGCTTTGGATTATTTTGATTTCTTATTATTATATTTGTGCGAAGGTCTCATTTTAAGCACCATGTATTCAGCAAAGTTATTTAATCAATATGTTAACTAAACGGTTTTCACTCACGTGTAATTCGCCTATGTTGATTACGCGTTTCGGACAACATACGCGAATTACACGTGAGTGAAAACCGTTTAGTTAACATATTGATAAAATGTCTCAAGAAAGTTTTAATGTTAAAATAGTTATTTAATGTTTTAATAAGCGCTTGATTATCATGTTGTACCTACATAAGACAAAAAGCACAGCAATCCTCGACTCGAGATGGAAAAATGCTACTGGACGAATAAGAAATAGTACAACGATGGAAAAACTACATAGAAACATTATACAACGGAGCAGGACTGGATGATGAAGATCTAGAAGAAGAAAATACAATAGATTGTGATGAATTAGGCCCACTAATAGTACGAGAAGAATTTGACAGAGCTCTACACAATATACAAAATGGTAAAGCAGCGGGAGTAGACCTAATTCACATAGAACTTATCAAATATGCGGTATGCGACCCTCTCTTAGATGAAATATTTAAACTGACCCAAGAAATGTACTTAACAGGTAACATTCCTAATGATTTTCAAACCACTAAAACAGTACTTCTACCTAAAAAACTTAACACCCACAAATGCGAAGAACATAGAACATTAAGTCTCATATCACATGCTTCAAAAATACTCGTACAAATTATTCACAATAGACTTAGACCTATTGCCGAAGAAAATATTACCAAAGACCAATATGGATTTAGACGCGGAAAAGGAACACGCGAAGCAATACTGGCTCTAAGACTCATCACTAACAAGCGAATAGATCTGGGTATAAATATGAAGGCGCAGCCGTTTTGGTAAATAGTAAATCAACCTCAATACCAAGTAGATTAACCTCTGTGGTTATTCTGGCGGAGCGTCGTATCCATAGAGTAATACGAGTATAATATACCAGGTCGTATCGATGGCAGCGAGGCAGCCATCTTCGAAAAGGACTTCTTTTCAAGAGGGCGGTGCCAACTGCCAGCGCACCACGGCCACGACGAATCGCTTTATATTTTGCCTAAAGTTGCTTAAATTGTAAAATATTCATATTCATATATTTTCATAAAACCAATTTACACGTCAAATTAAAAATAAAATACATAATAATGCCCAATCACATTATACTAACGATTATGTACCAGTATTCAAGACGAGTTTTAAATTACCGGCCCTCCTGTCCCGAAAAATAAATAAATAAATATTCCGGGACATAGCACACAGCGCCATCTAGCCCCACACTAAGCAAACGCTTAAGATAGATACACTTATTGCATTCATTGACCTGGAAAAAGCTTTTGACAAAGTAAATAGGAAAAAGATGCTTATGATTTTAAAAAACATAGGAATAGACTATAGAGACAGAACATTGATCTCCATTAGAGTAGTAATGGAGGTCAGTGAGACAGAAGAATAATATACAACCTTTATAAAAATCAGCAAACCACAAAAGACATAGGAACTGAAACCACAACAGCAAAAGTACGACAAGGAGTAAGACAAGGATGCCCACTTTCACCAACTATTTTCAACATATTTATTGAAAATGCAATTAGCAAAATCATAGAATCAGAAAACGGTGGAATTAAAGTGAATGGAGAGCGAATTTTCTTTATACGTTACGCAGATGACATTGCAGCTTTAGCTGACAATAGAAATGAACTGGAAAAACCTATCAAACAAATGGACGAAGCATTTCAAGAAATAAGCCTCAAAATTAACTCAAACTAGACCAAAACCATGGCAATCACCAGAAACCAAATCTACAATAGAAATCCAATTAAACTGTACAATAACCCAATAAAACAAGTCCATTCATTCTAATACCTAGGAAGCGTAATAACAGAAGACTCAAGATGCACTCAAGATATAATAACCCGAATATACATAGCAAAAACAGCATTCAACCGGAAGAAACATTTACTAAAATACAAAATTGCAAAACACGTAAGAAAAAAAAAGCTCATAAAATCTTACATATGGAGTATTGCTCTTTATGGAAGCAAAACTAGGACCATGACTCAAAGAGATAGGGAACGAAAGAAGAAGCTTTTGAAATGTGGTGCTGGCGGCGGATGGAGAAAATAAGTTGGACAGAAAGAAAGACCAATGAAGAAGTGCTGAGCATGGTCCAAGAGCACCGTATAATAATGGCGACTATTGAAAATAGAAGAGGAAAGATGGTTGGCCACCTTATACGACATGACGAATTTATGAAAAACATCATGGAAGGAAAATTGGAAGCCCGAAGAGGAAGAGGAAGGCTGAGAAGGTTATACATAGACCAAGTAAAAGAAAAGGCGGATGTCATGTCGTATAAGGAGGTCAAAGAATTGGCAGAAGATCGGGAAGGATGGCGCATGCTCCACAGACAAGGGCCCTGCCCTTAAATTTGCGATGATGATGATGTACTGGATGAGAATATGAGAAGGGTATTCCTGTTCTTATAATTGTAAATGTTATTACTACAGAATCCAAGATATCATCCACAGGCTCAGTCGGCTAACTCCGCCAACGCAGGCCCTGCCCGCTCCGGTCACACAATGAGGGTGACGAGTCACCCTCGTTCCTTCCCGCTGTCCCCGGAGGCCGAGCCACGCACAGTTTTTCCTGTCCGTTGTCACCGTTAAACCTGCTTTACTTAAAAAAAATAACGTTTAGTTGCAAAAAGAAACATAATAATAATGTTACTCGTATTAATATACTAGTAGTGGACGCCCGCATTATTTCAGGATAATAATGACGACTTTATATACATATGTATATTATGTGTGTATTCTGTAAGTAATTATCTTAAAATTGTTAGTTAGGTCAGCTTCAAGAGGGTTTGCTTCAAGTGCTCGTTTTTTTTCTATTATATTATGTGTGTTTTGGCTTAGTGCCTGTTTTGTAGACTAATAATAAATAGATCAAATAAATTACAATCTTAAAATGTCATACTACCTACCTTACCTACTTACAAAAAATCACGATGATCCGTTAAGCCGCTTTTGCGTATTGAGCGTTTAAATAAACAGACAAATAGAGACACAAATATACAGATAAACAGACAAAATTTCTAGAAATTGTTGGAAAGTGTTCTGCTATGAATTCAAAGTATCTCTAAACATTTTTTCTAAATACACATCTCTAATTTTCAGACTTTCGAGCTTCTTCAGTTTGGCTTTAATTTATTGTTATAAAATCTACTACATAAATACGTATTAAAATATCACCAATTAGATGTAACACACGATTTATTTTTTAATTTTTGCAAGCTCACACTGAGGTCGCAGTCTGTCTTTGTATTGGCGATCATGGCAAAACGACAAAGTGAATTTATATCTGAGCACTTCCGTGGATAGGGTACCTAATTATAAATACACGGCTAAGCCTCGGGCGCCACCTGCCCAAGAGAACTCCACTAATGAATTAATTCTGCGGGGGAGTCACGACCCCCAGTCATGAGGAAATAACACAAAGCGAGATAACGCGGCTATCCACCAGGGCGGTGCTCCCTTTGTGTCCGTCGCTCTGTGCCGCTCTGAGCCGCGCGCCTCGTAGCGGCACTAGCGGCGGACACATTTTGGTGCGACGTGATTTATTGTTACCCGTGAGTCGCGCATGGAGCGTCTTGCTGTATTAGCGGCCATTAAGTGATCTAATGGAAGGAATCTGGTGTTCATTACATTTACATACGATGTGATTGTGGTGGCCGATTCTGATACAGGTGGTATGTTTTAAAGTTTTGTAGTTTTTTACTAATTTTATTGACACACAAAAACGCATTTCTTTACAAACGAGGTTGGTGTAGCCATCTCATAGCCTGAGGACCTGGTGTCTACAAAAATAAAGGTTAAGTTCTATTGTTTTGAAATTTGTGCGAATTCAATTTTTGTGGCAATCATTCTTTTATGTTATTGAAAAAAAAATCTTTTGGTTTATTTATGTTTGTATAAATAGACGATATGTCGCGAGTGTCGCGGGACATTATCATTGCTCCAGTAAAAGGCCATTGCATTAGCATAATACACGGCGCAGGCGCACACAGGTGCGTGAGAACTGCCTCTACTTGTCTACACGTCGAGGGCGATGGCCTTCACAGTTTTATTGAAAATCTGTCCGAGCGGGAACAAAGCGAGGGAATGCTGCCAGAAAAAATATACCGTGACTTGCATATGAGGATTTCATATGTCATTTATTTTGATTGTGATAACTGTGAGGTCGCAGACATGTCGGCGGGCGGCGCGCCGGGCGGGGTGGTCCGCCGCAGCCGCGAGGCGGGGTGACTGGACAACTCTGCCGCCGACGTGTACCGACTACAACAAAGCACAACTATTTCCTGCTCAGCATTCCTAACATCGCGAGGCCAACGTGACCATTACAAACATTCAAAGTATGTATTTTAGGTCTTAGATTAGAGGCCGACCGAAATTACGACGAGTTGATCTTTGATTTGTGTTGATTACAACAATACCAGTTGGAATATTGCGGTAACCCAGAAATATGTCATGAAAACCGTAGTCCAAAACTACGCAAGTCAATTTACGTGTCAAGCGAGTGTCGCTCAGCGGTTCCAGTGCAGTTTCATGCAGACGCACCCTGGTTCGAAGCCGGCCCTACACCAATGACTTGTATTTTCAAGTTAAGTGTGGATTTACACTCGCTCAGTGGTGAAGGGAAACATCGTGAGTAAACCCACATGTTGAGATGAGAACCACAATATTCGATGACATGTGTCTTCCGTGGAAGGACCCTGGCGCCCGCCACGATGAATCTGACTAAAAAAACTCCCCTAACGAATTAATTCTGCGGTGGAGTCACGAGCCTCAGTCAGGAAATACGACCCAAAGAGAGTTACTTTTATACATGTCATTATGAAAATACACCTCTTCTAGACCATCTTACTGTGTTTAAGCCAAATACATCAAAGATTTATAAAAAAAATACGAAAAATAATTAGCCAACATCAGTCATACATTCCATTTTGTGAGCAAAAAATGTTTATTAAAGCTGAAGTTCTAGAAACGGTTCCCGAAACCAACAATATAAGTTTCACCGACACGTCGACACGTCCAGAATCTATAATCTTCTCTCTCTATTCCACGCCACAGTGACGTTACTGCGTCGTAAGAGAGAGACATAAAACATCGAAGAATCGGACAGCTTCCATCCATCGGGTGAGACTCTGAACGCAAACAAACTCGGTCCAATTAAGGTTTCCATTAGCGGCCGCTGTCCGCCTCTGAACGAGCTTGCCCCGGCCCGCCACAGCCCGCGGGCTTGTTAAATTGTGAGCGTGTCGCGCTGTGATATATACCTACTCGTAATTATGTATATCATTTTTGTGACTGCCGCCGGCCACAGGTGAATCCAGTACGTCGTCTTGTTTATACAAGAGCTGTCGCCACAGCGCGCGGCGCGGCGTGGCCGGAAGCGCACTGGGGAACCATTCAAATTACACTTTACAATCTTTAAAGATAAAGATTCATTTATTTGCCAGATGTAGTTTGTTTTTATGATGGTAGGTGATAAAATATCAAATACTAGCTGGTGCGCGCGACTTCGTCCGCGTGGAATAGTTATTACCATAAAAACGGTTCTAGTGAGTTAACCTCAAAAGATAGACATATACTGTTGCGGACATTTTGTTAGATCATTTCAAGAGAAATATATCTTTCATACACATTTTTTTGGTTTCTTGTACCATTTTCGCAGCGCACGCAACGGAAGCCTTCAAAGATGATTAATTTTCCCCGTTTTTTCCACATTTTCCATTGTTTCTTCGCTCCTATTAGTTGCAGCGTGATGTTATATAGCCTAAAGCCTTCCTCAATAAATGGTCTATTCAACACAAAAAGAATTTTTCAATTCGCATCAGTAGTTCCTGAGATTAGCGCGTTCAAACAAACAAACAAACTCTTCAGCTTTATAATATTAGTATAGATTAGAATCATACATCTCAACCATTAATGGTGTGCAAATTTGACATAAAATAGGTATAAAAACTAAACTTAATTCAATTTTAATTATTATTTGTAAAAAGAAAATTTAAGAAATGTCAAAGTTATATAAATTAAAAATTAGTTATCTTATCATTTAAATATAATTTCACACTATAATAACATTCAGATAGTAAAAAATCAAACAATTTTCTTCTAAAAACAGTCAAATTTACATATTCGCGAATCGACTTTGGCAGGTGATTATAGATTGTTGCCACTTTTCCTGAACAGAGCCGTTTTATGCCGTGGGATACAAATCTTGCTTTTCAGTCTCTTACCCTTTGCTAGAACAAACATGTGTATTGTGTATGTTTCTACGTACAAACATTGCAGTTTCAAATATATACAGACATGGGAATGGTAATATTTTTAATTTTGAAAAGTATGGTTTACAGGTATCCATTGGTCTCAAATGACACAGTGACCTTTTACATTTTTTTATGTATAAGGTCAGTGTGTCGTCAATGTGCACGGAAAATAGTCTCCCTTTTCGTACAATTCCCCCAAAATATTACCCCGTACCGTAGGGTTTACATTACATACAACTGCTTTTCATAACTGTTGAATTAAAATAACTGCTTCATAGTGCCATCAAACGCTGGGATAACATACCTCCAGTACGTAATCTACAGAGTAAATTTTTGTTTTCGTATCAGGTGTAGGAAATTCCTTGATGTATTAGCAGAGGAGTGTTAACTTGTTGTAGTTTACTGTTCTACTATTATCACTACTCTCTCTCTCTCTCTCTCATGGGTTGTTCCTCAATGACCTGACTCATTGATTCTCATAGAAATAGAATAGAATAGAAAATCATTTATTAAGACAGTCTTCAAAACATACACACACATATATATACAATAAATAAATAAATAAGTCTGCCTCAACACAGCCCCAACTCAGCATAACATATTCTCATATAACGTAGATTCTAGTTTCTATTATGTTGTGACTCACTTCTACCTTTGTTTACCAACAATGCACATCTGACCAAAGCATTTTGTAAATACTGTTAATTACCATGTTGTGGTTTCGTTTATATTCTAGTTTTGAAGTGTATGTATCCATTAAATTTTGTCATATTATCATCTTCATGTGATTGATTATGTTTACTCTTCACGTTTCTACTGTTGTTTTATTTATTTTCTTATTTAACTTTTGACCCCGCGCGTCTCAAAGGGTCATGCCTGAAAATCAGTGCCGTAGAGTAATCTGCTGAGGTATGATCTTTTTAGACCCCAGCCCAATACCCCACTTTGACAAATTAAGTAGTGAAGCCCAATGACATTTAATAAAGTATTTTTGATCTGCAATAAAAATAATGTTGTGGCCGAATGTGCCGCCCCCTACAATCCGCCGTCCTAGGCTTCACCCTACTCAGCCTGCTGGTAAATCCGTCACTGTTTGTGTTGTTTATTTTGTTTCTTAAAACGTAAAAGATAAAGATTGGTTATTGTAGGTTATCCCTAAGAGTTAAACATATACCATCACGGACTTTATTAAGGTTAGTTCAGCCAAGGATAGCAATGTAAGCGCTAAAATGTGTGGTTATTTACGACTTCACGTTAGAAATCTTGAAACTGACAGTGTTTATCTATACATTATACATAACAACCATCCTCTTAAATTACCCTGTTAGTCTATTAAATAATGTATCAATTTCCTTTGGGTAGCTTTAAAGACCTAAGCAAACATAGAAAGCGATTTTGCTTTGTACTATGTATGTAGTTACATATGCAGTGATTGTTGTGTCCTCTGTGGTTAAAGAAATGCTTTCTTTCATCTTTCTTTCTTTCTTTTACACTTCTTTTTTTTACTTTGTTGAAATAATTCATAATATGTATCTGATGTTTCAAGCGAGGAAACTAACGACAGAGTTAGTAAATAGTAACACTCATAAGCAATATTGGACTGCAAACTATTCAGCTCAACTGGAGGGATGGATCGAGATCATCGCAGGAGTGTACACTTCATGTGGTTCAACAACAGCGTTGCCATCCTGTGCGCTGCCAGTGGGCTAGGGCACTGAACATAGTTCATCTTTACACTCTCATATATAGCTATTCTACGTGATTTATATTAGTCATGTTCCCAATTTCATAGGGTAGGCTCACTCTATTACTACTGTAGTAATAGAGGTCAGTGGGTAGGCTTCAAAACCTAAAGTTATTGTGTGAGCTTTTCGACTTTGTAGTAGTTAGAATTACTTAGTACGTAAGTATATTTGGTTATGGTTAAATAATATGACACGTCCAACAGTAGCAATGCATGTGAGGAGACGCGTGAAGCGCCGCTCCTTGCCGTGCAAAGTATTGCCCTTAAATAATATGACACGTCCAACAGTAGCAATGCATGTGAGGAGACGCGTGAAGCGCCGCTCCTTGCCGTGCAAAGTATTGCCCTTAAATAATATGACACGTCCAACAGTAGCAATGCATGTGAGGAGACGCGTGAAGCGCCGCTCCTTGCCGTGCAAAGTATTGCCCTTAAATAATATGACACGTCCAACAGTAGCAATGCATGTGAGGAGACGCGTGAAGCGCCGCTCCTTGCCGTGCAAAGTATTGCCCTTAAGGGGGTTCTAGAGCTGAAAACGGGCGTCTTTAAATACGATTTTCGCGCACAAGTTTGCAAATGATGACCGTCAAAAAAATACATGTAAATCTTGATCATATTTTGAATTCTAATGTAATTTCCAAAACACTCTTCTAATTACTTTACTCGATAGAAAAAAATCACAAAGTAAGGTCCAAAATAAAGTTCCATGGATATTTTGGTGCCATAGTTAGTTGAACAAATTTGAAAAATAAATTGTGAAATTAATTGGGCTGATACAAAATATATTGAAGTTTGTCATGCTTGCTGTAAATTTTTAATTCAACGTCACATTTAAAAGATATTAATTATTTACACCAAAATTATCAAGAATCTCAAAAACTCATGCAATCTTAGTTTCGGTGTCGTAGTACTTCTCGCTCATTTCTATGTCGAGAGACAGTGACCGCTGAGGCGCCTTGCTAGGTAGACGTGCGTCGCTGCGTCATCCATTTCAACAAATAATTCTCAAATAATTTCCAAGTGATAACATTGTTTTATGCTACTGTGTTTTTTCCAAATGCGTACCTATCTTGTTGTGTGACAACTTGCTTTTTTTTGAATAACTTTTATAAAAGACATTAGTTAGGTATCTACCTATACCTATACATATTTTATGAAGTGAAAAAAAAATGGGAAATAAAACAAAAAGAAGTCGGTTGTCGGTGAAGAGAACATATCGAAGAAAACAAAAACACTTGATAGAAGTTGTAAGGTAAGAAACAAAAATATATATTGTAGATCTTATTTACCTTCTTATCTAGGTATATTATATTATATTTTCTACCTGTTTGGATTTTGTACTGACATAAAATTTGCTGCATATATTATTATGCTTACTTACGTAGATAAAGTTCGCAGCACACTAGGTAGGTATCGATTTTGTTGCACAGATAATACCTACCTATCTATATATACCTATACCTAGATCGCTAGGAATAGGTAGCTTGTCTGACATCCAGGAAAACATTACGGTTTGAACTTGTAACGAAAATACCTACAGCTTTTCCTTTATTTTAGATCAGAGAAGTCTCACGAAAATGAAGACTCTGTTCCTGCAATATCAGAGACAGTTACATCAGTCATCCAAGTTGCTGGCGGGAGCAATACGAAATCAAATTCTCATGGGTAATTCACATTTTTACGATATGTTTTACTACGCGTTATTCTCATTTTACAATATGTTTTACTATTTTCAAAGCTGTGCACTGTCTCTTTTGGATTTAGATATTAGATAGGTATTATATAATAATAGGTATTCTTTTACCAAGTGTATGATGGGCCATCAGAAAATATTATTTATTTTTATAAACATTGTACACATATCTCTCAGAATAAGTAGGTATATGTACAAAACGTAACTAAAAAGTAGACAGTAAAGTTAATTAAAAAAAAAACAAAAACCGACTGCAAGTGTCACTAAAAACTTAATTAATAATTTATTATTATTTTTGCGACTTCGAAATTAAAAATTGTGAGTAAAGCATCTATCAAATCATTAGTTGATGGATAATTGATTTTTACGAATTAAATTTTTATTTTTTTACGAAGATAAAAAAAGATTGCATGTTTTTTTCCCTCGGGAAATAATTGCTAAAACTAGTTATTGGTTAAATTTAACCACGTGAGCAGTTCACGTGGTTAAATATAAAGTAAATATAAAGTTTATTTAAAAAAAAAACCGACTGCAAGTGTCACTAAAAAGTTAATAAATAATTTATTATTATTTTTGCGACTTCGAAATTAAAAATTGTGAGTAAAGCATCTATCAAATCATTAATTGATAGATAATTGATTTTTACGAATTAAATTTTTATTTTTTTACGAAGATAAAAAAAGATTGCATTTTTTTTCCCTCGGGAAATAATTGCTAAAACTAGTTATTGGTTATATTTAACCACGTGAGCAGTTCACGTAGTTAAATATAAAATTTTATAAAAAAAAAAAAAACCGACTTCAAGTGTCACTAAAAAGTTAATAAATAATTTATTATTATTTTTGCGACTTAGAAATTAAAAATTGTGAGTAAAGCATCTATCAAATCATTAATTGATGGATAATTGATTTTTACGAATTAAATTTTTATTTTTTTACGAAGATAAAAAAAGATTGCATGTTTTTCTCCCTCGGGAAATAATTGCTAAAACTAGTTATTGGTTATATTTAACCACGTGAACTGATAAGCGAAAGAGCCGTGTGTGAGATATCCTACCATATTTATTTATTCATTGTTTCAGGTGACTTGACGTACTTGTAAGCACTAGTGGACGATCTATGGAAGTGCAAAAAACTGATGAGTAAGTTTGGAGTTTGGTTATAGGAGCTATAATTTCACAAGTAACATCAATTTACTAGAGACCATAGATAGAGACTTATTACTGTAAAAATACATGATTATATGGCAAAAATAGTTTTTCTTAGAACTACTCTATGTCTTTTCATAATTAATCTTATGTTGTAATATTGATAAGAGCAATACGTTTCAGAAACTCACAACAAAGCAACATAGAGGTATCTCTCGGATCTCCTGAAGAATTGCTAAACATTGAGTTGGAAAACGAAGAATCCGATGAATTTCAATTGAGAACAGTTTCAATCAAGCGATCGAGGCGAACAGTGAAGCGATACCAAAGCGATATTAAGTGTGTGCGAGTGTATAGTGAAGTACTGTGAAGTAAACGTGTGTATTTCGTGTTTTACGTAGTCTCTACGTACGTGTGTGTTAACATCGTCAAATTAAAGGTAATAAATTAAGGCATTGTGTTTTTCCTGAAAAACAGCCCCCTATCCCGTTACAATACGGTACAAGTTATAAAGCTGCATCTGGTACCGCGGCAATAATAGGTAGAAAAACAAAAGAAATCCTGTATATAGGAGTAAAAAACAAGTATTGCTGTGTTTGTGCTAGAGCAGAAAACAAAAATATGGTTCCAAATGAACATAAATGTTTTAAAAAATTCGAGGGTTCTTCCAGTTCAATGGAAATTGAAATTTTGGTAGAAGGTTTCAATTGTTCAATCGCAATGCACGGCCTGATTTATGGTAGAATGATAGGTGATGGAGACGCATCTACATACTCAAAAATCCTCTACGCCAAACCTTACGCAGCTCAAAAAGTGACAGTCAAAAAAATCAATTGTCGCAATCATATTGTGCGCAATTTTTGCAAAAAATTACGTGGGCTAACGACAGAAACCAAATATTCACTACAGCTCAGAAAAACGCTCACTTACATGAAAATATTGCAAATGAGAAAAGCAATTGTGAAATGCATTAAACATCATGGCCGTAATCCAAGTAATATTTCATTATTGCACAATGATATAACTAACTCGATGCAAAATGTTTTTGGCGACCACAAAATGTGCCATAGCTACTATTGTGAATAAAAAAAGGAATAACAATGCCGATCTCCAAAAAAATAGACAATACATCTTTTCAGTTACGGATTCACGCCAATGTGTCAAGTGTTGCCAGTAAGTCAAGTTTAATAGAAGACGTCGATACCAATACTGTTGAATGTTTCAATAATGTTATAGCCAAATTCATAGGAGGGAAAAGAATAAATTTTGCCCAAAAACAAGGATATCAAGGCAGATGAGCGGCAGCAGTCATATCCTTTAACTCAAAAACAGCCATATCATCAGTACAAAAAGCCTTTACTGGTCAAAGCCCTGGCGGTAAAATAGAAGACTTAGAAAATAAAAGAGGAATCACCCAGTGAAGAAAAACAGAGTTTTAAAAGAAGCCAACAAAAAGCAGCATGATTATGGTCCCGCTAGTTCTGCACCTGACATGCCACAAGAAGAACTACGCATGGCTCAAGAGGACTTTTTAAGAAACCTAGCAGTACTAACAGGTGACAAAAAGAAAATAGTACAAGACACTGTATTACAACGAGAAAGTAGTGAATGGACGGAAATTAGAGAAAAACTTATTACAGCATCAAATTTTGGCCAAATCTGTAAAAGGAAAGTTTCGTCAAATACCGCAAATTTAGTGAAAAATATTCTATACAAGAAACAACTGACTCATGTGACTTCCATTGCTCATGGAATTGAAAATAAAAGACAAACTATACTTCAACTACAGCAATAAGAAAATGTTGAAATTCCCTTGTGGATTATTTATTGACCCAATTTATCCATTTATTGGAGCAGCACCTGACGGACTGATAGGGAATGACACTGTCGTAGAAATAAAATGCCCTATTAGTGCTTACAAAATAGGAATGGCCAAGGCAATAGAACAAAATAAAATTGATATTTTAAAGTACAACAAAGTCACAAAAACTCATACAGTGAACGAAAAAAGTAATTGGTTTTATCAAATACAAAGCCAACTGCATGTAACAGAACGAAAAATGTGTCTTCTGGGTATTTGGGCAAGTGAAAATGAGCCGCTACACATAAAACGTATATAAAGGGATAACATTTTCTGGCCATTCAATCAAAACTCATACAATTTTACCACAAATGCTTACTGCCAAAACTCGTTGACAGTAGGCATAAACGTGGCATGCCAATTAGAAACCTTGCTCTGGGAGACAAGAAAAACAATCAGCCTGATACATGTGCAAACTCAATACTTTAACAAGATTTTCAGCAACCCGAACCAAGCATGCGTGTAATAGATGTAGCTGATTATTAATTACCCGTTTATTATCTGTTATGTAAGTTAAATTCCATCATTACATACTATTTGGAAATATGCAATATGTATGTAGGCGCAGTGCGCACGTATTGGTTGGATTTTGACCGACTTAAAAAAAAGTGGAGGCTCTCCATTCATCTGACTGTTTTTTTTAACCGACTTCAAAACACGGAGCTTATCAAGTCTCCTGAAAGTTTGGCACAGTCTCCAAATATTACGGATTTCAATAATAATACTTATTGGATTGTGATATATTCTTTACTCACAATTCTAAATTCTGAGGTCACGATAATGAAAATAAATTACATATTTATTAAATTACTTATTTTCTCACTAAAAAAATATTTATTAACTTAAAAAAACGACTTAACATTTACTGTCACTAAAAAGTTAGTAAATAACTTTTTAGTGACAGTAAATGTGAAGTCGGTTTAATTTTTTTTAATAAAATTTATTTTGATTGTTATCGTGTAGCCATTATCACCCACAAACCGCCTTTTTCCCTAACCGCAACCGACAATTTTTAATAGATTTAAAAAAGGAGGAGCTTCTTAATTTGACAGAAAGTATTTTCCATAAGTATAAAAATATACGAATATTAATATCAGTATTGTTTTGATTTTATTAAGAAACTATGTTTTTGAAAAATAAAAGGATTTACACATGTCTCTAAAACTGTTTCACTGCCCAACTACTACGATGAATAACAAGAAAAAAATTTGGTACACCCTACTTACCTACCTGTGTTGATTTTAAAATCTGCCTATTCAATTCACGTATCTATACTATGAATGATCTGTGCTAATCGGTAAGTAATATGGATAAATTGATTCGTAATAAAATTCATAAATATATATGTACGTAATTTAGGTAAATACATAATGCGCTAAAAATGTTGATTGTTAGAATCTATTTTATCAATGTCATGACTATTCTACCCAATTCAATATCTACTACTGATTTTTATTATGTGGATTAGATAATAAGCGCTTCGCAATCTTCTGTTACAAAACGACCGCGCGCGGCCCCGTATCTCATAGACTGACGCCGGCGCCGCGTCGCCGCGACAGCCGCTGCGCGTACTATTCCTCCCCGGCTTCACCGCCAGCTTCACCTCCTCAAATGTCGAAATGGCTGGGATATACTCGCCTTAAATAATATGACACGTCCAACAGTAGCAATGCATGTGAGGAGACGCGTGAAGCGCCGCTCCTTGCCGTGCAAAGTATTGCCCTTAAATAATATGACACGTCCAACAGTAGCAATGCATGTGAGGAGACGCGTGAAGCGCCGCTCCTTGCCGTGCAAAGTATTGCCCTTAAATAATATGACACGTCCAACAGTAGCAATGCATGTGAGGAGACGCGTGAAGCGCCGCTCCTTGCCGTGCAAAGTATTGCCCTTAAATAATAAGACACGTCCAACAGTAGCAATGCATGTGAGGAGACGCGTGAAGCGCCGCTCCTTGCCGTGCAAAGTATTGCCCTTAAATAATATGACACGTCCAACAGTAGCAATGCATGTGAGGAGACGCGTGAAGCGCCGCTCCTTGCCGTGCAAAGTATTGCCCTTAAATAATATGACACGTCCAACAGTAGCAATGCATGTGAGGAGACGCGTGAAGCGCCGCTCCTTGCCGTGCATAGTATTGCCCTTAAATAATAAGACACGTCCAACAGTAGCAATGCATGTGAGGAGACGCGTGAAGCGCCGCTCCTTGCCGTGCAAAGTATTGCCCTTAAATAATATGACACGTCCAACAGTAGCAATGCATGTGAGGAGACGCGTGAAGCGCCGCTCCTTGCCGTGCAAAGTATTGCCCTTAAATAATATGACACGTCCAACAGTAGCAATGCATGTGAGGAGACGCGTGAAGCGCCGCTCCTTGCCGTGCAAAGTATTGCCCTTAAATAATATGACACGTCCAACAGTAGCAATGCATGTGAGGAGACGCGTGAAGCGCCGCTCCTTGCCGTGCTAAGTAATGCCCTTAAATAATATGACACGTCCAACAGTAGCAATGCATGTGAGGAGACGCGTAAAGCGCCGCTCCTTGCCGTGCTAATTGACACTTTAGTCGCGACCGTTGTGTCTCCTCCATTGACGCAGTGATTTCGGCTGGCGCGGCGAGGGAGTGCGGCGCCGCTGCGTATCGCTGCATGCGACTCGCGGCGCCGCTGCGTATCGCTGCGACTCGCTGGGTCGCACGCGATCGCCCACGCCCGGCCACAAATGCGCACTACATGTCGTATGTAAATGCCGCTTGTCCACTCTCCGTTTAATTAATCTCCTGCCGCATAAATAACACCCGCTTCGGAATAATCAACAATGGCCGCTCAAATTTGCGACAATTGGCTTATACCCACTTATTTTCTCATATAGAAAACCAAGTTGTTTGTTTTCTCGTAAAAGTTATTCGACCCTTTTTTAACCCTGTCGAGTCTAGAGCTGGAATTTGGGTTATATCATTCAACTATTTAGTATTTAAAAACGCAGTGCCTACACTAAAGCCTACGTAATCTGTAAGTTTATTATGTTATTGTCAAGTATGTTTTGTTTTAAAAGTGCCCAGTGTACGAAAAACCAGTAAGTAAATCAAGTTCATTGTACCACTAGGATTAAGATTTACACTTGTGTTGTACTAGTTTTATAAGTTATGAATCAATAAAGACCTTTAAAATTGAAATTGAATTGAGTCTAGAGCTGATTGCACATTTCTGATTTGGAGAATTTAGTGGATATATCGTCAAGAGGACATAGTATCCTCCTCCTCGAGTCATATTGTTCATTGCTGAGGGTCGGTACTCCTCCGCCGAATCATTGGTTTCGTGGAGGGTTTGTGAAGATTGTTACTGAGCGAGGCTCGGATTCGACATGACTATGGCGGCGGCGGCGGCGGCCTGTCGGCGACATAGTGCAATGTAAATCGTGTGCAAAGATCTCATAGAGTTCTATTCTAGAGATTCTAGTTTCAGACGGCTTGAATCAGTACTTGTATATTGTACATGCACTGAATGAATGGCTCTTGTACTCGTAATTAGCAATGCAGTAGTCGTAGTAGCAGGAATGAAACTCGCACCGCAATGTTCTCATCCTGGAACCCGCCGCGAGCTCTCGAGCGCTCGACGGAGCCAGAGAGCGGGGGCGGAGTAATTAAAAATTATGTATGCGCTTAATCAGTCATCGATATTCATAAGTTTGTAGTATTGGTTAGTCAGCCGGAGCGCCCGCGGCCTTCGCGCCCTCGTTAACTGGCGCGGTTCTATTTAAAACAAATAACTTAAATCATGTCGTCTGACCGCTGAGGAATTGAACCGGGGGGAGGAGGAGGGGGAGGGGGGAGCAATCAATGGGAGGATTTATGATCCGCCGCGAGCCTGCGCCGGGCACTGACGCCGCCTTGCACGCGCCATCTGAGCTACAACTGGGACTGTGAGTTGAGTATGTACTAGTGGTAGCACACTTCTTGCCAATGTGGCGGCGGAATGACTCAAGGATTACTTCGACAAAAACTCCCCGAGGTGGTCGATGGTTACAATTTATATTTCATTTTAACTTGTGAGTAACACTAATCTCCAACGTGATGTTACATACAATGTCTCTGTCTTTTATTATGTGTCTCTCAAAGTACTGTCTTACGAAATATCTTATATGTCACTAGTGGACGCCCGCGGCTTCGCTTGGATTATTTCAGGATATAAACCTGTGACACTCCTGAGACCTCATACTACCTGACTACATACCACCAATAATAATGATTCGTTGAGCTGTTTTTGCGTGATGAGCGTTTAATTAAACAGACAAACAGATAAACAAAAATCATAAAAGCTGTTGAAACGTGTTTTATTATTGATTTTTAAAGTATACCCAAACATTTTTGTAATATCAGCTTTAATAGATAATATATATATTTTTAATAAATACATAAATATTTCGGGACATTGCACACAGCGCCATCTAGCCCCACACTAAGCAAACGCTTGTGTCGTGGGTACTAGATAACGGATATAATACTTATAAACTTTTCTTTTGTAAATACATACAAACAACCAGACTCAACACAAGAAATTATACATTTTTTAAAATGCATAAATACTTGTGTCAGGCGGGAATCGAACCCGCAACCCCTAGATTAGAAGGCAGAGCCACTATCAACTAAGCTAATAGGCCAGTCAAGATGTATCATATCATTACACCAAAATAATCAGTCGCAGTCACAGTCGCTAAGCCCCCTTAGGGCGGTTGATAAACTCTCGACACCAGAGTTGCCCACTCTGATTCGATAAGAAGTTGATTTCAATGAAGGTCGAGTGCAAGCAATCTATTTGAAAGTGTGCAAGTGACGTCACATCACAATGCCTGGGTAGCGCGTAGTAGTGGTAGTAGGCAGGCCGCCACTCGGCCTCGGAGTGCAAACTCGCGTGCTACACTAATATATTCCCGCGGCGGCACCCGCTATCTCCACACACTCCATCTGCATATATTTTTACTCTCTTATCACTGCTTATTAACATTTTGTCGCCGCCGAATCAATTAAGTGCGGCTCTCGCATAATAATGAACTAAGTGACGGTTTAACAAGTTTTAACACTCCGCGTAATGAAGATGTCGTCCCCCGCGCCCCCGCGCCCCCGCGCTGCGACCACCTGGCTGCATTCATACTGAGCTGAGACTCGCTATCGTTTTTGTTTTCATTTAGAGTTATGTAAAGAAGGTTCTCGTAGGCTACAATAATGTTATGTTGTCGATTAAGTATATCTCTGCTTGAATCCCTGTTCCCCGCGTACTATAAAATCTGCGATCTTCAAAGCCAGCATTTGCTATTTGATGTTTGTTGTTTGATGTCGGTTAAGGAGCAGTCGCAGCGGAAAAACACTACATATTTCTCCAGAGTTTCAGTTGTTTTTTAAACAGATAAAGTTTTGAGAGGACTGTTTTTATTCCTCAAAACTGTTGTAGCCGCAAGCCAGGCAGGGTAGCTAGTCCACTGAGAATACAGAAGGAACCAGAGACCGCGAATGAGTACAATACTGACGTGCCAAAAAGAACTCGTTTGAGCCGCACTCGAGTAGTGACTCTGTGGCCGGCTCGGGACGTGTTTTACTTGTGCCTTAATAATTATGCCGTCATGCGTGTCGTTCCTACCTGTAATAAAAATATTTCAAAAAAATAAAAAAAACCGACTTCAAGTGTGACAAAAAAGTTAATAAATAGTTTATTTTAATTTTTGCGGCACCAAAATTCTGAATTGAGTGTAAAAATCTATCACGTTATTGAGACTTACAGTTCTATTATAAGTATTCTTACTGAAATCTATAACATTTGTAGTGGGTGGCCCGAATGAAAAAAGTCAAAAACAATTCCAATCGAATAAAAAATAATTTTTGTTCATAAATAACGGAGAAATTTATGAACCGATTTATTTACTTATATCATTATTTTTTGCATGCTAAAAGAACGAATGTGGAGACACTTAAAAACAAATAAACAAACGCAGACTACCCATGTTCGCAAATATTTAAATTATTGATTTGATTTGAATTTGTTTATTTGGAAATTGCCGTAGAGAATGATATGACATTGTAGATGTTGCCAGTAAAACAGTGTTTTTCCCAATATCTTATAGCAATGTTTATTAATTGCGAGTTTTACACCATATTCTGGGTTATTCCGAAGTTTAAACTATCCTATGTTATCATCATCAGATGCAGCCCAACTGGTTTTCATGTTTATATGAGATTGTCGACATTCGATTTAGAAAGAATGCGTCACTTCAAGTTTGAATTAGGATCTAATCGTGATGAATTTTCAACGCGATTATGAAACTATTACAGTATATTATGTACATATGTAGATATATGTAGATACTATACATTGATAGATATAAAAGTAGGTAGTTTATTTCCGTCTTTTATGCCAATGTTATAGTTTTATCAAAATAACAAAAACTGTCACGCACACACTTAACATTTTATAGGTATAAATTAAGTGTGTGTGTAATATTAGTAGGTTCCCTAAACAATTCATTTAATCGCCCTAATTAATTTGAGCTTTCCTAAAAGTTTAGTTAGTCCTTATTTTTTACCCACAAGTACATAAATAGTGTCCAAGCTCGCAACATTACGCGGGTTGTAGTGTGACGGGTGCGGCCCGTAGGTAATGTTGTTTTGGACACAGCGAGCGCGGTGAAATGTTAGCGGGACTATGTATTCTGTGGCGGGACGCTCCTTCCAGTCTGGATCATGTTGTATTCTGAGCTAGTCCACAATAGAAATTATAGGAAATAATTTAAGAACTGAATTCTACTTGATATGATAACTACTACAAAACCAGAATCAGGTTTAATTTTGGTAAACACTAAACGGACGGAGAAACCGATCGGGAAATAATGATGATACCTATACGAATGAAATGAAATGATTGTGAATGATTACCACGAAAGTACCATGTACAGCATATAAATCATATCAAGAAACCATTTGACGGAATTTGGCAGAAATATCGGTTATCTTACTTTACACGCTCCATTAATATCGTTTTAATAAATAAATAAAATAAAATAGCCTTTATTCCCTTAAACACTAGATATTTACAATGTTTAAGATATGAAACTGTATCAATTATTAAAAAAATATGTGATATTTTATAATTGTGTTATAAGGGCACCCAAGTACGGGTATAGGCCTCCTCCATTGCCTTCCAAGTAGTGCGGTCTCTAGCTAGTCGTGGCCAGGTTACGCCTGCAACCTGGGTAATGTCATCGCGCCACCTCTTCTTTTGCCGTCCCCTTGTCCTAGTGCTGTCTCGTGGGTACCAGTGGACGATCCTCTCGCTCCACCTATTGTTCGTGGTTCTCGCGACATGACCGGCCCACTTCCACTTAAGACGGCAAAGCATTTTGACTGCGTCGATTAGTTTCGTCTTCCGTCTTATATCTGCACTTTTCACTTTGTCTATAAGCTTTATTCCCAACATTGATCTCTCAGTAGCACGCTGAAACTTAGCAATTTTATTAACTATGTCCTTACTTAGTGCCCAGGTCTGGCAGCCGTACAGGAGAGTCGGGAGGATGGTATTGTCCATGAGACGTTTCTTAAGATGTACTGGGACTCGACTTTTAAATACATCTTTATTAGCCCAATATTTCTTCCAAGCTGTCGCTATTCTTCTGTCTACTTCTTTGGCGGTGGCATCCTGAAAAGATAGTATTTGACCAAGGTAGATATATTCCTGTACATATTCTATGCAGGTATTGTTTATTTTTACTGGGTTTTGTTCTCCGTTAGTCATAACCTTTGTTTTGCTGAAGTTCATATGTAAGCCAATTTTCCTGCTCTCCTGGTCGAGTGACTCTAGCATACTCTGCAAGGACTCATGTGTTTCGGCCAGGATCACGATGTCGTCAGCGAAACGAAGGTGCGTGAGCCGTTCGCCATCTATATTCAGGCCGCATGAAGACCAGTCAAGTTTCTTGAACATCGACTCTAAAATGGCCGTGAACATCTTTGGAGAGACAGGATCACCTTGTTGAATACCTCTTCTAATCTCAAATGCAGGACCAATTTGTTCAGTTTTTATTTTTGCATAGCACTTAGCATATATTACTCGTAGTAAGATTAAAATATATTTCGCAAACTATCATAACAATATACCATGGAACATTCGTTATAAACGGAGTGCCTAGTAATGTGTTCACGAGTAAACTCTTGTCAGGCACAACACGCATCTCTGGAATTAACTTCAGATTGTCAGAGAGCCTCTTGATGTTATTTATAGAGGCCACTCTACTTAATTTTCTTTTTACTGAACACAATTAAATATTTCGGTTATTTATAACCGGCTTCATCGAAAAAAAGGTATCGATTTTAAAGAAGTTGCTATTTCTTTGAGTTAGTCAGTATAAAAAACAATCTAAGTATTGTCCATGTCACGGCCGTGGTAAGGTATATTTCAGTTCAGGGAAGATAGCAGGTTTCATCAGAATTGGATAGTTAGATATTAAAGTAACAAGGCAATGAAGACGGTCTATTTTTTTCTGAATTCCTACTTTTATTTGTATACTCCTGTTTCTATTACACGTATTCATACCGAATGTATGTAATTGAATTATAAAATGTTATACTACGTTAAAAGTAGTGTATTGAATTTGTCATTACAGCAGAAGTGGTTTGATCGAGTCGCAGACGAAGTCTCCTAAAAGCCGAGATCGAATGATAAAATCACTTATCAATATGGTGCTAAGTATATCCTTCACTGGATATAGTGGTGCTAACAGTAACATTAGGACTCATTGAACTGGTGTTTGATACTTGCAGTAGAGCTGGCAGGGGGTGGTCACTGCTCGCAGTATGACTGATAGAGCTGGCAAGGTGCTGGCTGCAGCAGAGGGCACCCACTTGGCATAGTCCTGCTTGCAGTAGAGCTGGCAGGGGGTGGTCACTGCTCGCAGTGTGACTGATAGAGCTGGCAAGGTGCTGGCTGCAGCAGAGGGCACTCAATTGGCATAGTCCTGCTTGCAGTAGAGCTGGCAGGGGGTGGTCACTGCTCGCAGTGTGACTGATAGAGCTGGCAAGGCGCTGGCTGCAGCAGAGGGCACTCAATTGGCATAGTCCTGCTTGCAGTAGAGCTGGCAGTGGGTAGTCACTGCTCGCAGTGTGACTGATAGAGCTGGCAAGGCGCTGGCTGCAGCAGAGGGCACTCACTTGGCATAGTCCTGCTTGCAGTAGAGCTGGCAGGGGGTAGTCACTGCTCGCAGTGTGACTGATAGAGCTGGCAAGGCGCTGGCTGCAGCAGAGGGCACTCACTTGGCATAGTCCTGCTTGCAGTAGAGCTGGAAGGGGGTGGTCACTGCTCGCAGTGTGACTGATAGAGCTGGCAAGGCGCTGGCTGCAGCAGAGGGCACTCACTTGGCATAGTCCTGCTTGCAGTAGACCTGGCGGTCGCGCAGGAAGCAGGAGGGCTGACGGTCCAGCTGCACGCAGCACACGCAGCAGCGCAGGCAGGCCGCGTGCCACGCGCCGCCACCCACCTCCAGCAGGAACCGGTCGGCGATGGGCTCTCCGCACGCGCAGCACGTGCGGTGCTCCGTCTGCAACAACGCAAGCACATGTATGTCCGCATCCGCACCAACACTCACACGCACACATGCATGTCTGCAGCAACACTCACACGCACACATGCATGTCTGCAGCAACACTCACACGCACACAGGCATGTCTGCAGCAACACTCACACGCACACAGGCATGTCTGCAACAGCACACAGACACGCACGCCCACTCGATTAGAGTCAGCTACCGGATACTGGCATCTATTCTCCTGTGATAACTGTAACAGTTTGCCGCTCGCACTACTGTTATCCTCCTCCTTCTCGCGCCGTGCTCCTCATTACTGATGGTCGTGACTCCCCTGCAGCTTTTACTATTATGGGAAGTTTTGATGGGCAAATACATCGTGGGGCGTGACGCATATCCTTAGAGTTTGTGGTCCTCAAACATGTCGGTTCCCTTGTGATGGTTTTCATCATTCCATCACCTAACTACTATGATTATTTTATGTTCGGTGCTACTGTGTACTCGTAGCTAAATAGGTACGTTAGGAGACATTTATCAGAACATATTAGTGCATTCAATTGTGTAAGCACTGTATACCTTACAAGTCCAAGCCGAGTCAACATATTTACAATGAATAACTGACTTAGCAATACATGGACAGTGGACGGCCATACACTCACTACTTGTTACGGTTCAGCGCTGGGCGGACCCTCCCATTGTGCTCCGTTTAAATTCGTTACGAAGTTTAAAGCAAAATAATTGATGAACACACAACAAATTGCAAATTGTATTTATCAACACTGTGTTGTGCAACATGTGCAGGGCGGGAGGGGCGTAATCTGATAATACTTGTTCATACAATAACAAATAATATCAACAGAGCGCCGCCGCGTCGCGCTGGCGGGGAAACATGGAACCAACGAGGCACTGGGCCGGTGAGAGGACTCTCGCTTGTGGCGCCACCACGGACTGGCAGGTGAGTTGTGAGGGGTTGTTCGTATTCTGCAGCGGCTCTCTCCCCTGCTTTGATTCCTGTAACAAGCCGGCGGCACACAGCGAGCGGACGTGACGGGAAACTGTTATCTTGCCCCCTCCCCCCGCCCTCCTCTTACACTATCAAGGTGTTCCCCCTGTAAGCGCTGTAATTCGTTACAGTGTATCTCTGTGCTCAGTAATACGTGGTAATACATTGTATGCAGCGGTACAAGCGGTAGGCTCGCTCACATTGTTGCTGGAACTTTAAAAGGAAACTGCTGCCGAAGTTGCTGAATATTTTGTTTTTCCATTATTATGTTATTATATATTCGCATTTTGTGAACTGACAGACACATATGTGGTGTCGGTGGTGGTACATATGTGGTGTCGGTGGTGGTACATATGTGGTGTCGGTGGTGGAACATATGCTCGTATTTTTTATTTTATTTTTAGTTCATCAATAGAATTGTGCTACAATTAAAACCTATTACAATATACACAAATATATAAAACGATATGTACGCTTCCTTAACAATGAATCTAGCTAGTTTAACATTACTCATAATTATTCGTAAGTAGATCTAAAGTAATTTATACCATACATAATTACGTAGCTTAAAATTAGCATGAGTTTAATTTCGTGCAATAGCGGTTCTGGCTGTGGTTCTGGCCAGTCAGCAGGTAGCCAGACGGTATGATCTGTTCTGATGTATGATGTGGCAGTGCTGGGATGTGACGCAGGGCGCTTCACAGAGGACCGGCCGCCCACCCAACGCGCGGTAATCATAGCGCTGCATTGTAAGTAATTGAATCCCCGCGGTAATTGCAGCGAGGGGCTCACAGAACAGCGGCGCGGAGGTAGCACGGGGCGAGGGAAGCACACACGACTCGAACTTCCGGCGCCGCCAGGAACAATACGACGCCCTGATTGGACAATTTTGTCGATTATTGAATTATCGCTACACGACTTCTAACGATCAAAACTAAGGAGGAATAGACTTTTCCATTCAAATGACGAGATGTGATTTATTTGAACAGTTGTCATAGTGTTAGTATGCGGCGCACCGGTGTGGCGAGAGGCCGAGTCGAGGGGCCCCGGCCGGGGCGCGGCGGGGAGCGCGGGGTGTGAGCGCCACCGAGCACGAACTCAACAATATAAAACAATAATTTGCGTGTTGTCGGATGCGCCCCATCTAATAAAACCGCAACATGCAGTCAATAGTTCTCGAGTTCATAATTCATGGAGCACCCCAACTGGCTGGCGGGACACCGGGCTCCCCCCGCGCCCCCCGCGACCCACGGCCGGGCGCTGGTAGTGCTCGCAACATTCCTTGAGGGGAGCTATACACAATAGGCTCCGGTGGGCTCATTGTCACCTTCGCCACTGATACCCGTTTTTGTACCACTTTTTGTGCCACTTCTGTGGCGAGCTACTCGACTATAATGACGTTGTTTGATTGCATTTAACGCGACATTTAGAAGGGTTTGTTTGTTCTGCTTCTCCGCTTGAAATTATGCAAATGAGAGGTCCGGGACGGCGGCGGCGGCGCGACGGCGCGGCTCATTTAAGATTACATTAAGAACCAAGTCACCACGATACCACTCGATGCAAACGTATGCATTCTCTGTAACGCACATTCATACCCAGAAGTGCCAGAAGCGAGGGACACAACTCATACCTAAAATTACTAAATATTTATAAAAATTACATCGTATCATTCCAATGTAGGCGAATTCAAACTCCTGTATGCATATAAATAATACAAAACATATTATGTAGCTTAAGTCACAAGTAAACCATTTGGAGGTAACGCTAATTTACAACAACCAGAGAGGTTTGTATGATGTGTGTGTGTGTGTGTGTGTGAAACGAAAACATATTTCTATGAATCTGATATTCATGGTGTTTGTTAATGTGTCGTTGTTTGGAGATAGGAAAGTGACAATTTTTTGTACCAATATCGGATATAAACCATTTAGAGATTATATTTAATGTCGTTTCACCGAGCGGAGGGTATTCTCCCATAATATGTAATGATGTTTGAACGCGGTGTTAGTGTCGGCTCGGTGGATCGGTTCCAATAAAGCTACGAGTAGTGACAATAGAGCAGGTGGTGCATTGTGCGGACACTGTAGCCGCGAGCGCGACCAGCAGCCAGCTAGCCTCGCAGCCTGGCGGCCTAGCAGCCTGACAGCCTGCTAACCTGGCGGCCTAGCAGCCTGACAGCCTGCTAACCTGGCAGTTGGAGAATTTGTTGAAATATAGTATCTTTGTATTTATATGCTACATATTTTGTAAATTTAGTTTAGTAAGTATAACTAGCAGAAAACATTCAAACTACTTTACAACCGCTGATTTTTGCATTCGCGGTAAACTTCTGTAAACAAAATACAGATATAGAGGTTCATATCTTTGGAAATATGGTCAATCCGGGCGTTATAATGCGTGACTTAGAATTGAACAAACAGTCAGCTGAATTGCACGACAATAGATGATCCCGAGAGTGAGTGCATGGTCCACAAGTAAAGGTGGTGGCGGGCGTGACGCGGCCGCGCGGTGGCAGCATTGTGCCAAACACGCCGGCATTGTGTCCGGCCGCCGGGCGCCTTCTAGCCATTGTCACGGGCTTACGTGTGCAAATCCGATTTATATTTGAATATAATTGACTTTCGGCCCCGTATCAGGTAACCGAGCTTGTATCTCATTGTGTTCGGCTCATCTCAATGGCATTTTTATCGACTGAACATGATAAATGTATTTGGGAGATTACGTGCCGTGGGTGGGTGCGGCCTCCGCAGCGGGCCTGCAGCGACCCGGTACCGATCCGGCACCGAATCGGCACCGAACAGGCAGCGAACATCCTAAAATACATAGATATTTTATTTTTGAAAAATCTCCTACTATACAAATAGCAGTGAAACTGTGTCGCGACGCGACCTACAATAGCCGACAAATGAGCGAGCATCCTCCCCTCCCGCGGTCTCCACACCCGCCTACCGTCGGGGAGCTGCGCCTCGTTGTTATTCAATAAAGATACAATTTTCTTCAACGGAACAAATCACGCGGAAATCGTCCGAAATTTATTCAAAATATTTGTCCCAACAACATCTCTGGCACAACTCCGAAACATCGCGAGGCCACTTTTGATGTTCGTATTTTTTTCCGTATTTGATATTTTGTTTATTTTCGTAAAGGGGATCCTCGAGATACGGTATTCATCGGAGTTTTTTTAGTCGATCGAGAATCAAAGCTTTTGAAGTACAATGCAACAAAAACTTGTGTAAAATAAATGATGTGTGTACGTCAGCGAGCGAGGTGCGAGGCCGGGCGCGCGGCGCCGCGGGGAGCCGCAGCATGCCGCGGTGGGTCGCAGCCGGCCGCGGCGGAGCACCACACACGCTCCTGCTACGTGGCCCTGGACCTGGGCCCTGCCGACACCCCCTGCAGGTGTCGCCCGTGCAGCGCTGCGCACGTTGCAGGCTCCGCGAGAGACGTCGCGGCGACGGACGCAGCTTTGTCCACTCAACTCAATCTATCGCACTTCTAGGAAACAATACAATTTTCGCTTTTACGAAAACCCACGATTTTTTCGTTACCAAATCATCATCGTTATTGCTCGTTTTGTGATGTTCTGACTAGTCTTTAAAGTCTTTTTTCTTTAAACTTATTTACCAGCCTGTTGTATATCTACACAACATACAATATGTTTTCATTAACTTTGGCATTCCTTTAACGATATGTCATAAATAATGAGGTACTTAATTTGATTACTGACGAGTGTGATCTTAAACAAAACAATGTTTAATTTGCATTTTTTTATTGTTATTAAATGGTAATTTTATATTTATTTAGATTTAATCAGGGTTAAATATCATTTACTGGTGTGAAAATTAAAATTAGTTATGAAGTATAGAACGTAAGCAACTATTCTGCACAATCAGTTACGAACAGGTGAACGCACAACATTACAAACATACTTATTACTTACTAACTAATAAATTAAGGCTAAAGTCGCAGAAAAATCTGTCTAATTAGGTTTTCTGTGCTATTAGTAAGACGTTAGTACGGCAGTCGTTAAGTTATGACCGAGGCCTCTGGGGCGGTTTGAAAACTCTCGACACTCGAGTTGGTCAGTCTCATGAAAAGCAGAAGAAGAATTAATTGAGCAGCTGTCACAGTACGTACCTCTAGAACTTTATAAAGCTCGCAGCCAGAGTAGGGAATAAAGAAAGTGGAATAATGGGAGGGACACGTGCCTAGTGCCTACAGTGACAGTGTGGTGTGTCGCAGGCGAGGGATGCAGGGAGCAGCCGGGCGAGTCCTGCGCGGGCGACGAGCGACCACGAGCGACCACGAGCGACGAGCGACGAGCGCCGCCATTGTTACCAAACCTTCTATTTTGTAAACTCTTCAACGTATGACCCCACTAATCCAACTAAATGTATGGAATCTTCTACGCAAACACCATTCTAGTCTCACAGCGTAGGAAAACAGCCTCTATTACCCTACCGTAAGGTATATTATCGGTGTGGAGGTTGTGTGGGATGGAAGCGGGGCGGGGCTGGGCGGGGCCGTGACGTCACCGCGAGCTGCGTGGAATGCTGCCGCCACTTGCATACACCTCTGTTCTGCGGGTCGGACAACATTTTGCTAGTACGCGTTCGTAGCTTCATGTACACTGACCTCTGATGTCGAGGTGTCTATATCCTTTGCGGTTCATTATTATTATTATGCTGATAATTCAGCATCATTTTTAATGGTGGCTTTAGTAGGTACAGCAACACCGAGTACCTACTTAAGTTAAAAAAATAGTACTTACATATTTCCATGCAAGTAGTCGCGGGTTGATAAATTGAAGCGGATACAAGTGAGGCAGACTTGCATGCATCCTCGTCTTGTTGTCGGTGTGTAGAGTTGTAGTCTGGTGGAGAGGACTGATTGATGCGTCGGGTTCCCACAGCGGCGCCACCTGCGCCATTACCGGCTCTCGCTGGAGCCCTATCGCTACATATTAAGTAATAAACAGTCTATAAAGTCGGCCGCGCTAATTACAAACAATTAGGCGGCAATCGGCATGTCCCGCCCGCGCCCCGCTGCGATATATCTGCCTATTTACTGCATATTGGAAACAAAATTCTCTCTCGACGGCTTTTATAGTTTTCTGACTGCCAGTCAATTTCCGAGGCTCGTTTGGGACCGATTTGATGAGGTGTCTTACAAATTAGAAATGGATATCGATCCTCTTCGACGAAAATAATTAATCGGGCGAGAGAATTAATCGCGAGCCACAGATTGAGCGATAGTGAGCGAGCGAGGCGAGCAACATAACACTATAATAGCCTGTAGCGGAGCTGCTCAAATAAGGGTTGCTTAAACCGACAGATTACGTTTACAACGGCCGAGGTTTATTCCACTTCACGCGAGTTCCCACACAATTTAAGCAATTACGGACAAGAAAGTTGTATGGAGATGTAGCACGGCGGCTGCAGATATCGGCTTGGACATTGACACCTGCGGAAAATATTAAATAGTCAGAAAATAAATGACTAAAAGCAAGTAAGTAAACAAAACAAGAATTTTCACTGTCAAAGTTTCCATAAGGAATTTTTCGAGACATACTACCCCAATCGTCAATGTTATTTGCGTAGTTTGACGTGTAAATCTCAATCCATAAAATTTTATATAGATAGATTGTATAAATTGCGTCCATAACCATTCTATCATATTCTACTTCCATGGGGCGAAAAAAATGGAATGATTCGGTCCGCTTAAAAACAATAAGATAAACTTACAGGCCGTGGTACTGGGATATGGACACTGTTGATGACACGCCAAGTACCCAAGAACATAATACTGTACAAATTTTACACATCTAGAAAGAACTTACCGGCTGTGGCATAGAGATGCCACTAGATATGACCTGCACGTTACTTGTAGGCGAGTTAATTATTGACGCTATAGCGTTGTCCAGAGCTGCCTGTGTGGACAGACTGGGCGCGCTCAGGGATATGCCCTGGACACTGTTGGTGATACTCTGCGTGCTGGACGCGAGGGACGCCGGGTGGGGGGAGCTAGGCACTTGGTTTAAGTTTTTGTTGACTGATGTGAACGCTGTCCATTGGCGGTGGTTGTCGCCTGAGAGAGGAAAGAGAACCGATGATTTATTTAAATGTTTTGATTTTTAATAGGCTCTGTGTCTGAGCAAGGAAGATTAGCAATTTACATAATATTACATTTCATAGAAAATATAGTTAATACAACTCAAATCAGATTGAAGCTTTTTAAATGCATATGCATTGAGCTGGAACACATTCATGCATGAACTTTTTGGTCTGTGTATTGACAAATTAATATATACAACAATGATACCTGTATCAGCGTGTGTAGATTTGAAAGCACCTCCGGTAGGTTGGAACACCTTAGATCCGCCTGGACTCGACGCTGTGATGCCGCCTAGAAGGTTGTCTGAAGAACCAGCCCTGAAAAAAAAACCTTATGTTATTACGGGAAGTAACAACATATGTACATATCACAGTAGCAAAAGCTACTTCGCGGAACCCATGGAAGCTTGTATGTTGACCATTATATAATATATATATTATGTCTTAGTCAGTTTGGTACAAAAGTATCAAAAGTAAGGCTTGAAGTTTCATGTAATACGCACATTTTCTAGGTCTTATAAATCTTAGGACCGTTTCGCACAACGGGTGCAATTCTGAGTCGCTTGTTTAATCGTATCCCTGTATCACCCATACGCACTGTTTATAGAAACCAACATGTCTGGGTAGACCATCCGGGTATTTCGTGTGTATGGCAACGGGACTACAACAAAGAGAAGTACTCTATAGACGACTCTAAACCAACCTATGGCCACTTAAAAAAGGCTTGTAGACTGCATTTCATATAAGTAACTAGTTGAGACTTACAATTAAATGATTAAATGTAATCTCTACGATTGGTAGATTCTTTTCTCGGCCATAACTTTTTCACTTTACGTATAGATATCTCTTCTCTAGTTTATACATATATTCTAGAATGTTCTTACCTAGCTTTGATAGGCTTGGGTCGTCGAGTGTGGTCGTGGTGTGTGAGGTAGTCCCGCGCTCCGTCCATACCTTCCGAGTCGGAGTCGGTCACCTTCTCACCACACTTCAGGTCCATCTCCAGGGACTGTTGTGGGAGCGGCTGGGGAGCTTCTTCGCATATGGGTTGAGACATCTGTGAATATGGGATAAAACAGATGATGCTATATGATAACTAAGCCATATCCTACACAGGTGTCATTTTGGATCGTGTCAGTCAAAGGACTTGAGGTAATGTAACGGATTAATATTATGCGGAGGAGTCACGACCATCAGTCATGAAGAAATATTACTCAAACACACACAGACAGAGAGAGAGAGAATTAAATTTGTATAGCATTTATTCTTAATACTCTATCGAAATAGTTAATTGTACTTACCATCTGATCATCGTCGCTGAGTTGCGGTGAGCCGATGTGTGTGTACGCAGACACCGGCGCGGGCGCGTCACTCGCCTTCATACTGCTCGCCACTTCCGAGGGGGTGCGGGGGCTCTGGAACCAGAATAATATTATTAGTTTAGGAATGTGGAAAAAGAAAATTTTGTCTTTTGTTGATCGAAAATATAAATATAGTGAGAATTTATTGAAGTAACTGTTAGAGTTGGCAGTCACTTGATAAAATTTAAAGATTTTACTACCTACAGGTAGTAAAATCTCACTTTCAGCGAGATTAAGATATTGTGACACCGTCGCAGAATTAATTTGTTGGGTGAGTTCTCTCATAAATGATGACACTATCGCCATTGTGTAATATCACCATGTCTGAACATTTCAGTTTCCTCACCATATTTTTTCATAATAACGATGGTGATGAGATGATGGTAGTGGTGGGTCCATAATAACGATAATCAATTAGACATACCAACCGAACCACAACAGCTTT
>OZ026808.1:18408075-18476199 GCA_964023185.1 Macaria liturata | reverse complement strand
AGAAGTATAATTATGTCGCAGGGACTCGAGTCTGGAGGTATACACACACAGAACCGGCATCAGTGTAGCTGATTTATGTACAAATGTTAAAGGTTCTGTATAGTCTGTGCCGCCTTTTTGTCTACTTACATTTCAAATCTTGTTATTTTTTAATTCAACAATTTCTTTTTTTTGTCACGGAATAGAGTAGCTTTTTCTACAGCCTGCCTGTTGTTAAGCACCACTGTAGTCTAAGAGTTTGCACGTTTGCCCTATGCAGAAAAAACCTATTTACTTTGGATTTGAAGACCCCTGTGTTACAATTTTCTGAAAAAAGGGCTCCAGGTAGAGAGTTCCATAATCTCGCTGTCCTTACTACGAAGGTAGAAGCAAAGCGCTTCATGAGAGTCTTTGATACTTCCACCATGAATCGATGACGCTACGCTGACTGCCGGCTTGTTCGACGGTGGAATGGAGACGGAGGAATTATGTCGTGAAGGTCCGTTGCACAGTCATCGAAATGTAACCGATAGAAGACCGACAGGCTAGCAACCTTGCGACGATATTCCAAGCTCTGGAGTTTCGCTTTAGCAACGGTGGCTTCTCCAATGATCTTCTTAGCCCGCTTCTCAATCGACTCTAACGCCTCAAGCTGGTATTGGGCTGATCCGTCCCAAAGGTGCGAATAGTAGTCCATGAACGACCGAACTTGTGTTTTATATAATAACAGCAGCTTTGTTTTACCTAACAATGTCTGGTCAAGTTGATTTTGAGTCGGTATTTTAATGGTCTAATTAAAGCAACACAGTAGTCAATACACACTTGTGATTTAAATCAATAAAGTATTGCTTTTTTATTGAAAGCATAAAGATCAATTTATATCAAACACATACAATTGTCATTCATGCTTTGCTTTCACATTATTAAATAGTTACTGATGATGCTTAAAAGGCATTTTATAACTGTTATTAGGTATTGTATCTTTTATTGTATCTCTTAGTTTATTATTCTTTGTCATGTATTCATGTTACATAATAAATAATAACTATGACGTAATTTACCTGTACCTAGTATTATATTGGGAGATGACTCTGGCCTCGTAACACAGTCTTACGGCTACCACGAGGTCAGAGGATTCACATGTTATTGTACATTATTTACGTCAAATAAACGAATTTTGTATTTGTATTTGTATTTACTGAATAATAATACCCGTACATTTTGTTGTACGTAGCCCTGAAAATGTATGTACCTAAGACATCAGAAAATTGTTATGCACTAGTATTATTGTTTTCTATGAGGTAACCAAAAAAATTGTCCGATCCGAATTCGTCATCAATACACAAGAGGCCTCTTAGTCGATTTGAAAACTCACAAAAATATTATTTCTTAATAACCATCATACGATAGGACAAGCATAATTTGTTGTTTTTAGAACCTTTGAAGAATTGGTTGGTTATACCAGTTGGTATAAATTATTGACTTTTTAATCGTTGTGCAAAACGTATTACTTTTATACTCGTAATTAAGTAATAGGCATTTATATAAGGTTTCTTTCCAATATGTAAATAAGAATATGTTGTGATTCCAACATGAATAACATTGGCATGTAATGCTCAGCACCGGCCTGGGCCGAGGCCGGCTGTGGATGCTCAGCACCGGCCTGGGCCGAGGCCGGCTGTGGATGATGACGGAAACGTGTTGATTCAGTATAACGCTTCAAATACTGTTGCAGAGCTCGAAGATGTTATTTTTTATGTTAGCACATCAGTAATTTCCGTATCTTATAAATTTTGTCATATTTAGGTACTTTATACAAAAATTCAAAATACAAAAAAAAAACAGTTATACGTACAGTGGATGTGTTTTCCGTAAGTACCTAATTATACGTGCATATACCTACCTACTGAGTCCTGATTTCCCAATGAACAGGATGCCATGTTGACTCAGATCAACCAATTAACATTATATTGCAAATAATAAACTCATTCAAATTGATACAAGTCGAAACTATACTCGAATTGTAAATAAATTCGCTTATCTAGGTATTAATGTAAAAATATATTGCCCTCATGACTAATATTATTAAGTTGCACCCACTAATAACAACGTTATGTTCTTGCATTGAAAGTAGGTAAGTTTCGTAGAGATTCTGTTCACGCGTTATTTTTATCTATGAAATAAAAAAGGAGCTTCCGATGAGAAGACGCGATTTCAGCTGAGGTATCCTCACGAAAAGATACAACAACACTAAAACCTTTTTTAATCAGCGTCATCGCAAAATCTATATATATAAAACTCAAAGGTGACTGATTGACTGATATAGTGATCTATCAACGCACAGCCCAAACCACTGGACGGATTGGGCTGAAATTTGGAATGAAGGTAGATGTTATGACGTAGGCATCCGCTAAGAAAGGATTTTTGGAAATGCCACTTTTAAAAGGGTGAAATAGGGGATGCAAGTTTCACTTCTTAATGCGAGCGAAGCCGCGAGCACCCACTAGTCTAGGTATAAAATTGTACTTAACGAAGACACGAAAGCTCGTCTTGCCACAGTATATAGGTATGTATTTAGTAAATGGTGAATACATAAGTAGTAACAAGTACATGTGAGCTAGCTCGAATGCAAACAATGAACTCACCTTCATCTCCAGCTTTACGCCCAACACTTTGGCAGCTTTTGTTGCAAAACGTCACAAACAAAACAAGGGGAACATGCGCCGATGCGGCGGCGGGTGCAGGTGACCGCGAGAGCGCACGACCGCTCGGCACGGCTGCAGGCTACGGACTGCCGGCGTGGCAGGAGGGCGGTGCCGCGGCCCATTGGCCGGCGGGCGGAGCGCGCCACGCCACCGCCTCCGCGCACCATCACTCCGGCCGTGTACGTTTAACAACGAGACAACCTGCTTTTCGCGTGATGCACTCTCTGTACTCGTGCCCAGCTCGGATTACGCATGACTTGCTGATTGAAGCGGCAGCCTCCCGCCCCGCCGCCGTCCCGCCGCCGTCCCGCCGCCGCCGGCGCACGGCGCGACGCTCACCGGCGGCGGGCGAACGTACGTCAATTGTATAATTGTTCAGATCGCTCCAGCCGAAAATTGATTTTAATCATCGCAATATAACTTTAACGATTCCTATGTCGGCAGAATTGAACCATAAAATGTATAATTTTTAGACAAATTGCAGCCTCGTCGGCTTTGGATTGACCTACTGGCTAGGTAATAAGCCCGGAGCCGTGATGGAGGGCCCAGTGCAGGCGGGCGGCGGGCGGCGGCGGGCTGCAGCCTCCTACGCAGACAGATGGCCTCGCATCATTCTTGCTCCATACACACACACATCAACATAATTAAAGTAATCGTGATGGATGGCGGCCATTTTACAACACTGCGTATTATTACTTGCCTAAACAAATCACAAGCAGGTACGAGTACTGCTGAAATATTACGTACGACCTAGTACTGAGCTCATCAACTGTCTACATACAGTCGAGTCGTAGTATGTATGGTACAAGTCCGGTCATTAAATTATTGATTATTCCCATATTTATAGCCTTCATAAAGGCAATCCTAATAGGTATAGAAATACATACTTTATCTATGGTAGATGTTTAGTTATATGTATGTACCTCTCTAATGTTGATCACCCCAGGTCCCAGGCCCCAGGTCCCAGGTGGGTTCTAATGACTTTGTTCTTACAGTAACCCTGAAAGAATAATGTGACTGCTTTCTTTTGTCTCTGCAACAATTTTATAAACATTGAATAAAAAGCGCTCATTGTACTGCGGCAATCGTCCGCAAATACTGCGGCAATCGTCCGCAAATACTGCGGCAATCGTCCGCAAATACTGCCAGGTCTTTGATGGGTGGACGTAACATTTACATACATCAGGGCACTTCCATTAAAAGATACTGGCTGCAGTAGCCTCCGACATGCTTACCGTACCTACTGCCGAGTGCCGTGTGCCGTGTCACACAAACAGCGCGGTGTCATCGTCATGAGAGTCGTGTCATACAAACAGCGCAGTTTCATGCGGAGTAAAGAGAAACAAATGATTTCATTTACTCATTAGCTCATTACGTACCATACTTACCAAAAATAACTTCAAAATTTTTTTTTGAAGTTGGCTTTAAATTGTTTGTACAGTAGAACAAAGCAAGTTGAAGAACAATAGTCAATCCACGTTTTAGTATCAGATAGTGTTTCCTAGTGTAGGTACTGTGGAGCTCTCCCCTCGGGCGGCGGCGCGGCGGCGCGGCCGCTCTCCTCTCGACAGCCTGTGGAGCACATAATGACTGCTCACCTCGAGGGATGTCTGTCTGTACTTCACGTACTAGCTCGCGCCACCGGCCGCACCTCCAACATGTGCCTTACAGTCCATACTACTCGTAAAGCCATGTCAGAGGTCTTTAGGGCTGTTTGAAAATTGTTTACGCCAGAGTTGGCTACTGTTCTATCTTTATGTTTATACCCGCGGACTATCATCTTGTTATCTTCAAAGTGAGAACATATCGATTAAGGGCACTGGGTAAGCACTATCCATACTAATAATGTTCGCTTACCATCAGGCGAATTATAGTCAAGTGCAAACCCGTTCCCGTAATGTTTTATATTTTATATCCCACTAATATTATGTGGGCGAAAGTTACGAGAGTGTACCTATGTCTGTTCCTTTTTCTCGCTAAAACGGCTAAACTGATTGACTGAAATGATGTATGGACATAGACTAGACTCTGACATAATACATAACTACATGGGCTACTTTTAAACCCGCACTATAACGGGCAACACTACTAGTTACCAGATTAGTTGCCTCATAACCGTGGTACTTGTTCCCGGTATCTATTACGCTTTTGCTTCAAAGAGGAACAAGAGCCAGTGACAGAATTAAATAACTTCCACCTTTGCAACATGAGGGCTGCAGTTATACGCCCGCTCATAGAGGACAGTCGTGGAGTGCGCATTACGCCCTCGGGGCGGATTAACGACCTTAATTGACTCTCAAGGGGCTTACTGCTGACAAACCAGGTCAGACGCTCGAGCACGTCGTTACATTGATGGTAAGTCGCAAGGAGTGTTTTATATAGACAGAGAGCAAGCGACCATGTGTACTGACACCGCGCGCCCCTGACTTACTACGCAGCCAGCAACTACTCCGCCTGTTTTATATAGACAGAGAGCAAGCGACCATGTGTACTGACACCGCGCGCCCCTGACTTACTACGCAGCCAGCAACTACTCCGCCTGTTTTATATAGACAGAGAGCAAGCGACCATGTGTACTGACACCGCGCGCCCCTGACTTACTACGCAGCCAGCAACTACTCCGCCTGTTTTATATAGACAGAGAGCAAGCGACCATGTGTACTGACACCGCGCGCCCCTGACTTACTACGCAGCCAGCAACTACTCCGCCTGTTTTATATAGACAGAGAGCAAGCGACCATGTGTACTGACACCGCGCGCCCCTGACTTACTACGCAGCCAGCAACTACTCCGCCTGTTTTATATAGACAGAGAGCAAGCGACCATGTGTACTGACACCGCGCGCCCCTGACTTACTACGCAGCCAGCAACTACTCCGCCTGTTTTATATAGACAGAGAGCAAGCGACCATGTGTACTGACACCGCGCGCCCCTGACTTACTACGCAGCCAGCAACTACTCCGCCCGCGCCGGTTTGGTTGAGTTGTCCATATCTATTTTTTTTTGTTCGTGACAAATCATCCTTTTCACAGATGACCACTATGGGTCAAACATGAAACAAACTAGTTTGGATAGCAATTTACTAGCAAATTATTCAATAACTATTAAAAAGGTAAGGTGCCATTTTAATATTTGAAGACGATGCATCCATATGTATGACTTTCCTAAACCTCGGAGTTATCCTCTGCTGTTTTAAGTACTTTTTGGTAAGTCCTATATAAATACGGTATGGTATTCTATATTCATTCAAAATTCAAATTCAAATTCAATAAGTACATGTAGGTGGATAGATACCTATAGATGATTGAACTGATGGTGTACCATCATCACCAGCACGAACTGATGGTGTACCATCATCACCAGCACGAACTGATGGTGTACCATCATCACCAGCACGAATATACCATATATAAGTTACAAATGTTTCGTAAGATATGCAAATAAAAAAGGCTTTACAAAGAGAACCGTGCCTTATGAAACAATATAAGGCAAACTCAACTATGTATTGTAATAATCTCTGCAGTGATCTCATGTTTTAGTATTTGTTCCACCCTCGCAGTACAACAGGGCAGGTATGATCCGATCACGTCGCGTCGGATACTCATCTCCCGGAAGTTCCGGTTCGCATTTTTAATTCGAAGCCTGAACGGCTTTTTTTATGGCAGCTCCTCCCGGATGCGGCGCCGGAAGGATCGATTCCCCCGCCCCCCGCTCCTCCTACTGCCGGACCGCCCCGCTCCCCCCTTCCCCAGGCCCTCTCTCGGCGCTATTTGTAATTCTGAATTCCCAATCGGAAGTGGAATATTCAAACCTAGAGAGTTTTGCTTCACGGGAAATTATAGAGGCGGTTTGGAAGCTACTTTTGTTTGCATTCGTTTGTTCCCTTTTATTCATTATTCAAAAGGCGAGAAGGATAGAGTGGTATATTGCTTGTTTTTTTGTAAAACCCCTTAAAACATTTTATTTAATTTAATCAAGAGGTTAATTTTCTTGATGGAAGTAGAAATAATTTATTATTGTTTTACCCTGTCAGGCACTAGTTCACTAAGTCACTGTGTTCCAAGATATAATACACAAAGTGACACACCATTTTTTACAACGCTTTTTGACCATCCTGCGCTGGAGTGAGCCGTTCTAATTATAAGATAAGTGCAAGACGAGCCTAGATATATTATGACAACTGTGTTTATAAACAGCAGTAAGAGAGCAACTTATCTCCCACTCGTTATAATGCTAACGGTTCGGTGCTCCACTGCTATCATATAAGTAGTATATCTGTGAATCACCCGAATGAGGCATACACTCTGCACAAAACTACTCACGCAACTGAGGGCGGCACTTGCGCTCCCGTCCAAGTTCGGTGTCCATTCATCACATCACAGTGCCATCATTTTAGTTCCGATATTCTCCGCTCGAAGGTGTAGGTAAACTGAGTCTAGCTCACCTGCCATCTGTGACGTCACCTGCTCGCCAATTTGTGACGTTATTGTAGTATGAGAAGTTATCTCGAGGCGGGAGATACTAATCGAACATTGAGTAGGGGAAGTGGCTGGGTACGTTACATGTAGTGTACTTGTGGTTACAGTGAAACAACATATTATTACAACTAACAAAACAACGAACTAATGTATATATTAATAAATACACTTATGTTTTTAGACAATAGTACAATTTATGTTCCGTAAATACTAATTGGTACTTAAAATACCTTTTGGTTTTACTTACGTAACTCTTTTAAGTTACATAACTTCAAAGCGTCTTATTTTGACTGATCAACATTTTAGCAAAATGTAAGCTAAGCACTAATCATAATAAATTAGATCGCTAATTCATGTATTTATTATCTCTAGATTAGGTACCTCTGGGATATTAAGCTTTTTAACATTTCGCTTGGTTGACGCGACGTGGGACCAAAACGCTGGCCTTCTTCTGGCTCAACGTATCAGCATTGCCATCCAGCGCGGAAATGCGGCCAGTATGCTGCACGGGCACACTGCCCTCTGGCAGTGGGCTGGCTCTGGAGGACTTAGTGCCCCATTTTTTATTTTGTTATATATAAAGGTAGACATAGTACATTTACTTTTTTATCCTACGTTTGTAGGTATGTATTACTAGTGGACGCCCGTGGCTTCGCTCGCATTATTTCGGGATAAAAAGTAGCCTATGACACTCCTAAGACTTCATCATACCTACATACCAAAATTCATGATGATCCGTTTAACCGTTTTTGCATAATGACCGTTTAAAGAAACAGATAGACAAAAATTGTAAAAAGCTGCTGAAACTTTTTTGTTATGGATTTATTTTTTTATCTTAAAGTAATGCAAGCGAAGCCGCGGGCGTCCACTGGCTGTAAATAAACATTGATAATATTGGAGTTTATTAATGAAACACTGCCTGTACCACTTCTGTATGGCTATTACTAATATTACTTAAAGTTACATGAATTTACGAAGTATTATATCCAATAGCGATATGTGTCCTATTACAATGTAGAAGAATGCGAATGTTGTAGTCATTGCGAGAAGGGATGTAATCCCATTACAGCGTGCAGTGCTCCTCCGGGCGGGCGGCGCGGCGGCGGCTCCTGATTGGATTACCCGAGCTTAGCAACTTGCAGCGCTTGCTGTTTCTACAATCTGCTGATTTATATGCTAGCGGGTGCTCACGCTTTTCAATTCATCAATTTTAACTTGTTATTGTACGTAGTCACAATTTTTTATTTTATGCGTATGTACTTACATACCTACTCACGTATTTTATCATCATCACCCTTAGGATCCTATTGCTGGATGTAGGCCTCCCTTTGTATGTGCTATCTGCGTCGATCTTGTGCAGACCTCATCCAGGTTGGACGCTCGACTTTATTGACGATGTCGTCGACCCACTCCTCGTCTGCCAGTTCTAGGCCACCACTCTGTAACTGCTTTACTCCATTTGCCATCAGTTCTGTCCCGCCCGGCTCCATTTTAAACGCAATACTGCTAGTCCGACGTCACGAACCTTGGTCCGCCGCCGGATCTCGGTATTACGCACTCGATCTATGATGCCGGGGGCATGAATACCGGAATATATCTTTAACAAATATCGCTTGCTCTACTACTATAAAAATGTAACTCGCGGTAATTGTCAAGAGGTAAAAACACGCCGTGTAGTACTTAGTAACCTCCAAGAATGTTTCTTGAAATTTAAAATCTTTCCAAAATATATTCCATACCTCTAACAAGTATGTGCAATCGATTAAGAATGTAAATAAATAAAAAAAAATACTTTGATTGGACAAATTGATAATGATAACATTTTTGATATACCTATACATTGATTATAGAGGCGGATTTTAGGCATTTCAAATTAAATAGTTTATTATTAGGCATTGTGGAATATTTTGTGATTTTAATATGTCAATTATACAAGATCATCTGCACACGTGAGATGCGACAAATAGGTACCATTCGATGCAGTGAAGTGGTGTGTGTGTGTGTGTGTGTGTGTGTGTGTGTGTGTGTGTGTGTGTGTGAACTGCAATGTACCCGTCTACAAGTCCAGCCATCTCTATCTAACAACATATGCTACATAATATATTAACGATTCAAACTACACATCCATGTGATGTTTCCAATCGATTCTATAAATCATTTACATTGTTACATTTTCTTACACATTTATTTTCTTAGTTATCAGCTCGTCCGAATTAATGCGTGTTAAAAAGGTGTTTATTGGGGCATGAAATTATCGCAGCGATGTTTGCCGCCAGTGTGTGTGTGTGTGTGTGAGAGAGTGTGTCTGCATGCTGGGGCTCAGCAAACTGGCGGGCTGCTGGGGACACGTGTATACGATATTTATTTATTCATTGGTTTTATAGGCGAAAACATTTTGATAATGTGCCTGCTTTATTATACCACCGTAAATGAAGCCCTAACAGAAGCCCAGGCAGTTTGAAAACTGTCGACACCAGAGTTCAACATCATACAAAATTACTTTATCACACTGTGTAAAATGGTGGTTTTTAATAATTCAGATAAAATTACAAAGTTACAATCTATACAGTCCACTGGTGCACAGATCACCGGTATTTCTATTTCTTTAGACAAGATATCCACAAAAACTTGATAAATTACTTATTTACTTGATAAACGGCCAAGTGCTAGTCGGACTTGTGCACTTCTAGTTATTAAATAAATGACTAGCAATGCCCCGCGTTGCTACTCGCGTTTATTCGAGATAAAATTGTGCCTGTTTGTTAATCTAAGTTGTGATGAATCAATGAGACGGACCGTGCCTCTGCCAATTGTTTTATTGCATTCATTATTCCGGCATGCCAACCACAGAATGGACACACCGGTAGTGAAGTGCACTCGAGCCCCTAACGTCGCCGCGTCGGAGGCGTAACATAATGAACTGTTATCGAACCAGTGACTCAATTAAATACAACTTACTCGTGTCAGGGCTGGGGCTGGAGGCTCACTGGGGGCATTGTGCTTTTTATTTGTTATATCAAATATCATTAATGGGAATTCGGACCAAAAAATGTGACACCCCGTACGTACCAACCGAATATTCAGCAAAACATATTCAATTAAAACATAGTGCCTATCCATTCGCATTCAGGCTAGAGTGCTAGCCTGCCCAGCGCCCACTTGGACACTGGACAGGGCCTCGTCTCTCTTTTGCCTTAACGAAAATTAGTGTACAGTCCATGACGAAATGCCAATCAGAGACACCTAATCTGATTTTATTTTAAACACTGACAAGAAATCAGTTTTTTTTAAACAAGTTAGGCTCACGCTTGACTACAACTCGCCTGATGTTAAGCAACGTTGTAATCTACGATGCGCGCTTGCCTAGAAGAAACCGATTCACTCTCGACTTGAAGACAAATTATAGTTCGAGGGGAATAGGAAATCCGGCAAGGAGTTCCACAGTTTGACAGTTCGCACAATGAAAGTCGAAGCAAAACACTGGGCTTAAAGACTCGTTTTAAAATAAAATAATTATAATCATAATAACTTAGGCGTGTTTGGTTGGCGTTTGTGAGTAATTGTGTACAATGGAGGAACGTTTCTATAATCTATACTATATTATAAAGCTAAAGAGTTTGTTTGTTTGTTTGAACGCGCTAATCTCAGGAACTACTGGTGTGAATTGAAAAAATATTTTTGAGTTGAATAGATTATTTATCGAGGAAGGCTTTAGGCTATATAACATCACGCTGCAACTAATAGGAGCGAAGAAACATTAGAAAATGTGGAAAAAACGGGGAAAATTATTCATCTTTGAGGGCTTTCGTTGCGTGCGCTGCGAAAACGTTTCAAGATATCAAAAAAATGTGTATGAAATAATTATTCCTCTTGAAATGATCTAACAAAATGTTTGCAACAGTCTATCTTTTAAGGTTAACTCACTAGAACCGTTTTTATGGTAATAACTATTCCACGTGGACGAAGTCGCGCGCACCAGCTAGTAATGAATATAATGAGAAGTGTACCTGCGTGTGTCGCAGCCTAGGCCGGGCCGCTTCGCGACATTTGGCGCGTCAAATGTCACCGATCGCGCGCTTTGTGCGGTAACACTATTACCGGGATTACGGCGCGCGCGCAGCCGACCGGCGCGATGTGATTACTTCACCCCTCCCCTCTCCCCCCGCGCTTCAACCCCTAGTTTTTGATCTGTAATTGGATTTCGACGATTGCGCGCCCCTAAACTGTCGCTTTAGTTGTAACCGGTCGGTACCTACACTGAAGTCGGAGTCTGTCTCAAAATTAAAATCCTTCGTTGCACATTAGTTAGTATAGTTTGTACTCTGTATTCTGTGATATAGTTTTCATAAATATGCTTTATCTTATCAACCGAATATGTTGAAATTCCCTTTCGGTTTTCGACCATAAATTGTCGATACCTTGCACGTTACAGCCGGCATTCTTCCGAATCAGGTGCCATGAGAGCCCGTTTCATAACTTGGAAACTTGGCCGTAGCTAAGTGGAAAAACAGGTAAGTAGTATAATTTTTACCAAAACTAAACGAGATATGTATACGAGTAGAACTTTTGTTTACTAAAAACTGCAAACAAACTGTTTTGTTCACAGCTGCAGAGTAAAATGTTGTATTTACTTGGCCGATATATTTGAATAAGTGTGAATGCTGCATTTTAGTGTCCCCTGCTAAGCCGGTATAAGCTGCGCTGGCTTGCAATGTATCTTGGTGGGTGACGTTAGAGTGTAATGCTGCTCGCTCGCTGCATGGGTGGCGGCAGGAGCCGGCGAGGGTGGAGGCCGGGCGGGCTCGCTGCAGTGGGTCCTCGGAGCTCCCTGGAGACTTGTTAGTGAGCGGATACGCGTGTTATTGTGCTAAACATGTAAACATCGCCGCGACGCGTCGCGCCGCCTGGCGGCCGGCGCCCGAGGGACCGCTCAATAAATATATTGATGCCACCAACTTTACACTAGTTAGAAAATAAACGTAACTCATTGCAATGATATGTGTAGCTATTGACTGTTGAAATTTACATTATTTTCATCAATAATGTAAGTTTACTTTTTGGACCCTTCGATCAGTTGTAAACACAGGATAATGACTAAACTGTGGTATATATGTATATGATAGTTGTACTCAGTTACTAAATACTAGTTGTATTATGTATTCTGTGCTACTAGCACCACTAGCTAGGGTTGTATCGTTGATTCGTAGTTAATTTAAAATAGCGCAATTTTTTTCAAAAATATGTCGATTGTAGACGTAGCAAAACGTATGCTGTTGTTAATATAATAAATAGCAGAATGGCTACATACGTTTTAAATAGAATATTTATTGGTTGAACAGGCAGTGAGCACATACTCAGTACACTTTCAATAGGTACCCAATGGATCAGCGGCTGCTTGTGAGTCAGCGAGCCCGCACTCCGCAGCCGCTCGCGCCGCCCGCCGCAAAATGATGCAAGCGAAGCCGCGGGCTGTGCACTAGTATATGAATAATCAGATTGTCCTACATAGTGTAGTACGAACATGAATGATACTTCTAAGTAATTATTAATTATTATAATATATGACCTGTAATACCTATTTTGAATTGAACTTGATGCGTGTTTAAATTAACAGACACAACAGATAACAGACAAAAATCTTAAAACTGCTAAAACATGTTCTCTGTTATGGACTTATACCCAAACTTTTTTTTTTTGAATATCTTCTATGTACCTACAGATTGTTTACCCTCTTCGGCTTTATTATGTGTATAGAGACAGATAGATAGTGGCAATGATTGAAACCTTAACTTGTTATTTTCCCGATGTACGTGATACTTGCGAGGCTGTGGGGCGCGGGCGGGCGGCTCGGGGCGGGCGGAGTCCAACAGGATTACCTGCGCCAGCCCCCGGGGGCTGCAAACACTCCGCGACGCCCTGCCCCGGCCGCTGGATCTAACCAACTCGACAAAACTTGCTTCCAACAACATAGCGCACGATTTCTAATTAAATCTTCTTAGTTGCCAAAAGTATCTGTATTTCATCTGTCTTTAGTAAATATATCATAGAGTAATATATTAAATTAAGGTTCCGCCAGAGGGCGCGCCACGTTCACTGCGTCTCCGTGATTATTTAATGCTTAAAAATAACTTACGCCGCTAATTTGTTCAAAAACTGTCGGATCATAATTAGAAAGTGACTATCTATTGTCGTGAGTGTCATCTAACCAAAATATCAGTGCAAAGTCTAGATATTCACAAATAAAAAATCAACTTTAGTGTTTGCTGCAGAAATTAAAACAAACACTAGAAAGACTAAAATATAATTCATACCTATTAAGTGTGTGATATCCCGTACCTAACTACAGAACAGTGCTATAAAAACAGTTATCTGCAAGATATTTGCGAAAAAGTGCATAATAATTGATAAAACAATCCTATCGTTTTACAATAAAAACAATAAAAAGGACAGGATAAACTGAATATATTCCCATAACTACGGAACAGTGCTCAAAAAGTGATTTTGTTAAACACAACAACAATAATAAAGATAAAAACAAATAATAAAGTGATAGAATTTAGTAAAATACAACATCAAAACAAAACTACCTCCCTTTACGTGTTCTATACAACAAATTGGACTTTGAACCCAGTGGACTTAACCGTCAGAACTAGTGAATCTGTTGTACAAACTCGTTTTGAACACAATTTGAAGAAGAATCTTTAATAGCGAAACTTAATTTCGACAGCTCATGTAATGTCAATGTAACGAATCGATAGCCGAGTGGTTACTGGTATCAGTTCAAAACCGAGGACTCTGAGTTCGAATCTCAGTTCACGTGTAATTTTTGTGAATATTTCGCTCGGTATCGTAAACAGTGATATGCGTATCCTATGTGGGACGCAACTTGCGTACTAGTAGACACATTGCCGCCGTCTCATCTGTCTTTGACACGGTGTCGGGCTGGAGCGGCGGCTATTATTGCCGAGCATCACAAGAGACGCAAATATGCTAACCTCGGCCGAGGTTACATATTTGAGCCTTTTGGAGTCGAGACTTTGGGGCCGTGGGGTCCGGGAGCCCATACTATTTTCCAAAACCTCTCGGAGCGCTTGGTTGACGTGACGCATGACCAAAATGCTGGCCTTTTTCTGGCTCAACGTATCAGCATTGCCATCCAGCGTGGTAATGCGGCCAGTATGCTGGGCACGCTGCCCTCTGGTGGGCTGGAGCACTTTGATTATCTTTAGACTTTTCTAAAGATTTTCTAAGTGCCCCTTTTTGTAGTAGTTAGAAGTGGTATGTTTAGTTTTTCTTCCCTTGTTTTTATATTTTATTATTGTAAATAAAGTATTATCTACAACCAATTTAAAAATGGCAGACAACAATATGGCTACAATGTTGAAAGCACTGAGACAACAAATTAAAGAAGATAACGAAGAGATTATGAAGCAAGGGGAAGAAAACATACTCAAAGGATATACTCAAAAATAGAAGAACCATTTTGCCAATTTAAAACAGAGATATCTGAAATAAAATGCACTCAAAGTAAGCACGAAGAAAAACTCGACCATTTGGACAAGATACTGCGTCAAAAGAATGTAATTTTTTTGGGCTTGTCAGAGCAGGAAAAATCGTACAGCGATCTAGAAAATATAATAATACAAACAGTTCAAAATAAGATGAACGTTGAATGTGAAAGGAGAGATCTGAAGTTTGTGGGAAGAATCGGAAAGAAAAGCAACAGCATTAGACCCATCAGGGTAACTTTCACAACATTAGGTACAAAAATACAAATTTTACGGAAAAAATCTTGTTCGGAGGGAAGCGGCTCGTATATGAAAGAAGACTTCCCCCCCAAAATATTAGAAAAAAGAAAAGCTTTGATTCCCCAATTGTTACAATACAAAGAAAGCGGAGTTGCAGCTGTTTTAAAATATGATAAAATTATCATCTCAGACAAACCAACTAACAAGAGGGCTTTGTCTGTATCAGTGAGCCCGCCGGGAAAATCAGACCGTGACAGTAGCACATCATTGAAACGAAAGAAACACATGAAGAAAAAATCTAAACAGACTGCTACCGAGCGACCGCGACCGAGTGAGAACACACAATCAGCCCCAAGCTCTTCAATCGCAGCATTCTTAAAGAAACATCAACCTGGAAAACAAATCATTCCAAACACCAACGAATAATAATATTATACTGTGGCGCCCAGGAAAAATACGAAAAATACAAAAACAACATCAAGCGGAACCCAACAATTAATATAAATAAAAAATATACTAAGAAATACACAAGCGCTCCCAATACGTTTGGTCAACGCGGGAGTTTAATGACTAATACCCTGTGTCATGTCTTACTCAATGCAATCATCAAAAACACTCGAAACCACTCACATAAGAACTAAATGTCATAAAAAACACAACAACCAAGAGATATCTGATCATATTTACCGCACTTAAAAATAAAGCTTAAACTTGCTGTCTTGCAGCAGTCTCTCAGAAAATCTAGAATTGTGAATAACATGGAGCCAAGCAGCACTGGAACGAGGCACATGATGAAGCATGGAGGAGGCCTTCACTCAATATGGAGTGCCCTGACGTCACACAGTAAATTGAAGAAGTACTAAGTATATAAATTTCGTGATTAAGTAGTATTAATTTTGATTTAGAATAAGTTTTACATTATGTCAAGGCAAATAAAGGATTTATTATTTTTATTATTTATTACTATATTAAATACATAATATTGAAATTGATATTTGACTGGCCTGTTAGCATAGTTGGTAGTGGCTCTTCGGGTTCGATTCCCGCATGACACAAGTAATTATACATTTTAAAAGATCCGTAATTATTTGTGTTGATTCTGGTCGTTTCTATAGGTTCTTAAGGTATAATATGATTATAATCATACCTAAATATTTTTATAAGAATGTAAAAACAATTATGACAAGAAATCATAGTGTTACATGATGATAATAATTATTTATTTGTTTTGTAATATTTATGATTTTAATAAATATTAATCTTTCTTTCTTTCTTATAAATACTAAGTATGTATGTATTTACAAAAAAAGTATTTAAGTATTATATCCGTTATCTAGTGCTCACGTCCCGGAATAGGTACTTATTTATTTAAATAAATATTTCAGGACATATCACACAGCGCCACCTAGCCCCATACTAAGCTTACGCTTGTATCATGGGGACAAGATAACGGATATAATATATTATATACATTTATTTAAGCACTTCTTTAAATCCAGTCAAAAAGTTTATTAACTAAATATAGGAAGCTTAAGTTTCCTAGGAAAGCGGTGCCGTCATATAGCGGCGGACGCAAATAGACGGCCGTCTTTACGGTGATGACATGTGGAAAGTTCCACGGCCGTTTTAACACACCGTCACCGTCGTTTAAATGTAGCTAATGTACTGTAATGTAAAATGAAAATTATATTATTATAAACTTTTTGTTAGTTGTATATACTTACTAACCTGTTTTATTTAATATTTCTCCAATTTCACGCCACCAATTCTGTTTTACTTGACTTTTTCTAAAATCTTTACTTTTTATATTAGGTATATATTGCTTCATAGTTACGAACGAAATCTATTAAAATATCGTCGTCCTCGCTGCTCCAAGAGCTGGAATTAGTTTTTTACGTTGTTCCGAAAAAAGAAACACAAATAGGTATTAAAATAGCTTCACCGCTAACGTTCACCAAACCATCTGATCACAAGACGGCCGTCATGCAAGTGGCGGCACCGCTTTTTGACGTTACGGTGCAAGTTACCGCTCTCCAGGAAACCGCGCCATTTTGTTTACATAGACAACGTTCTAGTGACGTCTTTCACCGCTGTATTACGGCCGCTACATGACGGCACCGCTTTCCTTGGAATCCAAAGCTTTATTTAATCGATAAAATTAATAATAATTTTAATTTAAATTTAATCGACTAAATCGATGGAACAGCTAGAAAGCTGTCTTCTAGGACTACATTCGAAAACATTATTAAACGAACTAATATCAATAACGAAAAAACATTTAGCTTTAATGGTAGTAAAGGTATGAAGGTGATACCTGCCAAAATATAAATATATAAAACTCAAAGGTGACTGACTGATATAGTGATCTATAAACGCACAGCCCAAACCACTGGACGAATTGGGCTGAAATTAAAAATTAAGGTAGATGTTATGACGTAGGCATCCGGTAAGAAAGGATTTTTGGAAAGGCCACTTTTATAGGGGTGATATATGCATAATAGGGATGCAAGTTTTACTTCTAAATGCGAGCGAAGCCGCGTGCGCACCCACTAGTGAAATATAATGCTCGGACAGATTGGCGATTCATTTTTGTGTGGAAACTTTCAGAATTAGGTACTACAACATTCTTCTTTTTTTTTACAACTTTTCTTCACTTGCTTACACTCTTGTTATTTCTTCATATGAAAAGTATATAAGTATTATATCCGTTACCTAGTACCCACGAAACAAGCGTTTGCTTAGTGTGGGGCTAGATGGCGCTATCTGCAATGTCCAAATTTTTTTTTTTATTTTTTTTTATATTCATATCAACAATTAGTGTGCTACAGTATCTTTTAATGTGATAATATACAGTCGGTGTCCAATGATAGCAAGGAAAATACTATAATGTGAAGATGACGATAAAATCAAAATGTGGGTGCAAAATAAATACAACAGGCATAAATATTACAAAATAGTAAAATAACATTCTGCGTTTTATTCTTAGGGTAAGGTTGGGAACAGTGGCTCGGATTTTTTCAGATGTTGAAATTATGAAGCTAAGATTTGAAATTCACACAAAACATATTTTGGTTATTATCATTTCTCCCTGCATTATCACTTTTCTAATAAGGAAAATATAAAAGGTGTCAGATTATGTTTTTTAAAAATTGGAAAATGAGCCACTGTGTACCGGTACTGGTCTACACAGTGACTCTAATAGTACAGAGTGGCTCGGCAATATATTAATCAATTAAAACTATGATTTATATTCAGTTAAATGTATTTATTAAAGCCGAAAGTCTTCACTTAAGACTAGTATTTATTTACATCAGTCACATGTGCCTCCTGGCAGTCACACATAAAACTTATATTATAAAATCAATTAAGATCAACCTTAACACTTGAGATCAATTTTTTGGTAATATAATTTCTTTATTTTTCGATCCCTACAATTTAAAATTGTTTAATTTTTACTCCTATGCAAAGCAAGTACTTACTTAAAATAATAGACGACGTAATGGCATTTAGATGGAAAAATTTAAATCGAAATTTATGTTTCAATTAGTAATAATAATACGTTTATTAACATTTTGTAATATCAATCACTCTTATTTAATTCAATCATTACATGCAAATCATAGGTATTATTATTTTTTATCAAGACTACCTACCTTTGGGTTTAGAAGTTTGTTTCTCATTTTGACAGGTAACTACCAAATGAGCTTACAGATTTGCAGGCATTAAAACACATATTTCTTTATAAAATTTCACTTATACTTATTTAAAGGTACTTTTTTTAAAACAAAGTACACAGTGACTCATGAGTCACTGTGTACCTTTTAAATTTGAGCCACTGTACACACCGTCGTCATTTTGAATTCAATGGCCCACAAATCTCACCTAGTTTGCCGAAAGGGAAGCGAATCCATGCCACTTGATAGTGCATTAACGTCACCTTCTATCAATATAATGCCAATCAACCAATCATTATATTTGAATGAATAATAACTCATGTAATTTACCTTAGAAATATTTTTTTTGCCACAAAAACACGCAAAGTTTTGTGGCTCTTCTAATCGGCGTCAGAAATGGCGGATCACAGATTTGTACGTGTTCGGGTGTCGAACGCTACCGATGAGAGAAGGGAGACAGATGATATTGCTGCTCTGTATAGGAAATATAGGCTTGAGTCACTGTTCCCGACCCGACCCTACACTAGCTGTGCCAGCGACTTCGTCCGCGTGGAATAGTTATTTTGGGCATTATATTTATTTTTGCAAACAACCTCTTCAGCTTTATAAATTATAGCTGTTACCCACGACTTGAACCGTTTTCGCAGCGCACGCAAAGGAAGCCATCAAAGATGAATAATTTCCCCGTTTTTTTTCCACATTTTCCATTGTTTCTTCGCTCCTATTAGTTGCAGCGTGATGTTATATAGCCTAAAGCCTTCCTCGATAAATGCTCTATTCAACACAAAAATAATTTTTCAATTCGCACCAGTAGTTCCTGAGATTAGCGTGTTCAAACAAACAAACAAACTCTTCAGCTTTATAATAATAGTTTAGATTTATCTAACTTTTAATATTTATATGTAAGGAGCAAGGTGTAAGTATGTCTAAATTAGGCAATACCATGAATACGTACGTAAGTATACCTATGTGGCGTATTGTTTTTAGTGCAAATTTCCAGAGAACGCTTCAATTTGATTGGCATTAAAAGTGCACTAGATGGCTCTCTATTCCTGGTATATTATATTACTCTATGAATTAAACACTGCGTAGGTTACCATGGTTTTGTAATAACGGAAATCATTTTTGAATGATTTTTTATCATCATGATATAAATAAATAATACTTAATTTAATCGATTTGCGGTATATCACCAAATTTCTCTTATTGTCACAAGACACCAATAAATCAATTTCATCACCTACATACCTACTTAGTACCTCCTAAAAATTTTGAACACCTATTATATATTTGAGTAGGTACACAGAAAAAAAACTTAGGTGTTTATAGCAACGAGTATTGATAGAATATCAGTTTTTTTATCTTGAACGGGTTTGCACTTGATTTACATAATATGTTACACGGTAGATATAAATATTTATTTACTATTTATATAGACTACAAAAACATATTAGAAAGGAACAATATAAGTACCTACCAACTAACTACGAGTTATATAATTTATTTTACTTATCTAAAAAATATAATAATACATATAAGTATACAAAAAACAAAATTCCTCGTTTTCGTCTGTTCTTTGCATCTATCTAGCTCGATGGCATCCACACAAACATACACTCGCACAACGATGTTGAACACTATAAAATTTGGCTTTAAATATAGCATCATACTATATCATCCGATTCTGATCATTATAAACATACCTTCATAACATACTCCCTATATTAAAGACGTCGCGGCGTCGTCGGTAACACTAAAATAATGAACTCAACCCTTTGGGGTGAACGAAGTAAAACGTAAAACTCGGTTGACACAGGTTGACACCACGCAGGAGAAAAAAAAACCTATTTTTATTTAAGTCAAATATATTCATAAATTTTACTTGAGAACTGGCATAATACAAAGTTCTGGCCAAAGAAGAAAAATAAAGTGGCGTACAAAGTTGTCATTGAAGTTGTCACTGTCGTCTGTCATCTGTCAAGATGTGACAACTACATTGTTATTTGTTGTAAAAAGATCGTGATGCGCGCGTGTCGGCGTGTGTGAAATGTGAATCATGTATAAAAGTTGATAGTAAACAAAGATTAATTTTTACTGTTACAAAAATGTTTCCCGAACCCGAGGCTTCTTATTCCCAGAATGTGACTAAGTCTGCCGGCGCTCTCAAATCAGCCCGCAGGAAGTACAGGAAGCGTGCGCAGGAACTGTACTACAAGAAACTGAAGCTAAAGAGAGAAAAGCAACGCTTCGCGAACACCATGTCTTCTTGGGCTGAAAACTTCACGAGCGCTGCGACTTGGCACCTGCAGTACCAGGTGGCGCACTGGAAGGCCACGGCGAGGGCGCTACGATACGAGAACGACATGCTTCGCTCAATGCTGCGGCAGAGGCGCGACCAGGGCACAGCGTCCCGTTCAGGTACTTCATAGGCTGTTCCTTGGTGTACACTGTTCATGAAATAATTAGCTTGAGTTTTTTACTCGGTATACCTACGTATACGTTTGATTACAGCCCAGCTGATGTTAAGCAATGCTACAGCTTAGCCTACAAGATCTATTTACTTTAGTTTTGATCCTGGATTGTAATCGGCAGGTAACATAGCTTTTGTTTCTATCACTTTTACTCATATAATGTCCCCAGCAAGAAGTATGCACCTTCTACATTTGGCTGCTATTAAGACAACAAACACTATTAATACTGTGTAGGTTTTAATGAGGCATGCATAATTGTATTTGCTGACCACCATCATTGAATTTGGCTGTACACCAATGACTTGAGAATTGGCACTGAATTAACAATGAAGAACAACTTTGTTAGGAAACTTACATGTTTAAAACCACAAAATCTGAGAATATACACCTTCTATGGTAGAATCTGAGCACCCACTACAATGCACAAGTTTTACTTGGGACTTGTTTGTGAATGTATGTAAATATGTAAGTAAATAATTTGGTCATAATTGCATAAAATTTCAGAATATTGATGTAATAACCTATAAAGCTTCCAAACATGTGTAGTGTTTGTTTCGTCTGCTGATTTATGGGAAAATAAATGTGATATGATAGCTATTATTCTTTATGTTTAAAATTACAGGTATATTTTAACTGAGGGAACAATTTAAGTTGTAACAAAATTTGTTTTGCAGTTTTTATGATACAGAAAATCCACACATTTCCAGATTGACTTTTTATACGGGGACAAAGATGTAGATTTAGTTTTTCAAATTACTATTTGTTTATAACATGAAGTGTCGGCAACTAGCATCATCAAAACTGCTCTTGTCACAGGATTCCTTAACTAACAACAATAGCACTATCCAAAACCTCCTCTTTAACAATTAAATCATCAAAATTGCTGTTTGCAAAAAACTAATAAATGAATACATTTTGTTCAGTTACAGAAGAGTTCGATGCAGGCCCGGTGTGGCGGAGTGCACCGACCCAGGGCGGCTGGGGAGCTGCACAGGATGCTGGCGGGGGAGAGGAGGAAGAGGAACAAGAGGTGAACGAAGGCCAGGAGGAAGAAGAACAACAGACAGACAGCGAAACCTTACAAATGAGTGAAGAATTCATAGAATTTCTAAAAAGCAATTCCGAGTTTAGAAAGAATAGAGAGGAGCGACTGCAACGTCGACAGCTTGAGGAAGAAATGTCAACTGTACCACCAGAACAATGTCCAGATAATCCAGCTGACAAAATAGAAGAATATAAGAAACTTTACGGAACCAAGTGGGAAAAAATTGCTGCACTGGAGAAGTCACTTGATGATCAATTCAAGTCTGCATGTGACAAAAATGAACCTGTACTGTGGCCCATAATACCTTTGAAAATTGTCTTTTAATAAATAAACACGAGAAATCTTAGGAAAGGATATCATTTTCTTTTCTTTTTAATCTGCTTTATAAAAATTAAGTTATAAATTTGTTCTGTATGCTTGTGACATTGTCAGAATTGGATTAAATTTGAGTTGATTTAAGCTCCCAAGCATGTTTGCCACAGAGCTTTGAAGTCCATGCTTGTCGCCTGGGGAGGGGCGCGCGCGGGGGCGATGTGGCCCGATCGTTGTTCTGTGATGTTTGCCAAATATTTTTTGCCAGGTTTTTTGTCTGTCCATTGATTTCTTGACAACTAAGTGATAATGTTATATTCCTTTTATACATTAATGTTGCAAATTATTAAACAAGTTTTTTTTTATTTAAATTGATACTTCATTGTAAGTAAGATTGATAAAAATGTTGATGTTGATTTATTTATAGAATCAAGGGCACAGAGTATTTATGTTTCTATAAAAATATGTGTTGTGAATAGATGATGAAATATTATTTGATAAAAATATTAATAAAATGATTTGGTAAACTTTATAGCACAGAAATAATCTGTAAGATTTATGAACTCCCTCATTCAATCCCATCTAATGTATAATGTTATTATGTAATGAACACAGTGCTTGTACTAATTGAAGGAGGCCGCACATACTATATATACTCATTACTACAATGAGGTGCCTGCCAAGTAGGTACTCACACGAGTCACGAGTATGCCTACCAACTAAAGTTTTTTGTTTAACTATTTATTTCTGGACGATTTCATTTGGATCGCAGGCCCCGCAATCTTCACTATTTAGGTATTCATTCACATTAAGAATTATCTACTCTCACTGAAACGAGTTAACGAATGCTAACATATACTCTTACCTCTTACTAAACAACTAGTTATGTAACTAGTTGTTAAGTGCAAATAAATAAATTATTATTATTATCAAAATTATGTATTTATTTATCTTCACAGATTCTCGGGCCTTACGCCCGGTATTTGTAAGGCATCAGTGGGGCCATAGCCAACACTGAGAGGCCTTTTACAAGATAATACTTTAAATTAAGTAAAAAATTACAGAGAGTGGATGTTAGGTAAATAAAATAACTATTGCAGACATGGTATTAATGATAAAGGCTATTTGTGTTAAGTTATTCATTGTCTTAATTAATCTATTAAATTATTATTATTCTAAAGGGGAGTAACGACCCTCAATAATAAAGAACACGATGCTAGAGGGGGGGGACTAATTATGTAGCTATTTTGTATATAAATGCTAATAATATTATTTCCCAGCATTTATGTGGTTCCCCAGAGTAGAACAGCAGTTGTTAATATTGTTTATGAAGCCTCCTCTACAAAGACTGTACTGTAGGGTTACTCGCGTAGGTATATTATATTCTTTATGTACGACACAACTTTTTAACTAAGACTGAGGAGGCTAGCGGATTATTTGGCGCTCCCCTACCCTGGCTACCAGAGCGCGAACTCGGCACTTTCTCGTTTCAACTGCCAAAGAGATTTCATTTCATCAAATTTAATAACGCCGGGTGTATTATTTTCTACATTAAAGTCTACCACAGTCCGTTTCCGTAGGTCTGTGGTCCGCCCCTAAGCAAATCGAATTAATTACTTGTCTGTTCTTTTGGAAAATAAAATCAACAATTCTGCTTCGCCTATTACTTTTTTCAATGGCATTTACGTTTGTACAACACGGGTAGAAAGTATAGGCACTTTATCTATTAGAAATAGGTGAAAGTTAAATATACTTCTAGCCTAGTTGAAAATTATATGTCCTGTGGATTACAAAGTCCTTCCTTCTCTACTACAACGTACTCTTGCTCCAATACCATTCCACGGCAACATGTCAGCTTGGTTCATCTATGTAATACTGCTATAATTGTTATAAACCCTCGTTAAACGGTTATTTATATATTCGCGTGCAAAAGCCCAACAACGTATCCAGCATGGCACGCAGTCGACCTCCAGTCCTCAGGGCCTCACATTATAGATCCATTGTCCGAGCTCCGTCCGCATGATTGGTCGACACTCGGCACTCGGCAGCTACTAATCTAAAAGCTGAAGAGTTTGTTTGTTTGTTTGAATGCGCTAATCTCAGGAACTACTGGTGCGAATAGAAAAATTATTTTTGTGTTTAATAGACCATTCATCGAGGAAGGCTTTAGACTATATAACATCACGCTGCAACTAATAGGAGCGAAGAAATAATGGAAAATGTGGAAAAAACGGGGAAAATTATTCATCTTTGAGGGCTTCCGTCATGCGCTGCGAAAACGGTTCAAGATATCACAAAAATATGTATGAAAGAATTATTTCTCTTAAAATAATCTAACAAAATGTCTTCAACAATATATATGTCTATCATAACCGTTTTTATGGTAATAACTATTCCACGCGGACGAAGTCGCCGGCACCAGCTAGTGATAAATAAATCCGTCACGGAATATGTTTCAATAAGCGTGTGTAATGAGGCCGCTGATGAGCGGGAATCGAACCCGGCTCCCGACCCGACCGCGCCGCGCTGTCACTCCCGCCCAGCCAACGTCAAATATAGGTACTTCATCCAACTAGACTGCCAATAAATTTATTAATTAAAATTCCTTCTTCTTCTTATCGAATGAGAATGGCCAACTCTGGTGTCGAGAGTTTATCAAGCCGCCCTGAGGGCTCTAACATGGCTTAACGACTGCCGTACTAGACAAACAGCCGGGACCTACAATTTAAAGTGTCATCCGACCCACAGAAGCGCCCAAAATGGAATGCCACTTTTTTTAACTTTTTTGGGGGACCCCCAATCCCAGGACTGGCCCCGTCGATTAAAATGAAGAAGATAGATACGTATCCAAAGATACAGAGTTGGTAGTTTTTACCCCTTTAGAAGCGAATATGTCGCCTGAAGCCTGTTGACTGACAGACAGTAAGACGGGCAGATGCAGAGTAGAGTCTCAGTTATGATGGCGTGTCTGTATGTGTAATTACTCTTCGGATAGAGGATCGTAGCGCGTGTGTCGGTGGGATATGATATGACCCTACTGAGGCACTCGGCCGGGCTCTGCCTGCACTAACGACCTTCGAGTTAGGACTAGTATGAACTGAATTTGCACTTGTTTAACTGTGAAACAAACTTCATTAGGAAAGCGACATGATTGAGTAGGGCAAAATCCGAGGACACGTCAATCTGAGCACTCACTACGATGTACCGGGAAGGGAAGTCACGACCCTCAGTATTGAGGAACGACCCGAGGATGTGAACCTCTCAGCTACAGAGATGTACATATTTTAATTTCACCCTATAACGTGTTCTCGTCACAGGCGCGATTTCAATCAATTTCTTTGAAATTCTGCTTTCGACATGCCGAACATTATTACTTACTAGTGGACGCCCGCGGCTTCGCTCGCATTATTACAGGATATAAAGTAGCCTATGACACTCCTAAGACCTTATACTACCTACATACCAAAAATCATGATGATCCGTTCAGCCTTTTTTGCGTGATGAGAGTTTTATCAAAGACACAGATAAACAGACAGAATATAAAAACTGCAGCGTGTTTTATTATCGATCTAAAGTAAACCCAATTTTAGTTTTTCTAATACCTTCTATGTTCAGATTTTTTACCTAGACTACTGGCGATATGCCATTATCCGTAGGTAATAAACGTACATTGACAAAATAAATATAAAGGTACTTGAATATAATAAAGCAATGCATTGTAGATTTTATTTTTTGTATTTAACAGTTTAATAGTGAAATAAGAAATAGGCTCATTGAAAAAACAGGCCTGTCCCGCTCTGGATCTTTTTTGGTGCAAAGGTTGGCCATTGCGATTCAACGTGGCAACGCGGCGAGCGTAATGGGCACCTTTATGGCGGGAGCGATCCGGGGCGGGTTATTCGGAACATGATGTGTTTTAGGTTAGGTTTTTAATTATTAAATTATTTTTTTATTCTGACTTTTTTGATATTTCACAATTTTTTTATAAGTAAAAATCAAATCTTTGCTTCTCAAAAAATATTATAAAGTAATTATTTTAAAAAATATACATATTTTTTAAATAAAGTTATAGAAAAAACTATGGTCTGTTGAGGTCGCCCACCAATGCGGTAGGTTGACGACAATAGAATAACCGCAGGGAGCACCTTCAATCTGCACAGGAACGGGACGAGAGAGATATATTAAATAAATCAAGGCAAGCAGCGCCGTTACATGGAATCCATGGAGCCTTGTCGACCGGCTCCCAGCCTGGCTCGGTTGACAACGCCTAGTTCCCGCACGAATCAATCAATTGCCTACATTATTTGCAGTTAGTTGGGACGAGTCCGGTTGTTTCTATGAGTGGCCAACTGAGCTGAGCGAGTGTCGAGAGCTTTCAAACCAGTTATCCAGTGATATATAGCCCATGATGTTTTATAGATTGAATGCGTGTATTGTGGAGAAGCAATCAAGCAGAAGCTTGCCCTGAGGCGCGGGGCGGGTGGGGGGCGCGGGGCGGGGGTGTTTACACTTGGCCCGATTTATGCGAAGCATCGTAAATATCTGCGCGCGCGCCGACAGATATATGGGACCTCATATTTATGACTGTTTGTTCGTATGTACGGACAGAACATATCGCTGTACAATATAATAAAATATAGAACGAATATATAATAATAATAATATATTTTTATATTTTATTATTGTAAATAAAATATAAAAACAAGGGAAGAAAAACTAAACATACTAAGTACTTCTAACTACTACAAAAAGGGGCACTTCAAAAATCTTTAGAAAAGCCTAAAGATAATCTAAGTGCTCCAGCCCACTACCAGAGGGCAGCGAGCCCAGCATACTGGCCGCATTACCACGCTGGATGGCAATGCTGATACGTTGAGCCAGAAAAAGGCCAGCATTTTGGTCACGCGTCGCGTCAACCAAGCGCTCCGAGAGGTTTTGGAAAATAGTATTGGCTCCCGGACCCCACGGCCCCAAAGTCTCGACTCCAAAAGGCTCAAATATGTAACCTCGGCCGAGGTTAGCATATTTGCGTCTCTTGTGATGCTCGGCAATAATAGCCGCCGCTCCAGCCCGACACCGTGTCAAAGACAGATGAGACGGCGCCAATGTGTCGACGCAAGTTGCGTCCCACACAAGGGGCCGACCCAACTTCCAGGGCACAAGAGTCATACCGTCAGGTCTTTTTCCATCGTCACGTGCTAGGCCGCTCGGTTCGAGCATAGCTGCAACATTGGCAGTGGAAAAAGCCCGGCGAATGATGTCGTTCAGACTAGCGTGGCGGCTAATTCTACTATATTGAACTTACTAGCGATTTTCAAAGCAAGAGTGAGTCTGTTCTCATTTGAAACTAGCTTACCTTCAAGCGAATGTGCTGTGTGTAATACTTTAATCGGAAATAAAAAATACCTATTCAGGGTGTTTCCCATACCAAATTTCATCCAAATCAATACAGCTGTTTGAGTGTGAAGTAAGAACAAAAAAAAATAAGCTGATTTTGTTCGGTGAAGACAGATATGATTTGGAGGTTATTCCGTGCTTATTAATTGATATGAAATATAGATTATTTTTTGACATAATACCATTACAATCACTTGCTTAGAAAATATTTTATGGAAATGTATAAAGTATGAGCGGTAAGTCAGCATTTTGACCTGCATAGTTATCGTGACAGTTTAGTTTGATTTGTTACCTGTTCGTTTATTTTCCTGTCCGTACTGGGGCCTACACACTCCCAGTTTCTGAATGAGTTTGTTTTTTCTCGCCGCGTCAGCCTGCGATATTCCATTTCTTTGTAATACTAAAGTACTTAGTCGTTTACGAATAAATTAGCTCCACCACAGAGGCTCTCAACGGCTACATTTTAAGCTGTGGCTTATTTTGTATGACAGCGGGTTGGGGTCTTTTATTCGCATTTAATGTTTTGATTTATTTGGCTCAGCCAGCGGCCCGGCACTCGAATGCGATTACTGATGTTTAGCAACTGTCGACGAGTCCAGCCCTCGGATTGGTGACCGAAAAGTTATATTCCATTTCTACAGATCGCTACATCGGAAACATGATTTATGTGCAACACTCTTTGTAATCCCGACCACATCACATATAACTACTAAACCAGTCGTCAAGAATGTTTCGGTTATTAACTCTAAGTATTGATCCTTACAAGATACTAAAAATGTATATATATATATATATACGGTATATTACGGTAAATGTGGGTAGTGCGGTTATTATGTATAATTACGGGAACTATGCATAATTACCAGTGCTCTTGGTAAAAGTGGTAAAAACTTTCGAATTAATCACACTTAACGGCAATTATATAAAATTACCATACCCCTTTGGTTAATCTAGTAAATAATGAAATCAAACATCAGAATCAAAATGTTTATTAGAATAGATATAACTCTAATTTTAATTATAATAAAATTTGGTTACAAACAAAATCAGTCAAACAATAATACTTCAAATATCAAGAGATCAAACCTTCTGTTTGGTTAAGCAAAACATAAATAAATTTATATAAATATGTATATGTTAGTTGGTGAAATTTTTGTACTACCTTCAAAGTGCCGCCATCATTCTGTTTCTGCTCCAATGTCCTATGGACAGGTGAGTTTCGTGGATTATATCAAATATCTCCTTCAGGTATGTATAGTTAATTATTGGGTCTCTTTCTTTTTATCTTTTTTTATTTGAACTACAAGGTTTTGGTCATTTCCAATCTCTACTATATCATACCTCAATAGTCTTTTATAATCTTTAGGTTTCTTGTCCATTGGGCGCCTTTACATTAGCTAAAAGCTATTTGCATCTCGGGAAAAACTTAGTTAATTATTTGCTGCTCTTTTGGAAATAAATTTACTTCATTTTCATAAAACCGATTTTAGTTAACTAGGTAAATAAAAAAAAAAAAATAAAAATCCTTTATTTATGTACTACAGAGTGTATACGTACCACTAAAATAACTAAAACATGATGTAGAACTAGTAACTTACAAAGGTACGTTGGTGAGGTAAACAGAGCTCTGCACTAAGTGTCACAGGGACCTTGTGTTGCAGGGCTGCAGTATTTCTCGCCGCGGTAAGCTTTTCTTACAATATTACACCAAGGTTCGATGACATGGTCTAAGTTTAATGTTAATAAAACTGATAAAAAACAATCACGAAGCCCTACATATACTAACAAAAACATAATATTTACAAAATTTTACTTTGACAGATAGAGTGTTACCTGTTCTAAAACCTAAAATATGTACAATAAGATTACGTATGTGTCTCAGTGTAAGGTACATCGTAAGATACTTAGCCTACGCAATTCTACCATAATTATGGTAGAATTGATCGAGAAATTATTTTGTGATTTGTATTATGTTTATATAAGTATACATTTCTTTTACTCTCATTTAACCACTTTGTGTGTTTCAGTGTTTTGGGAATTAATGTAAGTGTGTGTGTGTGTGTGTGTGTGTGTGTGTGAGTGCACGTATGTGTGTGAAGGAGTGTGATATTGTGATTCTGATACTGACTACTAAACTCATGAATAAGTGAATTTATTAAACTATAGCTATAGACAATGATTGGTTAGGTATAGAATGTAATGCTGCGGGTTTTTTTATCATGAATAGGTATACTAAGTTTCGTCACATGTATATTTTATCTAGAATTTTTTCAGTTTCAGCGTAATCTAGTGTTAATAAGTACTCTGTGACTTTTTTGGTGCATTCGAATTTTGATTTATCTGCTATATTTAAAGTTTTACAGATTTGATTGTAAAGAAAAGGTCCTAATTTGCTCATACATTGCCTTCCGAATTTTGTTCTGGTTCTTTCCGTCCTAAGCATTTGATGTTTTCTTCTCTTACTCTTTGTTGTTTCTCTACTATTTATGTCAGTCATTAAATGCTGTCTAGTAATTACTGCTTTTATAAAGAGCTGTCTCACAGTGAGCACTGCACACTCTTTATACAGATCTGCTGTTGAGAATCGTCTTTTTTTAAATGTCATTACTTTGAGGAGCGCTCTCTGTGAGATTTCAACTTTTTCAAGGTGAGTTTTGGCAGCTGCACCCCACGCAGTGATGCAGTACGTTAGCAGTGATTGTGCAAGGGCATAGTAGATTTTTTTTAGTGATGTGTAAGTCATGCGATGCCTTAGCTCTTTGAAGACGCTTATCAGCTTCTTAACTCGAGCTGACAGCTGTTTAATGTGCTCGGTCCATTTAAGGTTACAGTCCAAAGTGACACCTAGGTATTTTATGTCTCGTGTTTGTGTCAGATTTCCACATTTGCATAGATCATCATTTATGCATATGGAGCTGTGCATTTTAATCGACAAGCTTTGTTTCGGTTGGGTTGCATCATTTATCGTGAAGCAAATATACTTTGACTTAGAAATATTGACAGAGAGTAGGTTAAATTTTAGCCATTGTGACACCAATAGGAGGCCATCGTTGGCAACTCTTTCACCTTCTTTCCAACTATCAGATTCAAAGAGAATTACCGTGTCATCGGCGTATGTGACTATTCTTCCTTGTTTTAGGTCCATATTACATAGATTATTAATATATAAGAGGAACAACGTCGGGCCCAGTATGCTCCCTTGTGGTACTCCAAATTTTATTACTTCTTCATAACTAAATTTGTCATTTATTCTCACAGTTTGTGTTCTATAGTTCAGATAGCTCTGGAACCAGGTTAGGGCTGTTCCTCTTATTCCCGCTGCTTCTAGTTTTGCCAACAGGATCGGGATAGATACCGTGTCGAATGCCTTTGCTAAATCTAAAAATACACCGATAATTTTTTTTTTGTCTATGTCCAGTTTTTTTTTAATATGTTCAACGACATTCAACACGGCTCCTTCAGTGCTACGTCCAGTTCTGAAGCCATACTGGTTGTCAGAAATCAGGCCTTTTAACTCCAGATACTTCTTTAGTCGGATGTTCATTAGCTTTTCTAGTATCTTTGAAAATGTCGGTAGCAGTGAAATTGGTCTATAATTTTCCACTTTGTCTCCATCTCCAGCCTTCTGAATTGGACATATCATCGATTTTTTAAAGACCTTGGGAAATATTCCTGTATTGAAACTTTCTTGGCATATAGCGGTCAATGGTTCTAGAATAACAGGTAATATTGTCTTCACTAGCTTAGAATTTGTTTTGTCCCATCCAGGTGCTGATTCATTTTTTAGTGATTTAACAATATAGTAAATTTCTGTTTCGTCAGTTGGTAGTAGTCCAAATGAAGTGATCTGTCTGGTGTATTCTACTTGTTTTAGGGCCAAACTATCCTCTGTTTCGTTCATCGATTGAAGAGTTTTGTTAGCTAAATTTGAGCCTACGTTAATAAAGTAGTCATTTACAGCGTTAAGTGAGTCTAAGCTATTTTGTTTTATGTCCAGAAGCTGTTCAGCCGAGTTTTCCTTTCTAGGGAAACTACAAATATTTTTAATTGTTTGCCAGGTCTTTTTACTATTATTTGTGTACTTAAGTAATTCATTTCTTTCATAACTCCTTTTTACTCTCCTTAGTGTCTTATTACAAACATTTCTGTACTGTATATATTCTGCTTTTAGTTCGTTATTTTTGGAATCTTTCCTGCACTTTTTATGTAGAGAATCACGTTTGCGCATACATCTAATTAATCCAGGCGTAATCCATGGTTTGATGTTGGTCTTATTAGGTGGTGTGGTTTTTATGGTAGTGAATTTTTCCAGTGTAGAAGTGATAATGCTTACAAATGTTTCTGAAGCCTTCTCTAGGTCACTCATGTCAAGAACGGTTTTCCAATCTATTTTTGTCAGGGACTCCTGTATCTCTCCATAGTCAACACTCACCGACTTGTTACATCGTTGTTTATGGATTACTTGTGTTGTTCTTATTTGAACAAGAGCAGGCGAGTGGTCTGTAACTGTTGCTGGGAATACCAATGTTGTTGCAGGATTTTTTGTTTTTATGAAGCAGTGGTCTATGCAGTTTTTTTCTCGAGTAGGGAATGTGTGTCCAGGCATAGCTCCATGTTCCGCAAGCATAATTAGGTACTCCTCCGCGCTCTTGTAATGCTTGTCCGAAAAATCTCTGTTTGGGTCTATGTTTATATTTATGTCCCCAACTATAACTATGTTCTGGAAAGCTTTTAGTTTGCGAAGATTATGATTAAGTGAGTCTATAAAGTTTTTAGGGTTTGTAAAGCAAGGTGGCCGGTATAATGCAATAACACATAGAGCTCTGTCGACCTTGACTATTATACAATTTCCTTCTTTAATTGATTCTTCCTTCGTTTTTACTTTTTTCAAGCTATTTTTAATATATACCACTACGCCATCGTTTTGGTTTAAATATTTTGTTGTAAATGTTACTTTGTATCCATCTATATTGGAGGGTGTATAAGTTTCATTAAGCCAGCACTCTGTCAAAACTATAATATCTACTTTAATTTTAATACGGTTGAGAAAAATCAGAAAATCATCCAGGTTACAGTTTATACTTCTTATATTCATAGAAACTATTGTGACTATTCTTGCATTTTCATTATGAATATGTAGGTGACATTCTTCGGGCTCGCTCAAATACTTTGATTTTGAGACATTGAAGTTATCAATGTCTGTGATTAGATTCTCTATTTGGGCCATATTATTAAGTTTTTACAAAAGAACTGGGGTTTTAGTCTCCCAGTTATAAGATTTTGAAGAGTTTTTTGAGCTAGCCTTTGAATGTGCCTTAATGTAAGTTTAAGTGGGTTTAGCAAGATTATTGCATATTGTATTGAGTTTAGAAGTTGTTGATGTGTGTTGATAGTCTGCTGTATTGATGTGTGTTGTGAGAGGTGTGTTGGACTCGGGGAGTGGCTACGTTCGACATTTATAACATACGGAATTAACATATATATAACATACAACAAATACCTATTAACTAATTTCCTAAAAATACTATGAGTACAGCCTAATTGTATTACTACGTGGATAAAAGAGAAAAATATTATCGCAGGACGTAAGTGTTCCTTAGTAATACCGGTTAGTCATTGTTCGCTGCTGGAGTTTTCTTCAATTTGCTTGAGCTGTTCAATATTCTTGATTTCGATGACTGGTGAGTTTTCTTCTTTTCTCAGAAGTACTTTTCCTCGTGCAGTCCAGCAGAACTTCCAGCCAGCTTTTTTGGTGAATTCTCTGGCCATGTAATGAATTTGCTTAGCGTTCTTTGTTAGGCTTTCATTGATATAGATAGCCTTCTTTTCTCCCGGAAGCCCAATTGTTTTTGTGTTAAATTTGTCTTCGAATCTTTTATTGTAATTTTTGACGGCGTCGAGTAAATCATTTTTCTTCTGGGAGGTCGTAAATTCAACTATTATCGTTTTAGTTTGCTCGTTTCTGGCTGGTAGTCTGAAAGAATTCTTAACATCTCTACTCTCGAACTCAAGGTTTAATCTACGATGGATTTTTTCGACCGTCTCCAGTATTTGGCTGTTGCTTTCTAGTGGTAAATTCCTGATTTCTATAGAAGTTTCTTTCATTTTTCTGTCCATAGCTTCTATCTGCTGATTGAGCTCTTCCACATTAGTATTTCTTCGTTCGAGGATCTCCACTCGTGTTCGCAGTTGTTTCTGTTCTTCTACTATTACTCCCACAGTTTTCTTAATCTCTTCATTTGTAGATAATATAGCCTCATTTTGTTGTTTCAGGCTATTTATATTAACTAAGGTAACTCCCATTAAGTATGTATTTAATAAAAAAGAAACTAATACAAATAAATTCACAAATCCCCGCGCCCCGTCACTTACTATTCGAAAGCTTAAGTTAACATTTACCGTGGTCACACGAGAGTTTTATATAATTACCGTTAAATGTAGATAATCCACTACATTTACCATATGCATGGGTAATTATCTATATATCGATAATTACCGATTACTTACATTTACCGTAACATATACATACTTATTGAAATTTATATGAGCCCGAATCTATGACGACGCGGCGACAGAGACTGGCTTAATATACAACAGGTGCAAAAATCATAACTGAAAAAAAAAAAACATAATCCCTTTTCTGAAGGAGTCGGCTAAAAAAGGCCAAGTAGTGGAAGTAGAGCTCCGTAAAGTTGAAGCTTACACTGAAATCCTGCTTTGGAGTCAGCACTAAATCTTGACATGCATTAGGGACGAGCACAATACCGACAAACGAATAAATCGCAACATTCCCACTCGAATTGATAATAATCGAGTTGAGCTGAATCACTTAAATCATGCGTGAAAGCGAGCGGAGCGACGACGCGTGCGCAAGCAAGGTACCAGAGGCTTCAAAACTATCATGGGGTTATTATTGTTGCGGGTCACACAACTAGCAGCTTTAAGAACTTATAAAAATAATCATTATTTTAAAACAATCAAACCGACTTTAAGTCTTTTGTCACTTTTGTAAGCAAATCTAATTCTATCAAAGAGAACTGCATCAAAATCGGGCTAGTTATGAAGATATAATGTATACAGCAGCGCCCCCTGGTGAGTTGTCATCGTAACACATAGCTAGAAAGAAACATACACCAATCAAACCTCATCAAATCACAGAAAACTGCATCAAAATCCGACAAGTCGTTTTGGAAATATTGGTAAAATTGGTTTTCATAAACTTTATCAATTTATTGGTTTTTTTTTTCAAAATGTACTGGAACGAATGAAAAAAATGTGGGACCAATTCGGAAACAACCCCATCCAATAAAAAAATATTTTTTTAAATCGGGGCGTAAATAACGGAGTAATCGCGTACAAAGAAAACTTTCAGAAGACTTTGATAACCTCCTTTTTTGGAAATCGGTTAATAAATAAATGTATATATCAGGACACATCACACAGCACTATTTAACATGATAGGGTAGGAGGATAACGGAAATAAAACATTATATATGTACGTACAACAAAATAATATAACCTTGCGATCTTCAAAGCGAGAGTGAATCGGTTCTTACTGGGTAAGCACGTTCTATCCTAGACCGTAATGATTGCTTACCATCAGGCGAATTACGGTCAAGTGCAAACCCATTCCTTGCAAAAAATAAAGATAATAACATACACGAAATTACACGTGAGTGAAAACCGTATTAGTTACATATTGACCATTATATATACCTATTATGTTGGTAGCAGAGACCCTCCATAGCTGCCACTTTATCTTACCTATTCAATAAATGTACACACTCGAATAAGAGACCGCTCTAACGCAGTTCACTCCCAGCGTACGTTGTATTTTTTTATTGTGTGTTACAGTTTAGAATTATCTTTGTTATTCCTGTAACTACTAAGATCGGAAACTTGGATATCTATTGCTCTTGCGTAAATTACAGATATGGCTTTAGGCAGAGCCGCATTGCCCTAAAGTAATGTTACAGGTTGACTGCACGACAAGTTCAAGTGGCCAAGTACGACAGTGTCGCGCTACTCTGCGACACTGTAAATACGCAATCAAGGGTGTAGGTGTGGGTGTGGGCGGGAGATGAGAGATTTATGGTCGCGCCAGCTTCGCACGTCTGGCATGCAGCGGGCCTGTGCCCTGTGTCTGGCCTGGACACACCACACATACATAGGCACCTATGTTCATGTACACACTACACGTGTTGTGCATCACTTTGACCCTTGTTACAAATAACTAGATGTATGTATGTATGATGTGAAGCACCGCTGTAGTGTAGTCTAGGATGTAGCTTGCCCATGAGAAACCTGTTTCCTCTGTATTTGAAGACCCTTGGATTGGATTGAACAAGGCTCCTGTTAGAGACTACTAAAGTCTTTATACGTACTCGTATGGTACTTACTTTATTTTATTTATGTATTATTTATAATTTAGGTATGGTTAAATATTGCTTTTAGTTAGTGAATATTGTTTTGAAATAAAGATATTTGTAACAAAATTAATAGCCATGTGATGTGGCATGATTGCTCAAATTGTGCCCAATTTGCAGCGAGCGGGGACTTGCGAAGTCATCATTAGTGCCCCTCGGCCGTCGCCCGTGCCCCGGGGGCACCCTCCCCCCGCCGCCCTTCCCCGGGGGGTAACTGCATTACTACTGCAAACACAGCCATGCGGGCGCTACGAAAAAACCCAATCCCTTTACACACTATTGAAATCCTTTTGAAGATTTGCATTTGAAATGGCCCAACTTGTGTCTCTGAGCTGTTGGGGTTTGTTAGTATAAAGGGATCACTGATATCTCCGCGTATTGTTCTCGCGAATACGTAACTTGCTGTAGGTATGTATGTATGTTCCTTCACGCACTACGGAACATCGGATCGCGACTTTTGGAACGAACGTAGTTTCGGCTTGGATGGACTAGGACTGGCTAGGGCTACTTATTCATCTAGTGTATATAGGAATCAAAACTGTTTAGATAAACATGAATAAAAATATGCAGACACGAACATCATACAGCGCATCCTGAAGCATAGTTTCTACTTTCTACTAGCAATGAACCTACCTGCTTTGTTGTACATTATCCTGTCCATTGTAAATCACCGCAACCCCTCTGCGCAACAAAATAATAAGCGCCATTGAGTGCGAACGACAAAACGGGCAAATTGCGAGGGAGGAGTTGATATAATTCGATAAGTATAGGAAGGAAGGTATCGGGCGCGCGTCGCGTCGCGGCACGCGGCGTGTTGTGCCTCGCCAGGCGGCGCGCGCGTGGCGGCAATCACTCCGACACGCCGCGTGCCGCCCGCGATAATTGTCTACTAATCTGCTTACACTTGACACAAGTCATGTTCGTTCCACTGCAACTGTTGCCTTTCATCCAATGTAACACTATTATACGAGCTTTTTGTGCGACTCAAGTGACGGATGCACCGCGTGGGATACGGTCTCACAACAGTAAGTTAGTTTAACTGTGCCATCATTGTATCACATGATAGATCCAATAGCAGTATAGTGGAGAGACTAAAACAGCGGAATCGCTTACATATTTCCATTTCTTGATTTACAGCTAACTCACTTAAAATAATTTCTATAAATAGGGGAGGTAGTGTGTGAGTTAATTTTTATTAAGTGCTAAACCTGCACTATGGTTGTTTTAAATTAAACTTTTTATAGGTAGTGTGTGTACTTTTTTTTTTTTAGGTAGTGTGTGGTTTGAATAATGAGTCGTGGAAATATGTTGTATAGTAGAATGGACCTGCAGGTAGATTAGATACCTGTTAGATACGAGTATGTAGGCAGGTAAACATGGCTTCATTTACTTGATCTTGATACATTGTAGTGTTTTTTTTTTTATAAGATGATCGTTCTTAATGAATGCAAACGCTGCCTCAAGTTTGTAGAGAGTTGCTCGCACACGTCGCTAATAATACGAGTATAATATGAGTGATAAGTACATAAGTTGGTAAGAGTGTAGCGAGCTCTGGTGTCTGCCTCGGTCTGCCTGGTACTGCGACAGTACTGTGCCGACCGCCGCGGCCGAGCCTGCATGCACCACACAATGTTGCACATCGCACCGTCCGTACACTGGCGCTACGCAAACAATGATGAAGCGATATGGCTATATTAAGCAATCGTCATCGAAGCATCGCTCGCGGTGTCCGTCCGAGGCATTTTATTGAAGACAGACAAAGGAGGCCCTCGAAAGGCCTTTGTGGCGAGGAATGTGACCTCCGCCGCAGCGCCCTCTGCCGGCCGGAGTGTGGCATTGCGCAGGATCATTTGTAACCGACACTATATGCACCTCTGACAGCCGCGCTCTATGACCGGACGCATTGTAATGCTCCACTCGACCGGGTACTTGAACGCAAGCTTTAGATAGATCATTCTCGGAAACAGAATGTAAACTTGGTGTGTAATGATCTAGCCACGCGGACGTTAGAAGGATCGTTGCAAACCATACCTTGGATGTTCGGGTCCTCGGCGAAAATGTTTAGAAGTGGAAATATTTCTAAAAAAAAAAAGGTTTTTTGATTGTTTTAATGTTCTGTAGGGTATTTTGGTCATGAACTACTTAAAAATTTAAAACGTAGTCTCCTGGGATCATCGTTGAGTTGAAAAAAGGCATCTGTCGTGAATGTATCAATCATCGAACAGTTTGCTATTAAAACACGCTAACTTTGACCAAACCGCAACAACTAATGTGGCGTTTGCAGTCAGCTTTTCTAGCTGAAACTTGTGCTTTCTATGTTTCCAACGGGGCCCTGCCGCCACACGAACGGTTTGATTTTTAAAGTACGAGTAGCTTGTCAAATCGACACCTTTAAAATATCGTCATTATCTGGAGTTGTCCATGAAACCGATGTGGTCGCCTGCCACGATGTACCACGATGTACCACGATGTACGCCCATGAGAACGAACTTCCCTAATAAATCAATCCTGCAGGATAGTTACGACCCTCAGTAATGAGGAAGCGAGGAGACGGATGCAAGCGACGGCCCGTCCGCACTTCTGCCACCAGCAAGTACTAACAAATCTAGAGTTAAAACAAGGTACGTTTTAACTCTAGATTTGTTAGTACTAGGTAAGCGTGTAACATCCTACCCTAGGCTGCCCGCTGCAGCAATGCAGGCTGTAGTCAAACGCAAACATATCCCACGTGAAAAGTAAGTGATACATCGTGTATACATAGGTACATATGTATGTAGTACTAAGTAGTGATGTATGAAGCTCGATAAGGCCACGCTCGGCATCCACTACAATATTTGTACACACGCCTCGAGGCGGCGCGGGGTCACCTCGCCCGCCCTCGGCCCGCGGCGGGTCGCCTCACACGGCTCGATTACCGAAATCCACATCGACAGCTATCGATACAACCTTCCATGACTTCCTTCCGCTGCTCGACCGAATACAACCTAAACGGAATACGTTTAAGGTCTATATTACCCGATGCAGAACCTTTCAAAACCTTTTCGTATACCACCGGAGGATGATAAACAAAAATCAACTTAAAATTGGAGAGTATAAAGTGCAGTTTGTTCCGAGCAGGTGTTGGCTGCGGAGTGACTTGCAGCCGCGCGGTGGTCTTCACATTGATGCCGCGCTGTGAGCTCGGACAGACTAAAATAAAACACAGCTTTCCAATAAAATTAATGTTTTTTTCTAATAACTTTCTCAAAAAATCCTAAAATAAAAAATTTGGAGCAGGTTTCATACGTGTAAATATTTTTAATGTTCTACGTTATTTAGGTCTGTTTTTATTATTATTTATAAAGTTATTCTGCCAAATAAGTTCGCTCATTACTTGGATACGTTGCTAAGAGTGACGTTACAATACAACATGGTATTCAATTATTTGTATCAGATAGCTCTTGTATGATTCATATTATTTATTATTTCTTTATTAAATTGTAATGAATATTTAATAATAACGATAATAACATACAAATACAACACTCATTTATAATGAGTGAAACATACATTCTTACTAGTGAAAATAGAAGACAAAATCAAACTAAAATTCGAATTGACATTAATGTCTTTTAGGGACATTTACTATTTAACATTGCCAGTATTTTAGGTAGGTACAGTTTGCCATGTTATTCGAATAAATCTACATCACCAGGTATATGAATTAAAATGAATCTCCGAAATGTATTGAACTAATAATATGTATAAGCGGTTGTAAGTCCGGCGGCCGGGTCATGTTCAGCGCGGTAGGTACATACAATCTGCACAAACCTTCCAACATCTGAGCTCTTCACAAGTCTAGCCTGGAAAATCCATCCAATGTATTAGTGTTCGATTCTCTGATATGTAAATACAAGCGAGAAAAAATATGCGTGACACATCTCATTCGATTGTCTATTTTTATATTATTATATTAGTTTTGCTTTAATTCACACAATTTTTCCTGCTTCACCTGTACACCATTTACCAAGAGAATATAACCGCTACGCTAAGACCATTTATTCGATGGTCGTTTGATTTTCGCCTTTCCCGGCAGAGTTTTGTTTTTTAACCTCAAACGTGCGTCTAACCAAAAAGTTTTCATATTCAATTCTAATAACCAAAAAGTTCGTGTACTTCATGAAGTTATAGGTGTACTCAATAATAATAGTTTTAAATATAATTATTACCAGTGGACGCCCGCGGCTTCGCTCGCATTATTTTGAGATAAACATAACTTTTTTATTTATGAACCGATTTAAATGAAATAAACACTAAATGTTAAGTTAAAAATGCACCAACATGTTAGTAAAAACGGTTCAAGGTTCAGCCGTTTTTGAGTCTATAACGAACAAACATACCGACAGACCAACAGATTTTTTTGAAACATGGTTTTTGTGTTCTATTGCATCAATGAAGACCCCTCAACTATTATTTTTTTCAATTATCTTCAATGTAAGACACCGACCGGTTACAGCTTTATTATATGTATAGATTTTATTAGGTATAATGTAGGTGGTATAAAGTGCTAGTACCTATAACAAACGAAGTTCAGAAAATAATATAAACACAAATTGTGTATAATGCAACCTTACGATACTTCAGTAAATTTCTCAATAATATATATGTATTATGCGGTTGTATTAGGTTCTGTTTATTGTCGTGAGTACAAACAAACCTACTTCTACTGAGTATTATTCGGATCTAAGTAAAGGCACGAGAAAGCTAAACTGTTGTAGCTGTCTGCTGAATAAACATAAAAATAAACTGAACACTTCATAGACATCTACTTAGCACTTACTAGAAAGCAAATACCAATGCGTAGGTAAAATATGCTTTAGGGATAACAAGCAATCAGCTGTTTTACGTAAAAAGTTCTTTCGATCCACAAAGCCGCACCTTACAACTAAATTTAGAGTTGCAAACGTATAGTTGCATTTGTAGCGATCAATCACATGTGAAGTGCATCGCAGCGTGGCCGAGAGGTCAGCGCGGTAACGCTGCCAGCCGAGGTGGCGCGGGTGACTATCACTCACGCTCACGGCCCTGTGTGTCAGCATCGGCGTACACGGAGGTGCCATTTCTCATAATATAGAGTATTAATCAACTCTATCGTAAATATATCTACTTATTAATTCAGCAGGGGGGTCACAACCCCCATTAATGACGGATACGACTCGATGATATGGAATACACTCAGATCCAGCACATTTTAATAAACCAATTTAAAATTGGATTATCGATGAGCAATTTTGTCAAAAATAAATAAAATGTAAACAAGATGACCTAAGTACACGTTAAGTAAATTATTATATACTCTTGCTTGTGCCAAATTTAAATAAATAGTAAGGAGCAATATCTCTTTCTATGAAAGTCGGTAAAATAGCTAAATGAGACAGTATCATCGTTTATCTGTTACCTGTCCCGTGGATTCAGTCACTGAAAATCGATGAGGGATCGAGAGTAGTGTTGCGTAATGAGGAGCGAGGTGGGGCTCCCCCCCCCGCATCCTTCTCCCCCTGTATTTGCATAGCTAACGAGTCCCCCGCGCCCCCGCGCCCCCGCGCGCCCGCGTCGCTGCAGGCTGGCCAGTATTACTGAAATCCTCGAATAAACTCGATATTATACAGCTCGGGAGCGGCACATGGCTTTACTCGTATGTACCTCGAATTGTATGTATTAAGTAACAGTTTGTAAGGGTGGAATGTTATTGAGAGTTTTTAAGCCGCTCTCATTGCCTCTGAGGGGTTAAACGTGTACCGAGCAGTCGCCTACAATATAACTTATCATCTGCCCCACGGAAATGCGCTAGGGTATCCAGGTAGGCCAGGAGTCAAGACGGTAACTTACCATTGATCACACCTCGCCCGATGTTCTGCCAATATTTTAAACAAATATATTTGATGTACCTATCATGCTACTCGCGATTTTAAATCCAAAACCTTAAATTCTGTACATTATAAATATGTGCTACGCTAGCTTTATAACTTGTTTAGTGTTTGACTAGAATAAGAATAAAAATTATTTATTGAAACATGAAACCTATTATTTATTTATATATTACTTATTATTTACTTATATTATTAAATTAGACGAATACAACCAAAAATATATAATAAACACAAATATGAATAAATTAAAAGTTTCATGACACAACCCGGCCCCGACTCAGCATGAGCTGGATGCAAGCATCCAGCGCTGGTCTTCCGTTGGGCCCGGCAGGTGACATCACGCACGTAAGTAAATCGAAATACGCGTAACAACACTATTATTATGATAAATAATAACAAACACAAAAAAAGGTACAGCAAAGAAGTAAAACACACAATATAACCAATACTGGTTAAATAATCTAAGCAAGAATTCAAACAAAATATATACAAAATCACTAATTAGGAATGGGAAAAATAGAGGCATACTTATTAAGTAAAGTAAAAGTAAAAAAGGCATTTATTCAGCTATTTAAAATTCATTTTACATTCTTGCACTCTATAATATATAAATATAAATTTACACATTTTGAGCTTTTTATAAGTAGGTAGGTACCTACTAGATTTATTTGATGTTATTATTATTTTAAATGTCGTGTTGTTGTGCGATTTCTCTTGTCCTTTTTATTTATAGTGTCATAGCTGTCGCCTCGTTGGCGTAGGCCTCCCCCAGTTTCATCCATGTTTTGCGGTTCCTTGCTAACCTCTTATTAAACTTATTAAGTACCTAGTGCTTAATTTATAGACATAATAGGTCATCACATCTGGACATATTTTGTAGTTGAGTACTCACACTAAATATTAAAATAATATGTAGTGCCAACACAACATATTTTTTTTAATATAATTAATAAAAACTTTCACACAATAAATAAATTTAATCATAATAATTGCAATCAAATGGCACTGGTGTCATTGTTTAGAGGCGATTACATAATTTGATGTTTGAAAATAAAATTCCTTAATTTAGTGTTGAAACTAATTATACTAGGCTAGCTCCGTACCGGCGGAGGGATGTTGTTCCAACACCTGGTCGCGGCATAGCGGAAGCTACCCCTGAACGCCGCCGTGCCGTGGCGCTCCGTGGTGAGCTGCGCCGTGCACGGCCGCGACAGGTGGAGCCGGGACTTCCAGCTAAGCTTAGCGAACAGGTAGCTGGGCTCTTTGTATTTCATGACACCGAATAAGAGGCACGCCAAGTGCAGCTTGCGGCGGTGCTGCATTTTCGTGCGTGGAAGGGTCTGGGCGCCCACCACGATATGAATGCTCAAAAATTCCCCTAACGAAAAGAAGGAAAAGAAAATTTAAACTTATTAGCACCACTATCGACATCTTACTATCATATCTATCTACTTATACAAAAATAAATCTGAAGAGGGTAAAAAATCTGAACATAGAAAATATTACAAAAATATATTTTGGGTATCCTTTAAATCCATAACTGAACACGTTTCAGTCGTTTTTAGAATTTTTCTCTGTTTGATGCTGTCGAAGTGAATAGTGAACGAAATGTTTATATTTCGTAATGACAGTAGATAAGTATAATCCACGTATAATCGTAAGAAAAAGGACAAATAAATTGAGGTTGACATTTTTGTTCTATTGATTGGGATGGGTACAGTTGTAGCATTATTTTTAAAATAAAATAAATAAATAAATGTCATTTATTTCGAACTTTCAGTCCATAAACAAAACATACACAACTTGCATCTATAGAGAAAATGATTAAACATAATAGAAGCGATTCGAAAATTAATAAAATATTATTATTATATCCCATATTCATTTATTTACAACTATTTTTAAATTTTTTACAATATATGTATAAAAAAAAGAAACAAATATCATAAAAAAACTAGTGATGCCGCCGGCAACGGGGCAGGACCCAAGCAACCGGTGGTAGAGGCTACAAAGAAAGGAACCTACGGACAATACGCGCCGTGTCAAGGATCACTGCCTTCTGTATCTGTCCCTTAACCCAACCTTCCAAGGAGAGCCTCTCAAGGTGTTGATCGAGGCTCTTCGCTATTAGACCGTTCACCGAAACGACTATCGGGACAATCATCGTCGAATCAACATCCCACATGGCGGTAATCTCATGGGCCAAGTCAAGGTACTTGCAGACTTTGTCCTTCTCGGCCTTCACGAGATTCACGTCATGTGGTATGGTAATGTCAACAATAACTGCCCGGCGCTGGGGCCGGTCCACTATCACGATATCAGGCTTATTGCAAGCAATAGTCCTATCCGTGATAATGGTTCGGTCCCAGTAGAGATTATTATTATTATTATTATTTAAAAACGTTTGTTTTTCTCGAAATTTTAAGAATTTCGGTCATTTAAATGAAAACCACGGGCCTAGGCCAAGTGGAGATCACTTTGAGTGTTATTTTCAGAAGCTAAATCGTCCTGCAAGAACTTCCTCACGATCCTGCAAGTATTCAACACTGCTGCTTTTTGCATCGTCATGTAAATGTTTATGTCTAGGTCTATTTGTTTCAGGTAGTGGAGTAGGTGTTTTGGGATGACTCCGGTGCTTTCAACTCTGTGTATTTATGTATTTTATCTGTAATTGTTTTCTGTAAGTTATGTGTATTAGGAACTGCAATATCAATCAGGTAAGTCTGTTTGATTGTTTTGTCTATGAGAGTTATATCTGGCCGGTTATTATGTACAGTTCGATCTGTAAGTATGGCTCTGTCGTAATACATTTTATGCCGCTGGTTCTCCAGGACCGGTTTTGGTGTGTATTGATAGTATGGGACTGCTTTGGTGTTTAAAAGGTTGTGTTTGTGAGCTAACTTTTGGTGAACAATGTTAACTATCTGGTTGTGTCTATGGGTGTAATCAGTCTGAGTAAGTGATGGGCAGGCGCTGGTTATATGTTGGATTGTTTCTGATGCTCTGTGACATTTCCTGCATTTATCGCTTTGAATACTTCGGTCTTTGAATATGAATTTTTTGTAGTTTTTGGTGTTGATTACTTGGTCTTGTATGGCGATCATAAAACCTTCTGTTTCAGGGAACAGGGAGCCTAGTTTTAACCACTTATTTGAAGCCACTTTATCTACATGATCTTGTTCTAAGTCATGTAGATGTCGTCCGTGGAGTTCCTTTGATCGCCATCGGTTGAATTTATCTTGTTTGTGTGTTAGTGCAGATGTATACTGGATTTCTCTATTATTAAGGTTCAGGGGGGTGTAATTGTTGTCTAAATCTACTATTGCTGAGTGTAATTCACTGTTCTCACATTTTGAAAATAAAAAGTTTCGAAGGTTTTTTATTTGTCCCTCCCATAGAATATTTAGATCTATGAGCCCTCTACCTCCTTCCTGTCGTTTAATTGAGATGCGTTCTATTGCAGATTTTGGGTGTAGGTAACTGTGTTTGTTAAGTGTGGTTCTAGTTTTTATTTCTAAGCGGTTGATGTCAGTGCGCGTCCATTTGATGGTGCCAAATGAATAAGTCAGAATTGGTATTGCGAATGTGTTGATTGCTTTAAATAAGTTCTTGGAGTAGAGCTGTTTCTTGCAAATTAAGTTTAGACGTCTGGAATATTCTTCTGTAAGCTTTTTCTTTAATTGGATGTGATCAATGTTATTTGATTGGTGGATCCCGAGATATTTATAGGTTTCTTTTGGCTCCATTTGACTGAACATAGGTGATGGTTCTGGGGTATGGGGTGTATTTTCCAATTTACCACGTTGAATGTGTAGTGTTTTGCATTTATCGAGGCCGAAAGTCATGTTGATGTCGGAACTGTATTGTGCTGTGATGTCTAACAGGTGTTGAAGATCTTTCCGTGATTTTGCAAAAAGTTTTATGTCATCCATATACATGAGGTGGGTTATGGATGTGTCAGTGTTAAGTTTGTAACCATTATTAGAACTGTTAAGTAATTGGGAGAGTGGGTTGAGGGTGAGGCAGAACCACAAAGGGCTGAGAGAATCTCCTTGAAAAATGCCATTCTCAATGCGGATCTCATCCGTGTTAACAGTGGTGGTACCATTGCTTAGACATAGTGTAGTCCTCCAAGTTGACATTGCATTTTTCAAGAAGTTGATAATTTCGGTACTAATTTTATACAACTCCAGTATACGGATCAGCCATGAGTGTGGTACGCTGTCGAAAGCCTTTTTATAGTCAATATAGGATATATGTAAATTTCTTTTATGTGTGCTAGCGTGTTTTAAAACTGTTGAATCAATTATAAGCTGTTCTTTACATCCTTTGTGACACTGTCTACACCCTTTTTGTTCTTCGGATAGAATGTTGTTGGCGTGTAAAAAATTGTTTATTTTTAGTGTGATGCATGAGGTGATCAGTTTATAAATGGTGGGTAGGCATGTGATTGGTCGGTATTGCGATGGATTAGCAGTATCTGTACTTTTCGGTAGCATAAACGTTATCCCTTTGGTGATAAATGTTGGTAATTCCTGGTTTCCTTTGATTAAGTCTGAAATGTTTTTTGCTAGTATTTCGTGCAATATTATGAACTTTTTATACCAAAAATTGTGCACACTATCTACACCTGCAGCTTTCCAATTTTTCAATCTTGTGGTTATTGTTTCTATATCATCTCTAGTTTTGTCCTGTAATTCCATCTCTTCTGTATTCTGTAATCTGTTTGCTTCGTTGCTTAACCAATCAGCGCTTTCTTTATGGTCTTGTTGTTTTTTCCACAGATTTGCCCAGTAACTTTTTAGTTCATCTTCTTGAGGTATTTGTCTATTATTGCTAGTTGCGGTTCTGTCTCCTTTTAGTGTCCTGTAAAATTCTTTCTCATTCCTGGCAAAGTGTTTATTGTCTTCTTTTCTACGTAGTGCTTTAGTATATATTGCCAGCCTCTTAGATTTTAGTGTTAATTTTTGTTTTAGTGTGTCCAGGAACTCTTCTGGCCGCATATTGTCCTTTTCATGTGAAGTGTGTACTTTATGTTTCCTAAATATGTTTTCTACTTCTGTGACAACCCGCCTGCTTCTATTGTTATTAATATATTGTGAGAGTCTTCCTGTATCTGCCCTCAGATGCCTGATGTCTGTTTCAATTCTAATTTGCCATGCTGGTTTGATAGGTTTTTGTTGTCTGTTCGTTACATTTGGTTTTCCTATTTTGTATCCTAATGTTTCTGAGATCACAAATGCGCTACAATAAATGAGTGTGTGTACTGCGTTTATGTCAGAATCAATGTTGAAGAATTTGCCCAGTATGTGTCTGTTGAAGATGCCTAGCAGTTCAAATAATTTCCTACTCTCTTTAAGTTTGGGTAACTTGGGGCGAGCTATCGGATCAGTACCAGAGTATTTGATAAGTGTAGTATGAAGTTGGTCTGTGAGTTCTTGAGTAGTCACATTATTATCAACCTGTAAGGTGTTTTGTTCTTGATGTATTTGTTCAGTGATAGTGACTATGCGAGGGTATGTGCTAGTTTGCGTAGATATGTCGTGTATTGAGAAGTCTCTGTCATTATTTTGTGTGAAAGTAGTTTGTTGTGTAGATGTCGGTACCAGTGTAGATGTATTTTGGGTCAAGGTGTCGATGACGTGACATGTAAGTTGGTCTGCGTCAATTTGTTGAGTCAGGGTAGCGTTTGTTATTGATTCTATAACTTGTAAGTCAATATTATCTGCTTCTTCTCGTTTAAGTTGTTCAGAAACTTCTCGTCGCAAGGTGTTTATTACGTCATCAGTCAATAAATTATTTCGGATTATTACACGTCTCTGGTCAGCAACACGTTGAGCGGATACTTTAAGGTCTGGGTATTTTTGACTAAATTGATCGTGAAGTTTCTTGCAGTACATTGTTCTATCTGTTTCAAGTTTAGTTACGTAGAAATATGTGCGCATGATAAATAGGTTTATTTCATCGCTCCATTTCATGCGCACTCTGGGTTTCCGGGCTTTGGTGGTCGCAGGCTGAGTGGCTGGTGCCTCCTGCGAAACATCCTCGACCGGTGTAGGTGCTCTACTGCAACTACTCCTACTGCTCCTACTATCTTCCTCGCTTCGCTCTAACCTGGCTGTAATCCCTTGGGACATCCCGTCCCTGACTCCCGCCCAGCCAACCAACTGGGAGACACTGGCTAGCATTCTGTCACGCCCATCACCAGCAACAGACGTGCCCCGACGCTCCTCGGGCGTATTTCGTAAAGGACCGCTGGTCCTTTACGAAATTTACTACTTCTTGTCTCCATATTGATGGGTTACCAGTGCCCTGTTAGCCACGTTCAGTTGCTGTAACGTGTCCGCCCCCCACGTGAGTCTGGTGGTCGACCCGGACGAAGGGTTGGATTTTGGGGGGCTTATTATTATTATTAGTCAAGTCAATACTAATTAAATCACACAATAGAAAAATGTCAATTAATAAAATTAAATTAAATGATAAATGTCAACATCAAATTACTTTGTTACCAACTAAGATTTTTTTATTAAAAGGGTCATAAAACATGTGTAGCTGTGCGGCGTGATTGATGATCGGGCAGTCGAGTCGAGCAGCTACAACCCGCAGGATGCCGTTAGTGCTGCCTCGGACGCGGCTGAGCATCGAGGTGGCCCGTTTGCGGAGTATGGCGTGGAAACCATCTACCCTTGCATCCGCAAACATCCCCGATGCACTGCAGCGCCACGGCAGCCCTAACAGTACCCTGAACGCGTTGTTGTACTGCACTCGTAGCTCGTTGATTGCCTTGAGCGTATAGGTATGTGACCCACAGACTGCACGTATAGAAGGACTGACAAAATGCTCTAAATAATGTTAGCTTTACTTCTGCCGTACATCGTGCAAATCTACGAGCCAACATGTTGCTCCTGACAGCCAACGCCCTACGTTCTCTCTCGATATCCTCAACATCAGAGAGGTCCTCCGTGACCCAGTGGCCCAGGTACTTGAAACGCGAAACTCTCGCCAGTGGAACTCCGTTTGGTGTTAATGGTGAAAAACGTGGAAAATTTTAAAACCGCAAGGCTGAAACACGAGGAGTTCGCTCTTTTTGGAGTTGTACCTGAAGCCATGTGTCCCGGCATAAACCTCACAGACGCTGAGTAGTTTCCTGAGCGCGCTCATAGAGGGCGCCAGCAGCACCATATCATGGGCATAACTGATGTTATTAACAAAGGTACCGTCAATGGAACATCCGACATTGGTAGCGCTCAGCTCCTCTATAAGAAATGAAATGAAATGAAATGAAATGAAATGAAATGAAATGAAATGAAATGAAATGAATAAGCCCGTTCACGTACAGGTTGAAAAGGCGTGGCGAGAACAACCTGCCTTACTCCACTTTTCAACCCATATGCATCGGAAAACTGACCCGCCCACCTTACAACGTTGGTTTGGTTGTTGTACCAATAATCAAGAATTCGAATGACTTCCTCAGGGAGACTGGTCTGCGTCCTCATCTTGCTCCAGAGCACCTTATAGCTGACCAGCTCAAATGCTCTGGAAAGATCAAGAAAACACGCATAAACCGGATGCATGCATGTCGGATATTCAATAGACGCAATAATGGACGACATGGTGGCGTTGGTGCCCTCTACCAGCGGTCTAGGAAAATTTATTGAAGTCTGCAGAAATATGCCGAGTCGCGTGCACTAAAATACAAAAATAGCGATAACGAATTGATGTTATTTTTGGCTGTAAATGTACGCCCGGAATTATAGCTCCCGTATTATTAAATAATACAGCTCTGAGTTTTGTTTAGCACATTAAATATTTGGGCTGCATAGTCTCGGACGACCTCAAAAGGGATTTCGACATCGATCGTAGAGCATCAGCAGTGAGAGGAAATATGATAGCCCGAAGGTATGCTCGCTGCTCGGAAGAGGCGAAATTAACTTTGTAAAGAGCTTTTTGCCAATGGCAAACAGCTCTTTGTAAAGCCTTTGGGTTCGTTACACTCAGATATCTGATAATGTTTTAAGCGTCCAATACAATAATAAAATAATCAGGATGCTGTGAGCAGAGTACGTACCTAACTGTTCTAATCCAACAGCAATATGAATGCCATAAGAAACAAATACAGAAGTCCAAATATGCAGTAAGTACTGGGTTAAATCCTTGATAGCGTAATTTTAAATAAATATTTTGTTCAAATTTTGTTTTAAATCACTCTGTGTACGTTTTGTTTTTGTCTTTGATTTATTGAATTTTTTTTAATCTCTTTGTATCGTTCGTGCGTTAAATTGTCTGAATTTTATCGACCATTATTTAGTCTGACAATATGAAATCATTTATTTTATTTTTATGTTTTCTAAACTCATGATAAATCATGGCGATAATGAGAGAAAGAGAGGGATGAAAATCCTTGTGATATTGTGATACGAAGTTGTGACAAGTATTCAAATTCCAAGAAAGTATTTTGTTTTTCTTTGGTCGTAATTTTGTATTGTGCCAGTTCGCAAGTAAAACGAAAGTAAAATGTCATCTACACGAGAGGGATGAAATAAAAAATCCTTGCATCTACATTAACATTTAACAATAAATTGAGGCGGTGCCGCAGAGACCATTAATAAAAATAAAAAAACATTTGACAATAACAGTTTCACTTGAGGACTGCCAGAATACAAAGTTATGGCCAAAGATAAAAAAAAGAGAATTAACAGCTACGATTAACAGCATGAAGTTAGAGGTAGAAATGGAGAAAACACTCCTAATACCTACTTGATTCAAATACCTACGCATTGCTATCCCACTCTAAGTGGTGGGAAGTCTCTTTCTAGTGTGGTGTTCGGTATTTTTATATAAATACTCAAAACTCCCGAAACTGGGTAAATTAACCTATTAAGTTTAAAGTTCATCTGTCACCAAATTATTATTTATATGAGTTTCTAGTGTTTCCAGTTTGAAAGGAATTTAATATGAATTGTTTAAGTAAATTATAATAAAAAAACAGAAAATACAAACGGAACATTTAAGTTATGAAGACAATCTATACCAGTAGCAGATTTTTTTTATAAAATGTTAAAACAAATAATAGAAAATCATTACGAAACAATTACTAATGTGTATTTGGCAATTGGAGGATATCAAAAGATTACCATATATTTTGGGAGTTTCCTCATGCGGCAACACTTTATCTATCCGCCATCATAACAATGCCTGTCATTTGAACTGTCATGGCAGAAAAACAACAAACATTCGTCGATTCGCGCTTTTGAACGTAAAAACTAGCTTAAAAAGTATGAAAAATGGTGCAACGATGTATTGTGCGTGGTTGTGGAAGCGAGTGGTATCCAGGAACACACATAAATTATCACACGTAAGTCCTTAAATTGGATTTTTATAAACACTAAGTCTATCGACTGATTTCACTTAAATATCTCGAAAACATTATGATTATTACAGTGATGAAGCCTTTAACTAGTCTAAATTAGCATATATAATGAATTCTAATTGTTGTAACACATATATTTAATGTTTTATCAAAGTTATTAATAAATCTTAAAAATGGAGTACGGTGACCATAAAATATTTTTTGCGGATATCTCACGTAGGTATTATGTATGCCATGTTCACTAAATCACAAAGCACTCATTTGCATATTTGTTATTAGATATAGGTACTCTGTTAGGTAACAAAATAATTGAATCTCTAAAAAAAATATATTTGAAAATAAATTATTATATTGACTCTTTTTAATGTCATAACATGTTGTGCTGTTATTATTCCTATTGTAAAACTGTGCTCTGTTTTCAGATTTCCCAAAAACAATGTACAAAGAAGTTTGTGGTTAGCAGTTATACCATTGAAATCCAAGTTTTATGAAAGTGCTCGGATATGCAGCCTACACTTCAAGGCATCTGATTATGACTTACCAAGTAAGAGATTGAAGGCAACGGCTGTACCATACTACATTGAAAATGGGACCGACGAATATAATGTATCATCAATTAGCCAGGTATATATTGATTGAAAGCTTGTGTTACAAAAACGATTTTTATCTCAAAGTTTGCTCAAAGTCAGAATTATCACATATTACACTAGTACCTATAGTTACAAGTGGATTAGATTAAAAAATACTCGTGTTTTGGAGGGCACGCTATACCGCCGGTTCACAGCTTGGTGGTAATATAATTTACCCGACCGGCCACCTACCACCTCAAGTGTAAAATCTGTTGCTAAGCGCCTAACGGCGTGTTTCATCAGCCTTGTTTGAGAGCCAGTTCCATTCCATTTCGGTTATGCTCTACCATGGGCCAGAGTCGCTTGTCTGATCAAATACCCGGCTGTTAAGAGTAAAAAATTGCTTGTCTTACTAAGCATATATAGGCGGGTATATAATTATATTCCATAATTAACTGACCCATCATGTGAGTTATGTTTAAAAGCTGGTCTATTTTTATAAACTGACATCCGAAGTCTCATTTTAGTAAGAAAATTTGCCAAAATATAAAAATTGGATTTCAGGAAAGACAATCACAAGATCCGAGTAAAGCACCATCTAGTATCGTAACGTCGCCTAGTACTTCGTGTTCTGCGAGATTGAAAGCTCCTCAAGCAACCATCGGTGCATCACCTTCATCCTCGAAGGATATGAGTGGAGTTAATGAACATTCCTTTGAAGAAATTGTTAAACCAAGTCCGAAAAGGCAATGCCTGAAATCAATAGAAAATCTCGAGAGTGTTGAGCAGGTAAGTTTGCTCTTAGTAGGGAGAAAAGTGCTTGTGAGTTTACCAAAATTATGTGACAGTCCACTTTTTACAAAATTTTGAAACATAGCATTTAATTTATTATATGTATGATGTGTTGCAATATTAATCCTTTCCTTTGGCTAACACGGCAGTTAATTTTCTTGGGTATACTTAGTCCATCATTTCATTCGACTAATAATAAATGCTCTTTTCAAAAATTATTATTAACACATAATGTATTTTTTTTAGATTTACAACGAGGCAAACATACCAGTCAAAAATGTTGAAGTTGGCGTACAAGCTAAAATAAAAACAACAACAGAAGAAAATCTACATAAACAAAATAAAGCTCTAAAGCAGAAAGTGGTTCGGCAAAATAAATGCATTAAAAATATGGAATCATTAATCGCAGTGGTAAAAAAATACACTGATAACAGTGAAATTGAAAACATAATTCAGGGCCGTTTTAGTGATTTATGTAAAGAACTAAATAAATCGCCTACAAACCCTCATGGAGTTAGGTACAGCGAAGAGGTAAAAGCGTTCGCGCTGACTTTACATTTCTACTCGCCTAAAGCATATGAATTTCTTAGGAGTGTTACTGCTTTGCCACATGTCGCCACACTTAGGAGATCGTTGTCTTTATTTAATTGCAATGTTGGTTTTATAACAGAAGTGTTTGAGTATTTAAAAACACAGGTACAATTACCAGAAAAACAATATTTGAAAAATGTTGCATTAATTTTTGATGGAATGTCACTAAAACAAGATTTAGCTTATGACCAAAAACTTGACAAAGTATTTGGATATGTAGATTTAGGGCCCATACCTGTTAGCGACCCTGAAAAATTAGCATCTGAAGCACTGGTTTTTCAGATAGTTTCGTACGCCAAACGATTCAAGTGTCCAATAGCGTATTTCTTTATCCAAAATTCACTCTCCGGTGAAATACTGTCAGAACTGATAAAAACATCTATATTGCAGCTAGCTGAAATAAACATAACTGTCAGATCAACTACCTGCGATGGCGCTCCATCTAATGTTAAAGCTTTAGAATGTTTGGGTTGTTCATTTGATAAAAATGACTTTCGACCATTCTTCCAACACCCAGATGGGCAAACCACTGTATATTGCATACTGGATCCAGCACATATGTTGAAACTAGCCAGAAATGTTCTTGCAGATTTCACTATGGTATCAGAAACTGGAGAAATTTCTTTTAAGTACATTAAAAAATTGCATGAAGTTCAAAATGAAGAAGGTCTAAAGTTTTCAAATAAATTAAGTGGCACACATGTAGATTTCAAAAATAAAAAAATGAACGTAAAATTGGCTGCACAAGTATTAAGCTCATCGGTTGCAGATGCCATTGATTTTTTGAGGGTTAGCAAGAATCCCGATTTTGCTAACAGTCAAGCAACAACAGAATTTTTGCATATCATCGATAGACTTTTTGATTTAATGAATTCAAAATCAGCCTTTGGAAAAAAATATAAATCCCCGATGTCTTTAAAGAACAAAAAGTATTGGGAGCAAATATTCCAAGAAACTGAAAACTACCTAAAATCATTGTCAATAAATAGTAAAAATATATTGGACCACCCACGAAAAACTTTTGCATTGGGTTTCTTAATTAACATAAAAAGTTTTTCATTGTTAGTCAATGATTTGTGCACATTAAAAGAGTACCCATTAAAATATTTTCTAACATTTAAATGTTCTCAGGACAACCTGGAAATATTTTTTTCATGTGTCAGAGCTCGTGGTCGGGCACAAGATAACCCAAGTGCTCTTGAATTCCGATACATTATGAGAAAAATGTTATTCCGAAATTCCATTCAGCCTTCAATTAACGCGAACTGTGTTGATACTGGGTTCGACTCTATACATGTCTTTGATTTCAATAAACGACCGTCAAACTTACTACAGCTTCCGACAGAACCAAATTCCTCAGACAATCTAGAAGAAATGTTTCGTAACTTGGACTCGGTACAAATCAGTGCATACCAGGAAAATATCCTTTACTACATCACCGGTTTTATTGTAAAGCAGATGGTGGTACATATCTCTTGCAACGATTGCCAAAAAATGCTACTAACTCCGGAAAGCGACAAAATACAAAAAGATCACCCCTATTTTATAGACATTCAAAAATGTCTGAGTTTCACAACATTTGTGAACAGAGGAAAACTTTTGTTTCCATCTGCTTCAGCTTTCAAAGTCGTGAAACACAGCGATAAAGTGTATAGACAAGCTGTGAGCTCTAGCCAACTTCATACAAAAAATATTCATGACAAACTGCTCAACGTCATTTCACAGCATTTTTCACCAATAATGCATCAACTATTTGACCATTCAGCCCCTGATTCAATTACTGTTTCCGAGCTACACGAAACCATAATTATGAAGCAAATTGCGAGTAAATTTTTGAAAATTCGAATGCGGGCCTATTTGAAAACGCATTCACAAAATCTACTGTCCCATTTACGAGGAAAGAGACAAAAACTCCATAAAGTAATACTTTTTAGCCACGTGTAATCTTTTTAAATAATTTTCCAATTATGATACGGTCTGGTTACAGAACATTATTTGATGAGTTGTTCTCAACAAGTCCTTTCATTTGATCTCATGTTGTAGAAGCGCATTATTTAACTATTTCGCCATCTTGGATGATCCGCCATATTGGTTTTAGAATGACGTCACGTACCTTATCATGCATTATCATCCAAACTAAACGTGTATACAAAATCTCAGCTCAATCGGTTGAAGATATCTAAGTACTTTAAAATTAGTTCCGAGATTCCGCCCGAACAAACAAACATACCTATACATATAGTGCAAGCTAAATAAAAGTTTTTAAAAATCAACTATGTCACTGCATTGTGCTCATCATTGCAAGACATGTTACAATAAATAAATAAATATTCCGTGACAGTGCACACAGCGCCATCTAGCCCCACCTAAGCAAACGCTTGTGTCCTGGGTACTAGATAACGGATACAATACTTATATACTTTTCCTTTGTAAGTACTACATACAAACGACCAGACTCAACACAAGTACTTAATTATAAATTTTAAAATTCATATATACTTGTGTCATGCGGGAATCGAACCCGCAACCCCTAGATTAGAAGGCAGAGCCACTACCAACTAAGCTTACAGACCAGTCAAGACAACGACATGACATGGCCCTTGGGACTGAACGATTTGATTATTTTTTGTAAATACATACCTATGTAATGGCACAGGTAATGGTAAATTAAGAGTGCGAATTTCTGTATATGTTATTTTCTGTAAATAATTTGTAGATGTATGATTATGTATTGTTAAATGCTGGCTTGAATAGAAAAACTAAACATGTTAATCAACTGTGTTTTTTATTTAGTATAGTCTTTCCCTTAAACATTTTAGGAGTTAATTAACTAATGCAAGGCGTACAAAACAAAAAAATAAGCTTCCATTCTGTAGTTTTCATAAAAAAATACAGAATAATAAGTATTTTTAATTCTATATTATTTTGACATATCTCTTTGTACATTTATTATGGTGAAAACTGATACCTATTTACTCTAGATTTTTGTTTTGCTATACTATACTATTGTAAGGCGGAACAAAGTTCGCCGGGTGAGCTATTTTATCATAAATCAGATTTATCTAGGAAAGATATACAAAAAATAATACAGTTAGCTATTATGATTTCATTCTCATAACGATTAATTTATGATGCGTCCTGCTTTTAGGCATACATGTTGGGTCACCCTATTAGAAAGAGACTTCCCACCACTTAGAGTGGGATAGCAATGCGTAGGTATTTGAATCAAATAGGTATTAGCGCCGTTCGCTCCATTTCTACCTCTAACTTCATGATTAACAGTAAAGAAATTGGTTGTGGTTGTCAATGTTAGTATATCTGTCAGTCTGTGACTGACAGAATTGCCATAACAAAAAAAAATTGATTAAACATATTTATTTATTTTAATACAATGTCCTTGTTATATGTTCGATTTTGTCGATTTATTTAATGGATATGTTACGGCCTGATATTTGATTGGATAGTAATAAACCTAACAAACAAATGAGCGATTTTCTAGTTCCAAAAAATATTTTAGTAACAATGAATGAATGAATGAATGAATGAATGAATGAATGTATTTATTGTCCGAAAACTAGGTATAGTACAGATCTTAAATAATATTTTACATTTAGCACGCTAGTTTTTACCTTGTTAGGTTTACAGACATAAGATCTAAGTAATTGAATTAAAAGAATCCGTCAATATAACATTTAAAAAAGTAAAAATATTATAACTAATGTCAAAAACTTTTAACATAGGTATTTCACAAATTAATATATTATAATAAAAATGTCAACGATTATATGATGAAATAATTACATTACAAATAAAATGTCATTAGGTACACAATACTTAGACTTAAGACTACTCATACATTTTTGTGTTCATCTTTGAGAAACTCATCAACGGTGTAGTATGCTTTTGAAATCAGAAATTTGTGTAGATCATGTTTAAACTTGTTTATATCATTAGTGAGGCGAATTGACTTAGGTAGTTTATTAAACACAGTAGGTAACATACAAATAATACTATTTCCTAAATAAGCGGTACTACAAGTTGGCGTTTGCAGTTTTCCAGCATGTCTGGAGTTTTCAGGGAACCATCTGAAGAGCTCAGAGTTAGTTTTAGCAAATATTGCTACTTGACTTATGTATAAACAAGGCACAGTTAAGATTTCAAGTTTGACGAAACGCTTTCTACATGAACTTTTTTTACTAATTCTACAAATTGATCGAATGCAGCGCTTTTGAGCCCTGAGTACTTTCATCCTGTCAGTTGAGTTGCCCCAGTACATAATACCATAACGCAATATAGATGCTACGTGACCGTGATAAGCTGTTAATAAAGTTTTATCATTTGCGACTTTACGTAAATGGTATAGTGCATAAGCGAATTTGTGTACCCGCTTACAGAGTCCATCAATATGCTCCTTCCAATCAAGCTTCTGGTCAATGTTCACTCCTAGAAAATGGGCAACCTTTACTTCTGTTACTTTTTCATTCTCATGGTAAATTTCCAGTTCAGAGTTTTCATTGTGTCTATTTCTGAAGTACATTATGTTCGTCTTATTTATATTAATTTGAAGATTATTATTTAATAGCCAGTTAATAAGTGATGTCAAAGTAAAATTAATGTCATATTCTATATTGCTAAGTTTGTCATTTGAAAATAAAATTGTGCAGTCGTCAGCCCATAGTGTTACATGATTTTTGGTAATATTTGGCATGTCATTTATATATATTAAAAACAACAATGGTCCCAATACACTTCCTTGTGGGACGCCATATTTCACTAGCTTTGTTTCAGAAGCATATGTCACCATTGTTGTAGTTTTAGTACACAAGCTATTTAACTGTGTAACTTGAAACCTGTTACTAAGATATGACTTAATCAATGAGTGTGCATTTCCCCTGACCCCGTATTTATATAATTTATCCAAAAGAATATCATGGTGAACATTATCAAAAGCTTTAGACATATCCATATATAATGCTATAACTTTCTTTTTTTTATCAACATCTGTCAGTACCCTATTTAAAAAGTCAAAGATTGCCATGTTTATAGTTTTATCTCTCCTGAATCCATATTGATGTTTCGTAAAAAGTTTATTATATTCAAAATAATTATATAGTTTGTTGTATATTACTTTCTCAAAAATTTTAGAAAAGACAGGGATTAATGCTACTGGTCGATAGTTACTAACATTAGATCTTTCACCTTTTTTATATAGTGGCTTTACTATTGATATTTTCATCTTATCAGGATACATACCAGATTGCATACACACGTTTATAATATGACTAAGTGCGGGGGCTATATATACGCAAACATTTTTAATTATATCTGTACGAATACCATCATATCCAACACTAGCCGTATTTTTAAGCGCATTAATAATTTTACATATATCCTGAGGTATTGTAGGAGTGAGAAACAATGATTTTGTCAAGTCTATACCATTTAATGTTTCGTGTCTACCTTTAGTTTTATCTATATGACATTGGCCAACACTCAGAAAATAGTTATTAAAATGATTTGCCATGTCATTAGGTTCACTTATTTTTTTACCCTCACTCGTAATAATGCAAGATATTGTCTCATTCGGAAATTGTAATTTTTGATTATTTATAACGTCCCATGTCGCTTTCGATTTATTCGTCGCATTCTGGATGTGGTAGTTATTTTGCGCTTTCTGTGTAAGCTTAATAACTTTTTTGAATCTCTTCGTGTAAGTTTTTAAAGTGTTTTTAGCATCAATTGTCTTTTTCCTTCTATAGTGCCACAGAAGATCAATTTTTCTCTTTTAACAAATGTTGATAAGAGATGGCGCCACCAGAGCGTCACATTTTGACCCCTCTTAATAATCAAGATGGGCTAAAATCTAGCACGCTTGAGTGGCGCCATATCTTAGCAGCCTTAATCCTAATTGTTGTTTAAGATACAGCTTCTGTGACATTTGCAAGACAAGACTATTTCCGCGATTTTTCATGTAATTTAATACAGTCCGAAGAGTGATAGTTTGACATTATAAAATAATTAGCAGAACAATATCCAGCAGCCTGTAGAATGAGAGCAATGGCCATCTTCTAGACCTACTTGCACGGCTACGTTTATTTGGTTCACTTTTTATCTTGAGAATAGACACCCCCTTCCGATGAGTTATGTAATGAAATTATTTCAGGATTTATATATAATATGTATTGTATGTATACATCATGGTGTATCGATAATATCATCGGAACCTTTTATGCAACTATAAACATCAGGGTTAGTTCCTTCGTGAAACTGTACCTACATACATAGCTGAGTGCAATTGGCAAATTTTAGCAAGAAACTCAGTTGGGACTCCCATTTTATTTTTAGAGCTCTGACCGTTATTAAACCGCTTACAATTAATTTAATCAACAAATTAACACAAATAACAAAACTATAAAAGTTATACTAGTTAACACTTACCATACGTACGACATGCGTCAGGTCGTCAATCTCTCCTGCTTTGGCACGTGCTAAGTGTCCACTCCTTTCCACCACACAAGCATCACTGGCGTCGCGTGAAGCTACGGAAAAGTGGCCAAATTCCTATCTAAATAGAATCCGTTTGGGTGACGTATGACATACGAACGTCAGTGGTTAAGGGTTAAGAACTGAATTGTATCTTCTACTACCTATTATAAAATTAAAGAATTCATAACCTAACGTTATATAATTTTACTACAATCTATTGGACGTTGGACCTTGTATACGTTTTTCCGATAATTACGTAACAAGATTATCGTTTTGTTATTGGAATAACATAACAAAAGATACTTGGACCAAATCGATTACCTATGCATGAATTATATATAATATATATATATCAGCCAATATATATAAACTATGCAGTCCAAGATTACCACATAACCTGGCAACATTAAGAGAAAAAATCCACAGAGAACAGAAAGTTCTAAAACAAATGCGCCATAGAGTAAACAAGTACAGTACCAAAGAGACTTGAGTCTCGCGACAGACTAGTGTGGAGCCACGAATAGCGCCGAACGCGCCCGACTTCAGCCGAGCGCATCGAGTTGACTCCGCAATGGTTGATGCGAGCGATACGGCGGAGCTGTCAAAATTGATGTTAATTGTTTAAAATAAAGATTACCTAAATGAATTGATTATGAATGTTAATAAAATAATGAATAACTCGTTAACAATTATTATTTGTTCTTTTGACAAATAGTTTATTATTTTATTGAAACTAAAAACCACTTGGAATTGATTTTATTGATTTTCGGACGGGTCCGCGCGTTCGATCAAAATCGTTCTCGCGGATCCCGTCACGCTTGCAATTGATTTTAATGATTTGTATTATCGTTTCCACACCACTCTAAGAAATTATTATTTATTATATTAGTACCATAGGTAGCATACCTTCTCACTAATCTCTGCACATAGTTATTGTTATCTATTTTCCGAGATTTTGCAAACTGACCTTTTACGAAGTAATCAGTCAATATACTTTGTACTCATTGTAATTTTTTTTATTGTTTGTAAATTTTTATTTATTTATTAATAGTCTGCAAAACAGGCACTAACCTAAAACACACATAATAAGCTTAATGAATAGAAGAAAATAACTAGCACTTAAAGCCCTCTTGATACAGACCTACCTAACAATTTTAAGATAATTACTTACAGAATAAATACACATATTACATGCTACTTTAAACAATTAAGAAAATAAAAATTACATAAATAAAGAGTACACAATACATATTATTATAACTACGACTATTACTTACATATCTAAGCTTTTAAAAAATAATAATCATAATAAGATAACCAAAACATACAACAAAGAAAAAATTAACAATGATTCTATAATAATAATTCCATTGACACTAGACGACCTTTTCATTTTCAATTCATTTAATCATTGTTTTAAACAATTAACATCAATTTTGACAGCTCCGCCGTATCGCTCGCATCAACTCGATGCGCTCGGCTGAAGTCGGGCGCGTTCGGCGCCATTCGTGGCTCCACACTAGTCTGTCGCGAGACTCAAGTTACCAAAGAGTAGAGTAATTATACCATACCATACCAATACCATCGTACCACCGTCTTTGGAAAAAGCTAAACCGCTGTATTAGCTATTGTATTGTACCCATTCTATACACGCCCAACCTGAACTGTGCTGTGAATTAAATAGCAAAAATAATTATGATATTGTGATTAGCTTACCTCCTGCAACGTGTTAATTTTATTTGTAGTTTATTAGGGAAGTCAAGATGTCTGTGAGCGCGAGTGCAGAAAATCTATCAAGCGAAGCACAAGTGAGTTCCATATATTATATACATTTTTTTTATTGTTATTGTGCTAAATATTAGGCTTAATATGGCTGTTAACAAAAGCGAATGTGCGTCATTGTAGTTGTTTGTAGGAGCGATGAAAGAAGCAGTTGTTCCCATGTTGTACCGCGTGAGTCACCGGTAGGGCCCTAATACGGAAACCGCGACCCAACGGCACTCACATCCGCATCGTCGGCCGTCGGCGTCGCGCCTCGCCTCGCCGCCGTGTGCGCTCGCTCGCTCGGGCTGCGCGACGTTGGACCTCTAAGCAAACGCCGTTTGTTGTCAGGATACTGAACTCAATTAGGCCAGGTCATTTCATTGGGTCAAATCATACACTGGTAGTTGATATGCATCTGTGTAAGTAGGTGCTAACTTGAATTCATTAAGTATGTGCAAAACTAGTTGTGAAATAGGCAGCTATGCAGCTGTTTACATTCCTGTTTGTGGAAGTAGAAGTTACCAAAGTATTTTGATATCATTCTATGGATGTAGCTCGTGTGTGGGTATTTCTTGTTTACTGCAATGAAAAAGGTGCCACTGCCAAACCCATCTTGCATATTTTCCTGAAGTTAATTTTTAACAAAGTATTGAAGCAGCTTTTTATTTTGATTTGAAGATGAAATATTTCGGTGTTCTAGGATTCTATAAAATATGGGAATGTCTAGTTGTTAATATGATTTGAAAACAACACTTTTAGCATTTGGTATTTATATTTGAAAAGTGTATCTCTGGGCTCGCTTCCACATGTATTCATGTATATTGACTAGAAGTTTAGTTTCTGTTCCCGGTGCAGCTTATAAGTAAGTATGTAGTGTTTTAAAACAAGAGTTGTGAGTGGTAAATATAACAATAAGTATGTACAAAACTTTATTTTTACATCATTCATGTTCAATTCACAAAGATAAAATTAACATTTAATAAATTAAGTACTATAAACTGCCCTTCCTTAAAAATTCTCACTTACTACAATTTGTTTATCACTATCTATCTCTGTATAGTTTGGTCTCTGGAATCAGATTTCTTTATCTGTTTGTGTTGTATGTGGTGGTGTTGCGTCAGATTCTAGGTAGGTCACTTGTGTGCTTCTGTGGCTCGGATGACACATTGAATTGGTTCAAAATCCTTTGTGTGAATTTGCACTCATTGAGCATATACATTTGTCTTGTGTGGAAAGTCTTGAACAGATTACTATAGGTGATAAGGTCACCTACTTGTACACATATTCAAAGTTTAAGTCCTTTTGATACTTACTAATGTGGCACTGTGGCACCCAAAGTGGATCCTGGTCTCCGACACAAAGAGATGCCACTCCTCTCGGTTCTGCGCCATTTCCTGCCACTCGGTAGCATGAAGTTGCTGCATTACTTGGGACGTCAGACTGGCCGTCGACCAGTTGCTCGTCCTAAGTATGCTTTCTTCAGGGCACGATCCTCTCCCATCCTAAGATGGCAGGCAGGCAACTAGATCTTCAATTTCAGCATTCTTTCTTATTCTCCAGCTACCATCATCTCTTTGTACCGGTCCAAGAATTTTGCGGAGTACCTTGCATTCTATACTAGTAGCTTTCGCTCTTCCTTTTGTGTGAGTGTCCAAGCTTCACATCCATACATGACAAATAGGTCTGATGATCATTTTGTACACCCATAGTTTTGTTTGTTTGCCTAGAAGCTTGGATACTAGGATCTTGTGTAGGGCTGCACTACAACAAAGGAAGTATTGGGCTCTAATTTCTATCTCCTCTTCTCTGGAGTGTATCGGTTATAGTGCAGCCCAAGTATCTGAACTTGTTGACACCTTTTGATATGTATATTTATATATTTGGTGTGCAATAAAGTTAAACTGAATTGAACTCCGGGGGCCACTACTACACACACATACATTTAAGAAGGCCAAGAAAACTCTAATATCAATTAACTACCTATTTATTTATTTTATTTCATATGACAAATAAACAGCTAATCAACAAAAGTAGGAACACAAATTGGTTTCTCTAAGCATAAAACTTATTTATCACATGAATACCTATGCCGAAATTGAGAAAAAAGTTAATTTAAATATAACATATAAAATACACTGTTATGCAAGGGAGTTTGCAGCTCTGAATAATGAGAAATTAAATTTGAGGAGATTGTTGTTAACCCAAACAGTGACAAGTTTTCAAGGCCACTTTCATATGACAAGAGAAAGAAATGTTAAAGAGTATTATGAAGCCAATAATGTGTAATGAATAAGTTGTTTCTGAGTAAAGTATCTACATTATGACTATGCACTAATAAAGAGGCAATTAATTTGATGTGATCATGAGTCAGGCTTGCTCAAGTTGAGGCAAAGTTGTGTTGTTATGATGGTCACTACTGGATTAGTCATTGCAGTAACTTATTGCTTTATTACTCCACAATAATTCTACCAATCTCATAACAACTTACTTTATTTATGTTCCTGGATGTAAGATAGGTATATACTATGTTATTGCAATGCGAACATGATGTTGATTTGATGTATCTTGATATTCTATAACAATTGCTTTAACCATTAATCCCTGATATATGCATATGTACTGGAGATTGTATTAAATATCTTTGGGAAAACAATATTTTGACGTGACAACGTCTTATAAATTGGTTTGCCGGGTGACACTTCAAGAAACTGCGTTACGCTCCGCTCACGTTATGCGCTCACAATGAGAGCGAGTGAGAGGCACGCGTCCCTTCCACTCGGGCATGGTTAGCCCGCCTAAGAGCGAGAGAGACAGAATAATAAATATAATATGAAATTCAGTGCAAGATTCTTTGTATAAATTAATGTTTTAAATATAATTCTTTGTATAAATAAATGTTTTAAATTGTTACTATTATTTCATCCTTCTTCCTACTATACGAATTAATATTCACATTAAAATTATTTTACCACTCAAAGTCGTTGTCACGTAAAACTTTCGCCCGTATACCGACTTTACAGGCAACAAATTTTTTTATATAAGGATACATTGGTGACACTGGAAAGGTACAAAAATCCAACTATATACTATTGGACACCTGCTGCTTTGCTCGCATTGTTTCAGGATAAAAGGTATGCCTAAGACCTCATACTTCTTTCATACCAAAAAGTATTATGATCCATACAGCCGTTTTTGCGTGATGAGCGTTTTAATAAACAGACAAACAGAGACACAGATAAACAGACAAAAATTCTAGAAATTGTTGAAACATATTCCGCTATTATTTCCAAGTATCTTCACACATTTTTTAAAAGTTTAATGTTCAGGTTTACAATACTCTTCAGCTTTATTATATTTATATATAATTTATCATAGTCAACTTAAATTATTCTATTTTAACTGAAATGCTGAGTGTTATGTGTATGTGTTTTATTTAATAGAAAAGCACTTGTCTGTTATTTGCCTGATGGTAAGTAAAAACTATGGCCTAAAATAGAGTGTGCTTACTGCCACTTGCATATAGCTCTTGCAGAGTTGCGACAATATACTGGACATAATGTGTGCATTACTACTTATGTATTTACATTTTCCACACAAATTTTCTACTCGTTTTTTTATTAATATGTAAACTGGATGGCACATACATAGCACATAGCAATCATACTAATGTCAATATGATTATAGTGTGTACGTACTGTGTGGCGCGCTAGAGGAGGCCTATATTCAGCAGTGGATGGACACAGGCTGATGTAATGATGATGATGCAGGAGCACCTGCAGGAGTTGTGTAGCAGCACACACTACACAGTGCCAGTATGTAATGCCGTGCTGCGTGGTTGTATAGCAGCACACAGTACACAGTGCCAGCATGTAACGCCGTGGCTGCGTGGTTATGTTGCAGCACACAATACACAGTGTCAGCATGTAACGCCGTGGCTGCGTGGTGTGTTGCAGCACACAGTACACAGTGTCAGCATGTAATTCCGTGCTGCGTGGTTGTGTTGCAGCACACAGTACACAGTGTCAGCATGTAATGCCGTGGTTGTGTTGCAGAGCTGCGACGGCGGCTCGATGTGCCTGGAGCTGGCGCTGGAGGGCGAGCGGCTGTGCAAGGCAGGCGACTGCCGCGCCGGCGTGGCCTTCTTCCTAGCCGCCATTCAGGCCGGCACCGACGACCTGCGCACGCTCTCCGCCATCTACTCGCAGCTCGGCAACGCGTACTTCTACCTCGGAGACTACGCCAAGGCCATGCAGTACCACAAGCACGACCTCACGCTCGCCAGGTGACTGCCATTACATTACCGATCTAGCCGTCTTCTCGCTAACTTGACAAAAGTATTTAAAACTCATTTTGAAAAGGTAAATGGAAAGTAAATGGAAAGGCTCCAAAGTGATTTAGCGAGCCCCTTTTCTATAAGTTCAAGATCTGCTTCATACATAACTTTGTTGCTAAATGTGTTTATGAATCTCTGTACAAATGTGTCCTAGTGCTTCCATAACATTTTGTGCGCGATCTAAACTGTAGCCATGTTGCAGTGAAATAATAGAGAAATAGTACTAGAATAGTATAGTGAAACACGAAAGTAAAATTACATACATATTTAGTAACTGAAGGAACACTGCAGTGGTGGTGCCGGCGAGCACCCGGCACCCGGCACCCGGCTCCATCGACACGACGCCGGATTGCCGTTTCATGAATAACTGCACAACTTTACTCACAAAGTTTATACCATGAGCAGGCTCCCGTGGCTTTTTCAATGTTTACATGTTCATACTTTTCGATACCTTTCTATATTGAGATGGGATGTCGATATACCTAAACTTTAAAAAAAATATTTATCTATTAATTACTTGGATATAATATAAGTATCTGCTGACGGCAGACAAACAGCTATAGTTTAGTGACTAGAGGCCGCGGTTGCGTTGCAGGACGATGGACGACAAGCTAGGCGAGGCGAAGGCGTCGGGCAACCTGGGCAACACGCTTAAGGTGATGGGCAAGTTCTCGGAGGCCATCCAGTGCTGCCGGCGCCACCTGGAGCTGGCGCGTGCGCTCGGGGACCGCCGCAGCGAGGGCCGCGCGCTCTACAACCTGGGGAACGTGCACCACGCACAGGTACCTCGCGACGGCAGCTCTTACACTGTTACATATGTATAATAACAGCCTTCGGGTGAGTTCTCTGTACTCGTCAATGATCACTTCATCATACGTTCAGTGAGCCCCGACGGAGAACCAGTGCATGCTGACTTGGGCCGTTTCGTGGCCGATTTACTTGTACACGACGTCCTGTTGTGATGTAATTCTGTCGTGACGAATATTTTTTTAACATCTCTATCCGTCTGTTCGCTGAGTGCGGGCCTAGAGGGCGCCGCGTGCGGCGTGCCGTTACTGATTAGTGTAAGTGTTGTATAGTGAGCGTGCACTTGTGGTTGCAGGGTAAGGCGCTGAGCCGCGCCGGCTCGGACCCGGGCCGCTGCCCGCAGGACGCGCGCGACGCGCTTACGCACGCGCTGCACTACTACGAGTATGTACATATATTTCTTATTGCTTCTATTTAAATACGTTCAATAACACGTTTTTTTTTTAAATAAATGTATATCATTTGTTTTCAGGGAAAACCTGAAGCTGATGCGCGAGTTAGACGACCGTGCGGCGGCGGGGCGCGCGTGTGGCAATCTCGGCAACACGTGCTACCTCCTCGGTGACTTCGCGCAGGCAATCCGCTACCACACGGAGCGGCTCAACATCGCGCGCGACGCGGGGGACAAGCCGGCCGAGCGCCGTGCCAACTCTAATCTCGCCAACTCGCACATATTCCTCGGACAGGTGAGGATCTCCTTGATTGTGTCGTAACCATCACATTATAGTATTTTCCCGGCTAACTTTGGACACCAAGTGTCGGCGACGCACGCATTAGATACATCAATCTCCCGCATAAACGCTAAATGTGATAATGTGACAGACTCTAGCATGCAAATCGGCTCGCGCAATGAAAGTGCATATAACAGACACCTAGTACCTGTAATAGTGTGCGTTGAAATAAAGGTCGCTTGTGATTGGCTAAGAGCCACTGCATTGATCCGCGAGTATCAATAGTGTACGAAATGGATATATATCTTGCATCTCTTTCGCGCGCGGCATTTGTCGAGTGCATTGTGATTTTAACACTTTTTCCTATTTTATTCTAATTAGGCGGTCGAATCTAACGAGATTCTTAATGAAACAGATGCTGCGTGCCAAGACCTTATTAGAATCGTATAATACTCGCGGATCCGGACTATGAATAACTTAGAAATAGCTATTTTGTGTGTAAAAAGTTACGTTTAGTTGAAATATTTCATAGTTTTTTGTAAATAATCTGGGTTTGTGTGTGTCGGGGGTTAGGTGGTACTGTTCTAAATTTCGTTT
>OZ026808.1:18335366-18407875 GCA_964023185.1 Macaria liturata | reverse complement strand
AGTTACGGCTGTATACTAATTACTTACGGTCGGTTTGTGGAGCCATTTTGATGGTGATGGTGCGGCCGGAGCCGAGGCGCGCGCGCAGCTCGGAGGGCGTGCCCAGCGCGCGCACCGTGCCGAGCGACATGATCGCGATGCGGTTGCACAGCGCCTCCATCTCATCCATGCTGCAAGTATATATGTTACAGTAAATGTAGATAAAAATTCGGTAATTATCTATAATTACCGGTATACATAGATAATTACCAATGCTGATGGTAAATGTAGTGAATTATCCACATTTACCGGTGATTATACACAATTTCCGCGCGACCATGGTAAATGTTGACATAAGCTTTCGGATGGTGAGCGGCGGGGCGCGGGGACTTGTGAATTTATTTGTATTATTTACCTATTTAATAAAAATGGGAGATACCGAGATTACTAAAAACGGTTTAATGAAAATATTTAAAATTATTTAAAAAAAAACAGCAAATAATTAATGAAATATTTTCCCGAGATACATATATGTAAAGGCGTTCATGGACAAGAAAACGGACCAGAAACCTAAAGATTATAGATTTATTTATTATTTATTACCGTTATTTATATTTATTATTTATTACCGTTACATATTATATGTATATAATAATAAATAAATAAAGCCATTTATTTCCATTAACTTAAGTAACATATTGTGGTTATGGGGTTTACGTTAGTAATACATTTTTAATTTTAAATTAAGTATTGTTAAGATTTTTATTGGGCACCCAAAATAGGGTGAAGGCATCTTCCAAGCGCTGCCAGTTTCATCGGTCTTGCGCCAGCCTTGTCCAGGTACTGCCCACTGCCTCCTCGATGTCGTCTCGCCACCGCCTTCGTGGTCGACCTCTGGATCTGGGATCTTCTGCTGGGTTCCAATGCAGTATTCGTTCACATACATATATGTACATAACAAGATCCGGTCGTTTATAAACTTGTGACTTATTCAACCAATCTGAGCGTACATGGCGTTTGTTCATTATTATACGCGTGAGTTCAATGAATTATCAAAAATGTGGGCGTAAAATAATACAATTTATCTCTCGTTTAGAATCTTACGAAGGTTTATAAATTTTCTAGGAAATTAATTATAAACGTAGTTCCGGATCTTGCTATTATTCGGTGACATATATAGTGCAAGTGTCCCTCTCGCACCTGTGCGACGTGATGACGAGGGCGCGGCCCTGGCGCAAGCTGCGGAGGAGCGCGCTCCACACGCGGCGGCGCGCCGCCACGTCCACGCCCGAGGTGGGCTCGTCGAGCAGGGTGACGGGGGCCCCCGAGCACAGCGCCGCCGCCGCCGCGATGCGTCGCTTGCACCCGCCGCTATAATCCGCCACCTTCTTATTGCGGTAGGATTCCAAACCTGGAAACAAGCACGTCATATACTTTGGTTTAGAAAGTTAATATTTTTTATTGATGTCGTTTAGGAGACCCATCTCTGCGACATATCAATGTTGCTATCACATGTGAAAATTAATTTATGTATATATTATGGCACACAAAACAGAATATTTTCTTAAATTCTAGTTACGATCCAGAACAAATTCCAATATGGAAGGTGTTTATACAGCTTGATCTAAATGTGAAGATTAAGTACCTAATAATTACAAAAATATGAGTTAGAGAGAATACAATATAATAAAATTAAAATAAAAAAGCCTTTTTTTTTCTATCGCACAATTAACTATCACATTACTTTCTAATTAAACCCTAAAGGTGTTGTGGAGTCCGTGCTTAATGTTTTTCTAGAAGAGCGTCAGTGGGACCAGGCGAGCCTACGGATCAGCGATGGGGATCTTGGGATTCGTCGAGTACAGGACGTGCCGGCTTTCCTGGCGTCCACACAGGGCAAACCTTGTCACTAGCTTAACCATGTCAAATGGTGGAGAGGTACTCATACGCGTGGGGGTTAAGCGAATCCAGGACAAATTGTTGGGGGACGTTTCGGGCGCGGATTTGGCAAGACAGCGAGCAGTGTCTCAGCCTGAATCAGGAGCGTGGTTGCATGCGTTACCTTCGCCTTATCTGGGCACTTTGCTTGATGATGACTCTTTGCGTGTGGCCGTAGCTTTCCTCCTAGGCTGCAAGGTGTGTGAGCCCCATTTTTGCACCTGCGGTTCCATGGTGGAAGCTGATGGCCATCATGCTTTGAGTTATCGTCGGTGCACGGGTAGATTTCCGCGTCACCACGCCCTGAACGACATTGTACGCAGAGCCTTGGTATCTGCGAATGTCCCCAGCGTACTCGAGCCTCCGGGTTTGAGCAGAGCTGATGGTAAGAGACCGGACGGGCTGACCGACTACAAATATTACGGATTTCAATAAGAATACTTATGTATAGGAATAAATAGAAGTAATATAAGTATAAAAATGATAGGAAAGAGTATACGGGCAAACGGACGAGTGTATGACAACAGTGTGAGTTTCGTGTGGTTAGTACTTTTGTAATGTAAGGGCAGTTGCCGTAGGACAAGTCCTTACCAACAATTTGTATCCAAGTATCGGTCTCCCGCTTGACATCCGCCGGGCGCAGTCCCCGCATCGTGAGCACGAGCCGCAGGTTCTCGGAGCCGGTCAGGAACTCGTCCAACCCGCAGAACTGCGGGCAGTAGCCCAGCGATTGCAGGTACTACAACAACATCCGAGTATTTTATACAATACTCAATCCTAGTTGACTGTTCGGCGAGTTTACCGTGCTGAATTTGAATTGAAATTGATTTTATCAAAATATGGAACGAATGGTTTGAAAGAAATAGAATCGACCAAAAGATGCGGCTTCGTCAACCGTCAATTCAGAACGTTTTACTGCCATGTTTTGATTTTTTTATAGTAAAGTTGCGATATCGCGAGGCCATATTACTGAAACCTACGAGATTATTGTATATCCAGAGAAACAGACATACAGATTTTTTAAAATCTATAAATTGTTGAAAATAACGTACTTAAATTTAAAATTAAAATATACCTTCAATTGTTATGTCAGTGACTTCACAGGCAATTTGGAAATTAGCAATTACCTTAGAAAAATAAATTTTAAGAAAATTGGAAACTGAAAATCATTTATCAATGTGATGATGATGATGGAAATACGGTCATCCGCGCAGAACATTTTATAGTGCGTAAGTGTTCGCGCTTGCACAGGCGCACTATCTTCTCCAAACTCTCCTGTATCCGATGGAGTGGGAACCACTACGACCAGAGGACAGGTGGATGCAGAGACTCAATAGGTGGAATAAGTCTCGCTCACCAGATTTAGCCCACGGAGACCACTAGGAATAATAATAATAAAGGTAGATAGGTAAATAATTGTCAATTTCCAAATTTCGGAGAGGAAATGTCGAACCTTCAAAATAAATTATGTAAATGATTGTTCATTTCCATTTTTATCTAAATTTGGTTCGTTTGCATCTTTAAGTAAGATAAATAACATATTGAAACTATGTTAATGTGATGATACTAACTTTTGGTGTATACCTTTTACGAATTTTTTTGTGTGACGTGGTTTTTGTTGTTGTGTGATTACTTACCGGCGCGCGTTCGTCGATGAAATGTCCGTTGGCGTAGATGCTGCCCTTGGTCGGGCACTCCTCCGCCGTTATCATCTTGAACGTGGTGGACTTGCCCGCACCGTTCACGCCCAGCAGGCCGAAGCACTCGCCTGCGCAGTGCACACGCATAACTACTTACACAAGACACGCATTGTAACATATTGAAACGTAGCAAACTTCTAACTCAATGTCGCTCTTCGGAATTTTTGACTGATATTTGATAAAAAAAACTAAAAAGTTGTAAAAAAATTGATGGTGGCGATCCTTGAACGTAGGATTCAGCTTTAAGGGCTTGTTTTTTATACAAATTACAATATCCACATCTGAGAACGTGCAGTGAATAACAAACCATTTCTAACTGAACATAGCCCTGAATTTTGTTCGTATTTTCGCGGACTCCATAAATAGTTAATTAGTAGCCCGCACACTTAGAATACAATAAGAACCAGAAACCGCGAACGACGAACGCCAAAAAGGAGGCCAAAAAATCTCCTTTGACTTTGACTCAGTCAGACTCAGACTCAAACCAGCCGGCCGACCGACGCTCGGGACGTATTTTACTTGTACCTTATTAATTCAATTATGCCTCGTGCCAACCTCTAAAAATCAATTGCATTAATTATGTATTATCAAATGAAGATTAATATTATTACTAGTAAGATACTTGAGCTTGCACGTTCTGTACTAGCTTGTCGATTCTAGGTACAGTTTTTGCCAAAGCTATTGTCAGATCGCTGTCGACCGCCGACAGCCGTTTTTGCGTTATAAGCGTTTAAATAAATGGACAAACAGAGACACAGATAAACAGACAAAATTCCTAGAAATTGATGGAACGTGTACTGCTTTAAATTCGAAGCATCTCAATTCAATGTGACCTTCGACCTTCTTCAGCTTAATTTAGTATTTGTCTATTGATGTTACCTTTTTTGACAGATAGGCTGGTTCCCTTGACAGCGGTGACAGGCTTCTTGCAACATCTCGTGTAGCGCTTGTGCAGGTTGTGCGCCAGCATGGCTTGTCCCGACTCAATGATCTCATTTTTTGCTGCAATGTAAAATTTATATTTGTAATTGTACAAGAAATGATTTTTTAAATTATGTATTCATACTCCAATTGAAATAAATATTCAATCCTTTTAGATTTGATAGTCCTTATTACACAAGAACCAACACAATACAGTCATAGCTCACAACAATGGCAAAACCAAAAACTAAATGCTCAAATACGTGAAACATATAGATTTATATACCTACGACAACATCACAAACACTGAACCAACACAACAGGCGTACTAAACCAAAGCAAAAAACCATCTTAACTGTTAATCCTCAAGGTGCGGTTCCACCAAAATAGTGTGCAGTACATTTGTATACAAACATTTTGTGCACAACTCCAGCTCTGCACGAACCAGTAAGTACATTATGGTACTTTTAAAAACCAAAAAATAGATCCATTGAGTGAAATTAAAAATTTCACTCGTATATCTTGCGAATATTTTGATTTGCTGGTACTGAAGTTAATCCTCTTATTACTATGCAAGATACTAGCTACAGAAAAAAAAACAATTATTTATTTGTATATTTCATTCGTCCAATCCATATGTTTTTTTAGCGTTAAATAGGCTTGCGTTTGACTATACCCTGCCTGATGTTAAGCACCACTATAGTCCAAGATGTAGCACGCTTGCCTAGAAGAAACATATTTACTCTAGATTTGAAGACCCCTGGGTTATAATTTTCTGGGAACAGGGCTCCATATGTCTTTAATTCCCAGTGTCACTTGTGGGTAACAGTCAATTTAGTAAAAGGTAAATGCAAAATTAATAACATTGACATGGGAAGAGTTAAACATGTGTTATAGGTACATGTATAATTATATATTTAAAGTATAGAAAACAAGTAAGAAGGCTAAGACAGATTATATGAAAATTTTCTTATATAATTTATGAGTGGAAACATACATAAAAAGAAGCTTGTTAGCTGAAACTAAGCACGTATTATTACATGTAATGTTTTATCGTCTGTGTGGATTGGATTCTTCATGTGGCTCTATCGGTGTGTGTGGTAGGTGGTAGGCATGCTTTCACCGAAATCCTAATTCCACCAAAAACATTCTGTAAAAAACTAGCCAAGTCTCGATGGAGCTGCTTGTTTATCTCTAAAAAGTAATGAAATCTAGATAAGGTCGTGCCAAGTCTTAGGTTCTTTACTGCGATTTCTTGACTAATATAGTTTGTTAGTTTTCATTCAGATATTCATTAATTAATTACCAAATGTTCCACCAAAGATCAAATTTCAAGGCTTCAAAAGATTTGATATCATTACAATTTGAGGTTATCCACGTGTAACGTGGATATATACATAATATATAATAAGCCGTGGGTATCTAATCGAAAGTTTAGCCAACAATTATATCACTTGTAAAGCCTATCAAAAGTATTGCAATACAAAAACCAAACAAATAAAAACAGTAATTAACAGAACAAATATATTCAACACTCCGATTTAGAGTTTTTAATTAATGTATTATAATCTCTCGTCGTGTCTCGGTCGGGACTCCCCCGCAGAATTGATTCGTTAGGCGAGTTTTCTTGGGTAGATACACCGCACCGCGATATTGTGGTCCTCAGACGTGTCGGTGTCCTCACGATGTTTTCCTTCACCGTTAAGCGAGTGCAAATCCACACTTAATATGAAAATACAGTCATTGGTTTCTGGGTGAATGGAGGCAGACATTAGAGTACAGAAATGAAGGTGTGTACATAGGTTTCATGATTGCTCCATGAAATGTATCAGCGTAGTACTCTGTTTTGAACCATTATTCATAATATAAAGAAGCTAAAGAAATTAAAAAAATCTGTACATAAAACATATACCTACCCAAAAATATTTGGGTATACTTTAAATTAATAAATATGACACGTTTCAGCAGTTTTTAGATTGTTGTCAGTTTGTTTGTTTATTCAAACGCTCATCATGCAAAAACACCTGAACTGGATCATCATGATTTTTGGTATATCAATATCCTACACTACTTTTATCCTAAAATAATGCCAGCAAAGCCGCGGGAGTCCACTAGTCTATAATAATAACAAAACTCACGTAATGCGATCTGTTTTTCTACAAACACCTCTTCCGTGCGAACGACCTCGTCTATTTCGCCTCTCTAAAAAGAAGCCAACACACACAATTAAAAATATTAGTTACCCTCGCAATCAGACGTCAGCGTCAGCAATTCATATTTGAGTGCGTTGACGCATGCATCGAGTGAAGTGATGCCACCCAAGAGTAAGTTAGTGTTAAGTAAGAATAAGCACTGGGTTTGTTATTAAAATAAAGGCCAAGATATGCAGATATAGAAATGAAATATAGTGTTCATTCCCCATACATACCTAAATATTTTATTTTTATTTATAGTACATATTTGTTGTTATAGCGACAACGAAAATACACCATTTGTGAAAATTTCAGCTTTCTAGCTATCATGGTTTATGAGATACAGCCTGCAGACAGATAGACAGACAGCGGAGGCTTAGTAATAGGGTCCCGTTTTACCCCTTGGGTACGGAACCGTAAAAACGATCTTCTTATCGATTGAGAGTGGCCAATTCTAGTGTCGAGAGTATATCAAGCCTCTCACATGGCTTAACGACTGCAGTACTAGACAAACAGCTGGGGCTTACAATTTAACGTGTCATCCGACCCACAGAGGCGCCCAAAATGGAATTCCACTTTTCGGTCACCCATCCAAGGACTGACCGCGTCGACCTTTACTTAACATTGGTATTCGCAAGCGATTGCCTCCGCTAGCTGAGCTATGGGCGCTTAAAAACGATACCTAGATAATATCCATTTCTTTGTTGTACATAATGTGAGCCCAAATTAAATAATTGTTTTATGTTGTTCTTAGTACAATATATTGTGCGTCAGAAATCAATAAATATAATATGTAGAAATTTTGACGGGCCAGATATTACTGTTTATGAATGATAGTGAATGGCAGACAAACAGAAAAACATCTGCGTCCCGTCCACTCAACGGATTTTCTATCCTACATCCTGCCAAAACAAAGGTTATCAAAAAGGTTTGATCCTTGTATAAATTGAGCCGCGATTTTAGCTACTCTAGTTGCTTTATATTTACGATTGTTCACTGGCAACTAGTAACATTGCTTTGTATATATATGTAACAAATAACAAGTCTTACATTTTGATTTTGTTTCCTGTATTCCGAGTTCATGATGCGGTCGCAAAGCTTGTTCAATACACCATACTGAACCAGTATCACCAAACACTGTTAATATTAATAAAATTATTTTTGTAGTTAAGATATGTTTCAGAACTTACTAATTGATGAACGTGGTTTAACTAGCGTCGCCTCGAGCTCAGTGCCGGTGTTAGGTTCAGTGGCAACCCGGGCAAGAACATTGTGGCGCCCACTTGAGGAAATCAATGTTGAGTGTTAATTTGTTTACTGAACCAAGGAAAATTTAAGATTTTTATCTTTCCAATAGCATTAGGCAATGTGGATTTTTTAATTGATCATATTTGTCAATTTATCAAGTTTCAATTACGTATCAATTAATATATTATTTCGTTAACATAATAGGAACCAAATATAATTTTGTCTATTAACTAACAACTGCCATACTAATTCAAACAGCCGTGACTAATATAATAATCAGAACAAAATCTAAAAGAAACAGTGAACATCTTTTTACTGACTGTCCGAGAATTGAATTCGGTTTGGAACGGAATAGCATAATGAATGAAAATAAAGTGATACTGAATGGTATCAAATTTGGCGCCCCGGGCCACACCCCATTGTGCCCCCCTAACGCCGGCACTGCTCGAGATGAAAAAGTTGCCAATATTATTCCCAAGACCCTAGACTACCACCATTCCAAAAGTATTAACGGCCCGTCATTAAGATGTGGCGTGAGTAGATTCAGCAGACCAAACAACAAACTTTCAATTATGGTAAAAAGAAACCACGCCATCAATTTGATATCTATAGCGGCTCTAAGTCTTAGCCATCTATGTACATCTATATTATTATCTACATTCAGACTTTTTATTACTATAAAAAAAAGTGTCTATGACAGAATAAAGGACGGCTTTTGATACACAGAGGGCTTCTGGCAGCTATATTACCTACTGGTCCGCGGTGTGTCGGCTCTGGCGTCCTGCCCCTAACACGCGCACGCCAAACGCTAGCTAACTAAACTATGGGTTTGGTTGGCTAGGTGTTGTTCATGTTGATTACCACTAAGACAACGAACTGCACGACGAGTATGATGAGCTCTTTGCCCGGCGCTGAAGTATCCATACTCAGATAAGTCATCATCTTCTCTCCGTCTGTGGACAAACACTCGTGATTATATTATTATTAGCGGGTGTGTGCCTAATGTCTATACGCGCGACAGTGCGCCAAACCAAGTTCAGCGAACTGACGTGCTGAGAAAAAATAAACATAAACATATCTTTATTTTGCATCATATACAGTGTTTTTACTTAATTGTAACCCTGCCCTCTGCACTAGGCGCACCTGTGTCGCAGAGGGTAGTTGCTTAGCGACCGGACTGTAACTATCTATTTACATCAATTAGTATATTAGCAGTATAGTCATTTTAAAGAGAAACAAAAGAGGAGAAAAAATAAAAATACACACGTAGAAATATATTCTCTCGAAAAAAATAAAAAAAAAACAAAAAAAACTCAGGTATTGAACACAACTAGAAGGTAGTGTACAAAATAATTTATATTATAGATACAGCAACAGTTACCTAGGTTAAAAATGCTCCAAATGATTCAGCTATAACTACAGTATTCATTCGCACCCTTTTGCACACCATTATTGTTATAAAAATCGGATCATTCCCACCAGATCCATTGCGCAGATCCATAATGGATCTACTGGGAAAAAACATTCCCACTAGATCCATAGCGGCGATAGATGGATCTGGTGGGAACGTTTTGTCCCAGTAGATCCATTATGGATCTGTGAAAATTAGACCTTCCTGACAGTAGATCAGACCTTGGCAGGTCACTTAAAAGCCTCTAAAAGCGTTTACGAACGAGTAACAGAGGTATGAGTTAACTAGATCAAGCATTTCTATTCACGAAATTCTCAGCTTACTGATATCTTATTATCACATACAAAATCCAAAACTGCATGCCATAGGAAAGCGGTAAGTTAAATTACTTATATTACTCAGTTATTTCTCTTCAATTGTATTTACTAAAATTAAATATAAATAGAAAAACATTTATTGAGACAGACTACAAAACATACACACACAGATATTAATACAATAAATAAATAAAACAACTAAGCTAAATAATAAACTAATAACCAACTAAATTAACTGTTTCTACCCTTAATATTTTCAGTAGGATCTGTTTTATAGATTTAGATTGACGAATGTTTTTGATAAGAGTTGAATACAAGGCTTGTTGCAATAAAAGAACCTAAATACTAAATATTATATTTAAATTTAGGCATGTTTGATTTGATTTGGGCTTAAGTGACTTTCCATATGGCTTTCCAAAGTCTTGTAATGAATTTATTGATTTGACAAAGTACTTAACAATTCACAAGTCGATGAAAACCGAAAACCGAAATACTTACTACAACATTTTTGGGTGTCGAATCCTGTATCATTGACAGTTAAACCAGGACATTTGTCCTGATTGAGGTCGCAGATGGCATTCAGACGCGCAATGTGCGCGACCTTTATGGCAGCAGTGCACATCGTGTGGGGCGGCGCGAAGTAGTTGAAGCAGGAGATAAACACGGCCCATGGATCGGTTTCGATTTGATCGTCGCCATTTTCTATTTGATCTATAATAAGTGAAGGACCTGTCAATATACCTGTAAAAAGAAACAAGAATGTAAATAACTTACCACTTTTTTATAAAACAAGTGTGAGTTGAGCTGAATGTTTTAATAGAATATAATAAAAATAAGAATTTTAAGGAGGACTTTCGCAGCCAAATTTCCATCCAAACTGTTGTATACACTAAAAATAAAAGCAATGCCTGCGCTTTTTAGTACCTCGGTGGGCAAACAGATTCTTATACCCGTAAAGTGCACGATCTTAAGTGCCGGTTTGAGATGCCGACACATTCATAAACAAACCTTAAAATTAATGATTTGCCTGGATCCATAAAAAACGCTGAAGTATATATGTTCGCCGATGACGTGGCAGCCCTAGTAACTGCCGAAAGTCTAGGTGCACTAAAACAAAACCTGTCCGATGTAGCGCGGCAACTACAAGAGTGGTTCGTAGCAAACGGGTTTGTACTAAACGTAGACAAAACTTGCTACATCCACTTCAACCTTGCTTATAAACCACAACATGACATGTCAGTCGGAGTAGGTGGCGCCACGCTGCAGCAAACACCATGTGTGAAGCTGCTAGGGTTCCACGTGGACCGCGTTCTGACATGGGAGCGCCACATAGACGCCGTGTGCGCGCGCCTCAGCACGGCATGCTACGCGCTGAGGCGGCTGGCGAGCTCCGCCCAGGACCCAGGTTAATACTGTCATCACCTGAGATCATGTTGTTTAATTAACAATACTCGGGTCTCAAGATCGGTATTAAGACGGTTATCAAGACCATAATTATAGTTAGTTCAGTCGATCCGGGACTTAAGATCGTGAAGTTCGAAGTGGTCGAGAATATTATTGCCGACGTAAATTATTATGATGAAGCAGACTATTACGATAAATATGATGCTATTGTATGGCATTTTCATATTCGATTGACTAAAGTTTTTGAATTACCTCTGCAAAACTTTGAAAAATGATTTCGTTTTAGCCAAGACTTGGTATTATAAATTGTATCCTTGATAAAAAACAATTTGGTTACAACTTTGGATTATAACTTGAAAAATATGTCTGAATAGAACATATACGAGTACCTACCTATATATACATACATGAGTGAACTAGTGGTTTGACTATTTATTAATTGTAATTATAAAAACCTTTCAGCTGGTCTGCGGAGATCTCATTCATTTATCTCAGCCTATACAGTATCAAACGTAATGAGTTAGCTACCGTTTTTTGATATTTGACATTTTAAACCTCCAGTACCTAGCGATCCTAGCGGCAAATTGGTGAGGTTTGCTTAGTTTGAGAACATTTAGACCTCACGGTACACTAACGCCTCTAGCTAAGATCTTACACGCAGTAGCCCGCATTACAAATGGGTATAATTACACATAAATACAGTACAATAACGAAATATACCTTTAATGTTGTGTAAATACCATTCTTGTTTGATGAAAATGAACCAAAATCCTAAGAGAGTATTATAAGGGAACAGATATCCAAAAACTCACTACACTGTCGTATTAGTGATGAAATAGCCTCAGTATCGTTATATAGACAAGTCGGATACCTTTCGGGCGGTTGGTAACATGAGATTGGAGAGACCGCTTTCACACGATAAGTAAAAGTGCAGCGTACCAAACAAGACGACTATGACGATGAGCACTATGCTGGCGACAACCTGGTCGAAGAAGAAGCTGACCAGGTACATCACCGGGAAGAACGCCAGAGAACCCAGGAGCATCACCAGGACCATCATCGCTGGAACAAATGCAATAAATAAGGTTTAAAAGAGCTCTTTTGTGGGTTAGCTACACCCCAACATAGTCTATCCATATAAAGATTTTTTTTAGTCTATTAAATGTAAATGTCGGAGCGAACACGGGAGTCTCTTAATATCGACATCAGAATTAGGGCCTACTCTAGCTTAGTGAGCGTATTCTCGGTAATACACTGGTTCAAAACACTAGAGTAGGTATTCACAAATGTTTATTACACTATTCACAGACTCCACTTATAATACAAACTACGGTTAACTAGCTTTTAATTTCAAAATGAGCAGTAGATTCGAGGCACCGACCTCGACCCAGCACCATTTTTGTTTGTTTCATGATTACCTATTGAAAAGGGCGGATGGTTATGTGAGAGTCTCCGCCCCGCTCCAAGGGGTGGCATACCCTCTAAAAGCCCGGGGTGCTCCACCTACGCATCGTTGGTCCAGGGCCACAAGAGCGCAACGCATACATCCGCAGCCCTGGTGATGCTGGCCCGGCTGCGGGCCTGGCCTCGGGGATCTTCAGCTCAACCCTCAATGTGCATCCATCTCGCTCGCGCATGAATACCTCTCGGTCGCGCATCTTTACAAAAAATGACTGTTACATCGACAGTGCTGCTCCAACACTTGAGCAGAAAATAAGTAACGCATAAAAGAAACTAAAATAAGTATTGTTTCAACCCTGTGCAATAAAAGTACCCGGACGCCAGGAGGCGCCCAGGACTCAGGACCGACGACCACATTCAGGTATATCAGTCAGTCAGTAACCTTTGAGTTTTATATATTTAGGTTGTAGTTTTCAAAATTCCTGACTACAGGGCTGTCCAGTTAATAAGGTAGATAGTCCAAAATCAGTCCGGTTTTCGGCAGCAAGTAATTGCAATACTAATTTTGACAGATACCAGTTCTCCTTACCTCACTGCTTTATGGTTTCAGATATAATGCAAAATGGAAAATATAGCATATGGTCACATACCGAGGACGTCAGCCTTGTTGAGGGTCCGGTCTGCTTCAAATAGGCTCACAATGACGACGAGTGCCACCACCAGTACGCCTGCACCCAGCAACATGTGAAAGCACAGTGTTACGGCCCAGTACAAGATGGCCGGACAGCCAGACATGAAGTGGTTGTGTCTCGCCCCGCTCACTCGCTCCTTGCACGGGAGTGACACGTTGTTTACATGGGTCGCTAGCATCACTGGTAAAAAAGAATTATAGTTTGGCATCATCTTACTTACTTATCTTATCATATCTTATTATCATCATAACTTTGTGTTACTTCTGAATGTACTGGGCCCTGTTATTCAGCGCGGAAAATTTACGAATGATAAGTTTACGCTGACCGTTACTACTTTTCGTTCGTTATCGGATTGATTTTATGTTCAAATAATATTCAATTTGCATCTTTACTATTTCTTATGTGTGTCATCAGGATTAGTTAAATAAAATAAATCTTGCGAGATTATTGAGCGCGTCAGATAAGGATAGGGTAAGTTAGTTACATATACAACGTTTGTAATATGACAATCTGTCGTGAGCGTGATGTAAAGAAAGGGGACGGCCACAAAGTTGTAGGGTTGGAGGTAAGATCGAATGGTACGTGAAGTACGCAGAAGGGAAAAGACAGGAGATGTTCCCAAGCGAGCTCAGTGTTCCTAGAAATAACGTTTCTAATAGCAGAAGCCAAACATTGGGCCACCGAGACACGGGCACCACGCGGGATGCGTTTGAGAATTGGAAGAGAGTTTTTGAGTGAGCTCAAAACCTTCCAGAAGGATTCGGAAGGAGTAACAGCGCTCACGGAACTGTTTATCTAGTGTCTTGTAATTTGTCCAAAATTTCCGTGAAACTTGCATCAGTTTAGAATAGTTTTGGGTGGTACTCACCAAACATAATAAGTATTACAAACATAATTGTCTCCTGCATAAATTTAGCCTCGACTATCTCGTTGGTGCCCCCTTGTAATGGCATAGGTGGGGTGACGGGGAAGTAATTCACATTTATAGTTCGGCCGGTGTCATTGCGCATGTATCGAGCGGCTAGAGCGTTCGAAACGAGGTTCACGGCAACAGGCGCCGCGAACTTCACTGTTGTCGAGTAGAAGGCCTGGAACATAATACATTTAAATTAAACTACTATCGGTTATCACTTACGTGTATTATAAACTTATTAATGAATAAATCATAATTTTTAAATCGAAATTTATGACGAAAAGATCCTAATGGCTACAAACCTAAAATATTATGTAAGAAGACTGAACTATTTAAAGAAACCACCTAACTTGTAACTTAGAGTTAGAACCATATTAGAATCCACCACAAGAGTTTTTATATAATTACGCGCAAGTGAAGTGAGCTTCATATTTTGTTTGATTGGATATTTTCTGGTGATCCATACCACTCGGTAAACTAATAGAAATGTCTTGTATTCTTATACATATAAACAACACAAGTGGGCTAGCGAAGCGAGCCATGCGCCAATGTGTCGTTTGTTTAAACTATGATTGTTGAATTACCATTGACTTAATATTAATAATTGACCTATAATTATGGAATTATGAATAAATGTAAAAAAAAAAAAATATGAAGCGAGCGAGATTTATTTCTGACTTCATATTCCAGGATTCATGCTACCCCGATCAACTACGAACTCAATCAAAGCAGCAATCAAGTCAGCCTAGGAGTTTTAATTTTATGCGCTAATAAATGTTTCCTATAGCCCCCTGTGTGTGTGTGTGTGTTAGTCCTAGCCACGAACGTGTCCAGACCGCGTAGACAGTTGCTTACCTTGGCAATACAGGCAAACACCTCCAGTAGCTAATATACGGGTGATTTAATGTAAGAACGTACCTTAGCGTGGTGTTCGTCGAGCTCAACGCCAGCTAGGTAGTCGCCGTACCGTGACGGCTTGTCGCGGCTGACTCGCAACATAGCTGCAAACACATAAACAAATATTCATTTTAAAATATATTATATACATGTATTAGCTCTTATTACATACATTCAATTTAATAACATTTTAAAGCGATGCGCCAACCTTCTTCGAAAATTTTCTAATTATGATTTGCACATGGAGCTACTTTACATGAAGCAACTATCTACATTTTAAGCTTCCTATAAAAAGGTCTTGCTTGATACTACGTTGAGGCCTTTTGATTGGAGTAACTAGTGCAGTGACCAGCATGGAAGTAATACAATACCAAAGGAACTCGCACTGCTGGTAAAATAGCAGGAAGAGTGAAGCGCCTGTATGGCAGGCTGTTATTTTTTTCTAATTCCGGTATCTATGTATATAATACCGGAAAATATGTAGGACGGTTAATTTATAATTTTTCTAGCAAATTAATAAACCTTCGAAGGATTCTAAACGAGAGATTAATTGTATTATGTTACGCCCACATTCCGATTAATTGATAAACTTACTGAACTTAGGCATAAAATAATAAGTAAGCAAAATCCAAACGCTTTGACTGGTTGAATAAGTCACGTGTTCCTTTCCTCCTATTGCTCGCGTGTTTTTGTACAAAATTTGATTAAGTAACTGCAAATATTGTTTAATTTTGCTTAGGTTACTAATAAAGACTTATTATGACTGGCATGGAAGCTAAAAAAGCAGAAATGACTAGAATACTTATTCACAAAGTGAAATTTGACCACAGAGCTACCAAAGTTTTACAGCGGCCATGACCAAAATAGTAAGAAGTCGAAATGGACACAGGAAAATATTCAAAATGATATTGTAAGGGGGGGGGGGGGGGGGGAGTCCTTAATTACTTTTAAGTAAAACCCTTGATACAAAAATTTTTGATTCTGGTCGACTGACGTTTTTGAAATCGACCCGTCTTGAGGATGCCTTGTAGAGAGGCGAAACACGTGGCGACGAGAATATCTTGCCGAAGGAAAACAACAAAACCTGAAGACACAACCGTTTGAAGCCGGTTAAGGAGCAGTCGCAGCGGTAGAACACTACTATATACATTTCCAGAGTTTCATTTAACCAATCTGTTTCGAGACAAGCTTATACATTTTTAATGTAAGATTTAATTTTATTAATTCGTGTGTATATACTTTCAAATTCAAATTCAAATTATTTATTTATATAACTTATGAACTATTACATGTTCACTGCACTCCACACTAGGATAACCTGTGTTGTGAAGTGCAGGCTCTTCCTTAAGATAAATGAAAGGATACAATCCAAGCTTACATACTAGTCAATAAAATATATAGGATTAGCTGACGCCTGGTAACAGATGAAATGAACTTGCAATCGTGCGGAACAAACACGCCGCGCTCTGCACTAGGTCGAACCTGTGTCGCAGGACACGGTCGTGCTGATCCACACGTGCTATATCCAAGGTGAAAGGAAAGCAATGAGGTTACCAGGCATCAACCAATAGTGGCTACTTATGTACATTATGTATGAAATATTTAACAAATTGTATGAATTGAGTCGTTGAGTAATGAGTCATACAACTATTTTTGTTGTGTTTATTTATAAGATACACTTTGTTAGTAATGGTATCATACCGTAAGCGTTTTAGTGCGTGAAGCTGAATGTGTGTGTCTGTGTGTGTAAGTGGATGTGAGGGAGGGACCGATATCTAGATCATATATATACGTAATAGGTATTATATAAATATTATTTATGCTTGTTGGTTGGGTAGGTACGTATATATATATATATATATATATATATATATATATATATATTACTATTAGTTGATTATAATAGATAGATAGTAGCTTATATAAATTATATGTTTATAGTAGTTGCATAGGTACAAGCGGGTGTAGGGCAGTTAAGAATCAAAAACTATTAGTTTTTCAGTGCAGCGGTAGTCAAGTGTAATCAACCAATTGGTCATTTTCTTTTTGCAAATGAATCTAGACGTTTCGAGAAGGTCTAAGTATACTCATTCAACTTAAATAAAGAAAAAATGCTATGATAACAATGTCGATGTCATTCTAGTTCTAATTGATAATAAATTTAATCGTTATATAGTTTTAAGTAAGCTAGTTTAACAGCTGAAACTGAATTTATAATGTTATTTACGATACTCATAGATTGTAACTTAGCATTTAAATACTTATGTAACATTATGTAAGTATATGTAGCTTGTGAGATCAGATGTGATTTCTATTGATAATTCAGCTAAAGCCAAGTTAGTATAAGTAATGTTTATGGATTAGTTTTGAAAAAACGAATTCAATATTTTTTAATTTTTTAAAAAGTTATATCCGTTTTATAATTCTGAATATTTTGTTAATACGTACTTATTTATTGTTAAGGCTGTGATTACTAAAAACATGTGCAGGGAAAAATTCAGGTAAATTATATTGTATGCCAGGTGTTGATCGAAGATGCCAGGGCATAGTTTTATTTAAGTTACCATTCTTACTAATTAACAACTCTTGATGATATAAAATCCAGGGGTTAATCGATCTCGTCAGTTTTACTTACTAGCTTTTCCATATAAGATATTAAAAATAAACTTTACATTGTTTTTTCTTAATTTTTCATTACCAATATCGCACTTTGACTATCACACTCATCGGGCTTGTGAGCGTTAAATACGAGTAATGATAAGGTTTGAATTTACCTTCAGTAATATTGTCCGTGTTTACAAAGTCCACTTCAGACCAGAAGTCACGTAGCGTATTCTTGTCCACTTGTTTCACATTAGTGAGTACTCGTCTAGTAGGTAGCTCGTACAGGTCCAGATCAAATGCCAATCTTTTGTTGGAGCTTTCTTTGGATTTGTAATCGTTGTTTGTTATGTGTACAATAGCGCATATTGCAAGCACGGGTAACATGATTTGCTGAAAAACAATAAAAAGTCATGGAACTGGACTTTGGTATCAAGCTAAATGAACGGCATAGGGTTATGGGCTAAGCAGACGATCTAGGCCTGATAGGACAGATAAGAATTGAGGTAGCAAGATCTGTTCAGACTCTATCTCTGGACGCAACAAAGGTATTGTTGGAGCGTCAGATCCCGCTGCCAACATAACGGCGGGACCGGCCGACCAACGAGAGAGGTTCCCGCCAACGACGACAGGGGGCAGCCCGCGCGCCAACAGAAGCGCGCAATGAGAACGACAGTACCATTCAATTCGCACCGCACGCGCCATCACTACCAGTCTAGTTAAAATATACATTATACAGTCCACTCGCATATAATCCAGTTAGTTGTTATTTCATCCGACAAGGCATCCCAATAGGACCGAGGAAAGTAGCAACATTTTGGTCCTTCTCCGGCAACGTTGGTGATCAAGACTCAGTTTTTGGTCTACATACTCCGGCAAAATCGGCGATCAAGACGCAGCGGCGACATTTTTGTGGGTCGAACTGGAAGCGGGACGACAATTGTGAGATCGTTCCAATTAATCCCGTCATATTCCTTACCCCGTTCTCCAATATTGCATTTTATTTGAGACAAGCTTCATTGTTTCTTCAACATTTCCTACCTAACTTAAAATCATTTGCATGTTACGAGTGTCAACAAAAGATAATTTTCTAACTTCATTCAACGTAACTTCAAGTTTGCATAGCAAAACAAATTCCATAATAATTTTTCTCGCTTATTACAGTGCCATAGCTCATTCAAAGGCATTTTTAAGTGTTTATTAACTTACGATTCCAATAATTGCAAAATTATTATGTACCCTCAAAAAATAAAAATAAATGTTTCGATTCTGTTTCATGAATAAAATCATTTCAATTAATCTAATATGGCCAATCTAGATATTTTAATCAAAAAACGGAGTGCATTAAAGGCCAAATTAACAAATTTCAGCAATTATCTCAGTTTAATTCAGTCAAGCAAGTCATTATCGAAGTTGCAACAAACTGAACTCGAAGGTAGATTTTCAAAGTTCGACGCTATATACGATACGTTTGATGAATTACAGCTGGAGATAGAAGTTCATTCAGAGCAAGTCGAGGAGGCCTACTCCGAGCGAGCCAAGTTTGAGGAACGGTTTCACGCCTTGGCAGCGCAGGCTCGAGTTTTGCTCACTCCCGTCGCGACCCACAGCGACGACGAGTCTGTAGCGAGTTCGACGAGTCAACCAAAAAACCATGTAAGGCTTCCAAAGATTGACCTTCCTTCCTTTTGTGGCGGTTTAGAACATTGGCTAGAATATAAAGATACGTTCTTGTCCATGATCCATAATAGTACGTACATTGATGACATAAGCAAGTTTCATTATCTACGAGCATCTTTAAAGGGAAATGCTCAGCAGGTCATTTCAAATATTGATTTTAAAGCAAGTAATTACATAATTGCATGGAATTTATTATGTGAAAGATATGACAATAACAGGCTCCTAATAAATAATCACTTGCAAGCTTTATTTAATGTTAACAGTCTTGTTAAAGAATCCAGTACCTCACTACGCAATCTTGTGGATACAATTAATAAAAATATTCGAGCATTGAAATCATTAAATGAACCAGTGGAACACTGGGATACTTTGATCATATATATGATGTCAAATAAATTAGATGCAACCACAGGCAGAGATTGGGAGGAATATAGATGTTCATTAGAAAATTCCCCAACTTTATCAAACTTTTGCATGTTCATTAACAATAAAGCAGATTTATTAGAAACTATACAAGACAAAACTAGCACACATACAAATAACATACATAGCACACAACAGCAACGTTTTTCAGTATCAAAAGAAAGCAAATATCAGTCAAATGATTCTAGTAAGGTATTGCAATGCCCGATGTGTTCAAAAACACATTTATTGTATGCATGTGAGCACTTCCGTAGCTTACCAATCACAGCACGAATCACCAAAGCAAAAGAACTTGGTGTATGCCTAAACTGTCTTCGAACTGACAATCATACAGCCAATAAATGCAAGCTTACACATTGCAAATACTGCACATTAAAACACAACACATTATTACACATTGATCAATCAAAAGTCCCCACAAACAACACTCCAAATGTGGCTTTACCAGTTGATATGATGAACAACAATCAAACTTCAAATGTCAACCATACATTACAGTCTTCTACCTCGTCCGACCTTTTACTTTCCACAGCGTTGGTGAAAGCAGTCAATGACAAGGGTGAAAGGTACAACGCCAGAATAATGTTAGACAATGGGACCTCGTGCAACTACGTTTCATATGCTACATGTGATAAGCTGAATATGTCCATGTCTCACACCAATTCTACAGTTGCAGGTATTAACAATCAATTAACTCCTTGTAACCACACTTGCAATTTAACTATTGAATCAAATACAAGCTCTTTCAAGGCTAATATAGATTGCAATGTTCTTCCATCGCTGACTCAAAAGCAACCACCAATGCACATAGACATCAGCAAGCTACAATTTCCTCAAGATTTGCAATATGCAGATCCATTTTTCAATGAGCCATCTGAGATTGATATTTTGGTCGGTGCAGGCATCTTTTGGAGTGTCTTGGGTAATGCAACTATCAAGTTAGGTAAAAATTTACCAGAAATTAGGGACACAAAACTAGGATGGTTGGTTACACGTCCTGTACTGCACTCAGTGTCGCAAATACCTACTCAGTCACAAACCTGTTATCACTCAATGACAGAAATAGACTCAACTGTAAGTAGGTTTTGGGAACTTGATTCTATTCCATCAAAGTACACTTTATCTCAGGAAGAGCGTGCATGTGAGGAAAGTTTTGCTCAAAACACCTATCAGAATGAAAACAATCAGTTTGTAGTCACAATACCTCTTAAACAAGATCCAAATGTTTTAGGCAACTCGTATGACATTGCTAAAGCTCGGTTCTTATCACTCGAACGTAGATTTCAGCGTGACCCAGACTTCAAACAAAGGTACATTGACTTTATGCATGAATATCAAAACCTAGGTCATATGTCGGAAAACACTAGCTCCAGTAGCCCTCACACAAGTGATACACCAGAGTATTTCCTGCCCCATCATGGGGTCATCAAGGAAACTCGAACAACAACAAAACTCAGGGTTGTCTTTGATGGGTCAATGAACTCAAGTTCAGGCAAGTCTCTCAATGATATACAAATGGTAGGCCCTACTTTGCAAAACGATTTGCTTTCAATCTTACTTCGATTTCGACAACATAAATACATTATTTCAGCCGATGTCGAAAAAATGTACAGAGCGGTACTACTCAATCCTTCGCAACGTCAGTTGCAACAAATCATTTTTAGAGATGACCCCAACTTACCTCTGAAGACATACAGTTTAAATACTGTTACTTACGGTACAGCTTCTGCACCCTACCTCGCTATTAAATGTCTGGTCAGTTTAGCAGACACCACATCCAATGATCAAGTCAAATCATCCATTCAAAATGACTTCTATGTCGACGATTATTTGAGTGGTTGTAACTCAATAACAGAAGCAGTGCAATTGGCAAACTCGGTCGCAGATATTTTGGCTTCAGCAAAATTTTTTCTGCGTAAATGGCAATCGAATAGTAAAGAAATTTTGTCTCAAATTCCAGGTGCATCACAACAAACACAAACAGTTGGATTATCAGATAAGGAAAACCTAGCAAAAACATTAGGTTTACTTTGGCACACTGAATCAGATGTTTTGGGATTTTCGATTGACATTGACATCAAAAAAAAGGTAACAAAAAGACACATTTTATCTGTCATCAGTCAAATGTTCGATCCGCTTGGATTAATTCAGCCCTGCATCATTGAGGCAAAAATATTAATGCAGCAGTTATGGACTTCAAAATGCGACTGGGACGCCGAAGTTCCTAAGCAATTATACGAAGATTGGATGTCTTTCGCTAATTCTTTGCCAACTTTGAATAATCTCTTGATACCACGACAGGTCTTTCATAATGCTCCGTCTTATGAACTGCATATATTCACAGATGCCAGTGAACGCGCCTACGGCGCTGTTGTCTATGCGCGATCTGTCAACAACAATGGTGAATTTATTGTTCATTTACTGATATCGAAAAGTAAAATAGCTCCTATTAAAAATACGACTATTCCACGTCTAGAGTTATGTGCCGCATTGTTAGGTTCGCGATTGTACAGCAAAGTCAAAGGTTCTCTCACATTGTCAGTGAATAATTGTTATTTTTGGTGCGATTCTACCATCGTTTTATCGTGGTTACGTTCCAAGTCAAATCTTCTGAAACCATTCGTTCGTAACAGAGTTAGTGAAATCCAGGACACGACAGCAGGTCATACATGGAATTACGTTGACTCAAAACAGAACCCAGCTGACATCATTTCTCGAGGCCTCAGGGCAGACCACATCAGTGACTGCAGCCTATGGTGGTCTGGGCCTCCATTTCTAGCTCAAGACAAAGATCACTGGCCAAAAATGCCAAACAACATAAAACCAGACCTTTCAGAGATAATACAACCACAAGTAAGCCTACACTCACATGAACACAATAACATAATCACAACTTTAATTCATAAGCATTCTGACATGAACCGTCTTCAACGAATCTTAGCCTATGTACACAGGTTCATAAACAACTGCAAAGGTCACAATAGACAGCAGGGACACTTACAACCAGCTGAACATTTGAACTCATTAAATATAATAATCAAACATGCTCAGTCAGAAATGTTTCCCAATGAGTACACACTTATAAAATCAGGTAAATCATTACCAAGAAAGAATAGGTTGGTTGCATACACTCCATTCATTGATGTTGATGGCATCCTTCGCGTGGGGGGCAGACTTGACAATGCTCCTTATGATTATAATGTGAAACATCCTATTTTACTATGTGGTAAACATCACTACACAAAATGTGTATTTATGAAGGAACATGTCAAGCTTCTACACGCCGGTCCACAACTATTACTAGCAACCATTCGACAGACATATTGGACACTAGGTGGTAGGAACTTATCTAAAATTACAGTAAATAAGTGCATCAAATGCTTTAGATATAAATGTCAAACTGTACAACCTATCATGGGTCAACTACCAAACACAAGAACAGTTTTAGAACATCCCTTTTTGCATTGTAATGTTGATTATGCAGGTCCAATACTTCTAGCCGACCGCAAGGGAAGAGGGTGTAAACTTATAAAAGCCTACATATGCATCTTTATTTGCCAAGCTGTAAAATGTGTACACATTGAACTCGTTACAGAACTCACCAAAGAGGCTTACATGGCTGCTCTCAATCGGTTCATCGCTCGCCGGGGCAGGCCTCTGAGTATCTTGTCTGATAATGCCACTAATTTTATAGGTACATGTAATGAACTGCAACGCTTCCTGCAGGATTCAGATATTTCATATGACATCACTCAAACAGGTATTGAATTTAAATTTGTTCCTCCATACACTCCACATTTCAATGGCTTAGCTGAGGCAGCCGTTCGATCAACAAAACATCACCTAAGAAGGTTACTCCAAGTTTCTCATTTCACTTTTGAAGAAATGATAACATGCCTGACTCAGATAGAAGCAATATTAAATTCACGTCCGCTCACCCCTATATCCTGTGATCCCTCTGACCTCACAGCCTTAACTCCTGCCCACTTCTTAATTGGACGCTCATTAATGTCAGTTCCTCACCCGCAGATAGACCACTTACCATTCTGCAGCATACGCCAGCGCTACAAGAGAGTGGAGCACATCAAGCAGCACTTCTGGTCACGCTTCAACATAGAATATGTCACACTACTTCAGAGCAAGACCAAGTGGACCCAGTCTCCAGACAAACAACTGTCACTTGGAAGTCTTGTCCTCATCAAAGATAAGGGACAACCACCATTGCTATGGCTGCTTGGAAGAGTCTCGAACGTTATGCCAGGCGGAGACGGTTCCACCAGAGTCGCAGAGGTGAAGACCAGCCGAGGAACCATGCTGCGAGCATTCAACAACATCTGCCCTCTTCCACTTGATGCATAAGCCATCAACCCGGGGAGGATGTTGGAGCGTCAGATCCCGCTGCCAACATAACGGCGGGACCGGCCGACCAACGAGAGAGGTTCCCGCCAACGACGACAGGGGGCAGCCCGCGCGCCAACAGAAGCGCGCAATGAGAACGACAGTACCATTCAATTCGCACCGCACGCGCCATCACTACCAGTCTAGTTAAAATATACATTATACAGTCCACTCGCATATAATCCAGTTAGTTGTTATTTCATCCGACAAGGCATCCCAATAGGACCGAGGAAAGTAGCAACAGGTATGGCTCAGAATTAACCATGATGAGACAGAGTATTTCCACATAAAACGCTACAGAGACTGCAGACAGCACGGAAGTGGTGTTCATGTGGTGATAACTCATTCAAAGGTATGGCAAGCTTCAAATATTTTGGATGCAAAACTACTTTTTATAAAAGAAACGCGTACTTACTCTCACAAATTTATAGTTTACTCAGCAGTTTTACAGAGTAGGTGTTAGTGTCATCAATAATTATACTGTGAATTTTCTTCTCGGGGAAGGGCAGACAATACAGCGTGAATAAGTAGTAAAACTCAAGAAAGAGAAGCCTGAGAATCTGCAAGTACCTATTAGTAAAACACTTGTTTCTTTGACAAACATGGATAGTAGCGCATCTGCATAATGGAAGTGTCTCGCGGAGCAAAAATACGACACATTGTGCGAGTGCCACGTTACGGACATTTATAATGGTGTACCTACGTAATTTTGTTTGGCGCTAATCGCCAACCACGTCTAAAATACTGTGCACCGTCAGCACCGATGGGCGCGGTGGCGCGCCTTAGTCACAAATAGCATTATTATAATGTTTTGCACTCGGCAAAATGTAATAATATAAGTATGTTTTACTTGAATATGAATATGAATAAGATTACTCCATTATTCATCATCTTCAGGAACCATCGTTGTGTAGATTGTGTTGGTATCTATGCATACTAAAATTACATGGGTAAAACTATGAAGGACATTTTGTAGAAGTTTATATTATTCCAACTCAATCAATTTCTTTTGATTTTTTAAACGTGCTATCTGAGTCTTTCTGCCAGCTAAATTTATTTATTTATACTTGCAAACATACAATTTTCCAAAAAAAAATTACATGTGCCCCGAGGTATTGGGGCGTAGCAAGAGACAATGGCTAGGCTTTATCTAGCCAGTCTTTACAAATTTTACTTGAGTAAAACACGCGTCGAAAAATGTATGAGTAAAACACGCGTTGCCTAGTAACTATTCGTAAAATAATGCGAATCTGTCTTATGCAAAAAATAAAAATGTTTCAGCAAAATTATGTTTGCTAGGCAACATCGCTGCTATTTGGTAAGATTTCGAATGATAACTTTCATCCGTGTCTCTGACAAACGCGAAATGACGTCATCATCGAAAAACTTTTCTGTATCGATCGTTAGTGAAACTGAGAAACAGGCCCGTCCTACTTAAACAGGTCTCACTGTATCAAATATCCGATTTTATTCTTCTTCTATTTTTATACTGTAAATAAGGAAACAGAAAAAAACAACGTTATTTCAATCTTACCATGAATAAGAAGGATAGCTTTTTGTGCCAAAAATACAAGAACTGGCGTTTCATAAGCAGGCAGACCTGCCGTAGGTACAGGCTGGGTCCAGCTTGTTTCACGAACAAAGTATCTGAAACAAACCAAGCGGAGGGAAATAAAATATAATAAATATGCTACAAATTTTGTGATCACTGAATGTCTTCATTTTTTAAATAATATAACATTGTTATCATTTATAATCATTCATTTTAAAATAATATATATTTAGCCTGAGAAAGAGCTAAACTAGTAAATCTCCCCGGAGACAATAGACAAGAAATCAGCCTCGATAACTGATCTGTTTGGTACCGACTCCAAATATTACGGATTTCAATAAGGCTACTTATTGTATAGAATTATAATTTCCAGTAATTTGATTCTTTACTTCCAACTCTCAATTTTGAAGTTGCAAAAACGAAAATAGATTATTTATTAACTTTTTAGTGACAGTAAGCTTGACATCGGTTTTTGTTTTTTTTTTTAATTTAATTTAATTTTATACTTTTTAGTTTCATTTTGCACACATACCTACTCTTATGTGTAGATGGAGTGTTTAACTGAATTGAAAAAAAATCAGCAGCAGAATCGGCAGAACTTTTAGTTTTATTCATTTATTCGGTTCATAAATAAAGGAGTAATCGCGTAACATATCCACAAAAAAATAAAAAAAACACAAAAATAAAATAATCCATGCATCTAAAATCAAATATTCTAGAGGTCGCGGGTTCGATTCCCGCATGACACAAGTATTTATGTACTTTAAAAAAAATTATAATTACTTGTGTTGAGTCTGGTCGTATGTATGTATAATAAGTATATATTTACAAAAGAAAAGTATATAAGTATTATATCCGTTATCTAGTACCCACGACACAAGCGTTTGCTTAGTGTGGGGTTAGATGGCGCTGTGTGCAATGTCCCGGAATATTTATTTATTTATTTATTTATCTAAACGCGGCGCGAGCGCCGCGCCGCGGTGTGCTTGTGGCGCTACCTGGCGGTGTGCTTGTGGCGCCACCTGGCGGTGTGCTTGTGGCGCCACCTGGCGGTGTGTATCGCGGCTGTCTGCAGTGTATGTAGACTATGTAGTGCAGCTCAGTCATGTTTGTTGACGAACTCGATACAACATTACATGTTTCCTTCGGTGACGTTACATCAACACAAGTGTTCAATGTATTTCAAAACGAAAAATAATAAATTTATATCAAAAAGCCTTTGTTCAACTGCCAAAAAAATAATATGTTATTGTCATAAATTTCACACTCCACTTTGAGTTTCAATTTTGTGAGCAGAAGTTGCCAGCTTGGCAAAGGCCACCCCTACTGTTTTTCACTCATCTCTCTCTCTCGCCTTCCTCATCCAATCAGGACCGCACACTTGGTTGAACACATCCCTCCACCTCTTCCTTGGTCTCCCCGGGTGTCTGGTTCTATCCAAGAGTATCCGGTCTGTGGCTCTCTTTGTCCACCTGCTGTTGTCTGGTCTACATAAGTGACCTGCCTACTTGAATTTAAGTAATCGTGTCCTTGCAGTCACATCAGATAGGTACTCTTGTTTTGCGTCGTATTGTATTGTTTTCTATTCTATCTATTAGCCTCTATACCGAGCATGCTACGTTCCATTTTTCTTCGACAGATGGCCTTCTTTTCTTCATCTTTTTTCGAAGTGACTTAGTTTGACAGCCTTAGGTTATACAAGGTAATATTTAACGATTTCGTAAAGTTATCTTTTACACGAAATAGTCTTACGTTTGACTATAGCCTGCCTGATGTTAAGCACCACTATAGTCTAAGATGTAGCACGCTTGCCTAGAAGAAACCTATTCACTTTAATTTCTTTGTTCTTCATGATCTCTCTAAAACTTCAGTACTTCTTTCAAGCTAGGGTGACTCTTCTGTTGATTTCTTTTTCAGTGTAATCCTTAAAAGCTCTTAAAATACAAACTAGAGGTCCCAAGTATACAATATACATAATCTTCCACGTAGTCGATCGTTGTACCATTCACTAAGATGGACAGTCTTCTGAGATCAGTATTACTACTAAGTAATAAAAATAAGGATGTAGCAAGACACTTCATCCATTGTAATATTATATATGCCGTATTAGGTACAATGTGTACTCGTATGCAGGGTGAAACTCACAAGACAAGTTATCTTGCGCACGTCAATTGAAATAGTATTGAACACGATTGCCATACTAACTGTCAAGTGTATTTAAAATCCTGTAACTGAGGGAAAATACCATTATAACTATCAGTGTTAATATTAAATGAGTGTGAATTATTTATCAGTGCAGAGTAATAAGTGGATTGATTATAACCAATAACTAATTAGTGACTTAATAAAAGGTAAAAGGTGTTTGTCACAAGATATACCTTCAGCTGAGCCGTCAATTTCCTCGTGGAACGGGTCTGCGTCGCTACATAACCTGTCAAACAAAAGGCTTTGTACTAACTGGATTTACAAAACTTAAAGAGAAATACCGTATGAAAAGTAATTCCTAAGGTACTGGATTTTCGGCATTTTTTTACATTGATTATCCTTTTCTATTTTATTTTATTTGGCGGGAGAGAAAATATATATAATATACTTGAAATTATAAATAACATAACATTATATTCTATTGATCCAAGGTATTTCATTTGATACCTATCATTGATCTCCATCAGTACAAATGGAGGTCAGTGATACCTATACTTAGGTCATTGTGATAAAATTTGCTATCCACTATTTTGTTGTGGCAGCCTTGATACTTTAAAGTGTAAGTATTTTTTTCTGAAGACATGTTATTTAAACTAAGAGAAAGCACCAAATTTCATGTCATTTTAACATGACTAAAATGGTTAAATTTCATATTTTTGCCCTGTGCCTTCTGCCTGACCTCTGAGATTACCTATTGCTATTACAGTTACGAAGTTGATGCGTGTACCTTATTCCTATCTTATTCACTCTTAAGTTGAGTTAGGCTAATGCTGTCTGCGGTTGCTCCAGAACGTCGCAGAAGCGATGGTCAAGAGTGACCTTGGTGGGGACGTAGTGCGAGACTTCTGTGAAGATGTTCTCGCAATGAAGGAGAAAAGAAGAGCTAAACTGTGACGCAAGGGGTATGCCAGATAACATGGTGCGGGGCAGACACTGCGCGAGCGCGTAGGCGCCTCCGCTGACTGTGCATGCTCCTAGAATCAGTGGGTGGTACATTATTCCCACGCGTTGGAAAATGCGCTACACTGGCCATCCCAGGGAAACGTATGTAAGTGGGATGAAGAGGTGCCGCATATGTCAGCGAAATAACTTGCAGTGGCTATATAAATAAATAAATATTCCGGGACATTGCACACAGCGCCATCTAGCCCCACACTAAGCAAACGCTTGTGTCGTGGGTACTAGATAACGGATAAAATATTTATATACTTTTCTTTTGTAAATACATACTTATTATATGCCTGAATGATGGGTATTAATTTCTGGATTACCAGCCATTAGACGCCACAGGCAGGTTATATGACAAGCTGTTGATGTGTTAGAGACGCGACATATATTATTGTACACAGCACTCACTTGATGAACACCTCCTCGAGGGTGGTGAGTCCCACGCCTATAGTCTCCACCTGGAGCGAGCTCTTGTTGGCTTCCAACACAGAGAACAGTTCAGGGAAGCGGCCGCTAGATGCCGCGGGCAGGTTATATGACAGGCTGTTGATGTTCTGCTCCCTGAGAGACGCGTCCGGGACGTAGCGTGTTACTGTGGAGGTGATGAGAGACTCCTGTGGTGTGCCTTTCGTAGTGAACATAAGTCGGTATCCTGTCCCTGTAAGAATAACGTACTTACTGCATTGTTACAAATGGTTCTTTAATGACACAATATAAAGTAAATTACAAAAAAATGCAAGTTGGTGTAGACTCTGGATCTATAACTTGATATCGCCAAATATAACTTACTCATTTTGACAGTTTATAGTTAAAAGATTATCGGGCAAACCTGCATGCTACCAGAGCCACAAACACTAGTAATATTACAAAAAAAAAAATCAGCATCCTGTGAATGAAAAAAATAAAATGTATTGTAGTAGACATATACGGTAGACGTGTGAATTTACCTATGGCTCGCTTTAGGTGCATGGGCGTGGCGTGACAGCGCAGATGGCCTTGGTACATAGCAGCCACACGGTCCCCCAGGGTGTCTGCTTCCTCCATAAAGTGTGTGGTCAAGAGGACGGTGCGGTTGTCCCGGAAAGACTGCCAAGAAATATGATCTTAGTGATTCGCCATCTGCTACCATTGTTCGCTCGGTTCATGGGTTATGATCAATGCCAAACCTCTCCAACCTATGGATTATCAATAAGAATTCAAAATCATTTTAGGGGCTGGGGAATAGATCATCTTGTTGAAGTGTTAGAGATAAAAGCTTTACTTTACTAACCCTCGCAGCTAGTTGAAAAAAATCCAAAAAAATACCATCTTATGACTTTCCACGGAAAGTTAGCTATTCTATTTAATATAATGTCAAATTTTTGTGCGCTCGGAAAAGTTCATTTTATAGAGACTGGAAAGACTTCGTCTGAATTGCAAGATCGCCTAAATAAGACAGCGAGTGAACTGGCGAAGTGGTTCAACCAATAACGGCCTTGTGCTGAATCTAAAAAAACTGGCCACGTGCGAGTCGGACTCGCACACAAAGGGATCCGTAATATCATCTTTAATAAAAAAAACACGTTTCTAGATACTACAAAGTTTAGTTCTGTTTATGAAATAACGAGAAATCAACGAGCAATCGCCTCGAGCTCGCGCCACCACAACACCGCGGCGCAACGCTCGCACCGCGTTTAGATACACGGATTATTTTAATTTTATGAGTTTTTATGTATTAGATGAGGTATTTATTTTTACAGTTAATATATTTCTGAATATTTACTTACATATATTCAAGTTTCCACCTGTTTATTAAGATCTAGTAAAAATTGCTAAAAATTACTTTTGTTGTATGGGAGACCCCCTTTAATATTTACTTTAGGTATTATTAACTTTTTTTTAAAGTTAATATACAAGTAAATATTCTGTGAAACCTTGAAGCGTTTACCTGTTACCGTATTTTTAAAAAACACGTTTATTGTATGGAAACCGCCTATTTTTTTTTAATTGTTAGTACGTGTTGATTATAGCAGCAACAGATATACATCATTTGTAAAATTTTCAGCTTTCTAGCTATCACGGCTTATGAGAGACGCCTTAGAGACGTTTAGATGCCTGGAGACAGGCACACAGACAGACAGATAGCGGAGGCTTAGTAATAGGGTCCCGTTTTACCCTTTGGGTACGGAACGCTAAAAAGACCCATTTCATTTACTTTTCTGTATCAGGGCGATCTCAAGATAATCTAAAGGTGGTCATTGAAGGAATTAAGATAGACGAAGTAGATTCTACAACCTTTTTAGGCTTTGAATTAGATCGCGGGCTTACGTGGTCGTCGCACATTGATAAGTTCTGCGCTAAGCTAGGCAGCGCCTGTTTCGCGTTAGGAAGACTTTCTGAAGTGGTTTCTGCTGACGTGGTTCGTACTTGCTATTTTGCTACAGTGCATTCTATCTCGCAATACGGGACAGAAGTCTGGGGGCACGCCGCCGATAGGCTGCGTGCTTTCAGAATGCAGAAGCGGGTGATACGCGCAATAGCTAAAGTGTCACGTCGCACGTCAACGAGACCGAGACATTAGAAAAAAAAAAGGTATTATGACTTTACCGTCGATGGTCGTATGTATATCAATGGGTATTATATGCTAGGCTTAAGTTAGACTTGTTTAAGACGCGAAAAGACCAGTACTCAGGTACCATGGATCTCCGCTGCGCAGACGCGCTGGCCACGCCGCATGTACGCCTCGCTCGCGCCGGGAATCTAACAAACGAGAAAAGGCCGGGAGTGTATAACTTTCCGACGACGATCAATAGCACCAGCAGTGACAGTATATTCAAAAATAAGTTAAAGTACTGCCTCGTTTTGCAATCGTTTTATACGATTAAATAGTTTTTCAATACCCACAAAATTAACTACCTGAACATGAATGGTAGAATATATGTGAAATAATGTGATGAATGAAATAATTGTTATTATTATATCATATTTTAAATTAAAATTATTATTAATATTCATATAATTATTTAAAATTGACAATTATGTATGTCTACAAATTAACAATAAATCGTTTATCTTGTTTCTCTTGGGCGTAAGCACAGAATAGATGCGTTAGGTAAGAATTTTGGAGCTAATGTGGAAAGAGAAAAAAACAAATTTTGGTGAACACTGCATGCATGTATTGAATCAAACAATAAATTTGAAGCGTACATACAAAAAAAAAAACGTTTTCATACAAATCCCATACATTATCCTAGGGCAAACAAAATGACAAAGCAATCGCTGCGGTGAGGCTGAAGGCTGATCCGTTGTACTTTTGACGCCTAAGTGTGTGATCACTTTGGACCATTAAACCTTGAAGTACCCCAGAGGAACTTGAAAACTATAAGAGATAGCGAGTTGCTGGCTCTGTGAACTTGGCACCCGACTACGTTTAAAAAAACTGGTGTCAAGTTTATAGAGCCCGAGTTGGTGCCTAAACTAAATTTGATGAAAACTGCTTGCATCAAATCATACAAAAAGGTGACGTTTGTGACCATCAGACCTCGGAGCACTCCGGGGGTCTACGGATAAGGTGCTTTATTCAGGCTGAGTCTTTCGATGGAGAAATCAAATTCTTTGATCTTGAATCTGTTAATAGGCAGCAATTACATAAAATAACATTATAAAATTTGTTTAATTTTTAAGCAAAAAATGCTACGTAATTTCAAAAGTAATAATGTAACGGATCTCAGAGTGGTATCATTCGATTTAACGCATAGAATTCAATCTAAATGATGACCCACTTAGAAGCAAATGCCGCATAAAAAAAATGTCTCAGGACGCAACGGATGTTCTACTCTACTGCCCAAATATATGTAGGTGTAAAAGTTTCATCTAGGCACATTTTTTGCGCGAGTTTGGCTACTCTAGCTGTATTATTATGACATTGAATAACTTATTCATTTGCATAGAAGCTTTTTGTGATGAGTTACCAGCAGTAAGTCCCACAGCTCCCGCCTCGTCTCCACGTCCAGCCCCGACGTGGGCTCGTCCAGCACCAGTACGCTGGCGTCACCTGCAACACAAACACCAACCAACTTTGTGAAATCACAGTGGCTGACGTGCTTCTTTATTCAAACTATTCTTTGGTTAAATTCAAAATCTTAGTACTATACTTACATAAGGTACTAATAATTCTCTAAACAGTATGCCCCGCGAGTTATGTAGATCTTCGATACCCGTGCCCGTACAATTATAATAATATTATGTTCGGTGGAAAGAAATAAGCTAAGTGTTACTTTAATTCTTGGTCTTTAATTTTTTTCCAAATCGGAGGTCGGTGACATGCTATGTTTCAAGCGCAGTGCACGAACTGAGTGAGAGAGTCAGGCAAGGTACCTGCAAGCGCGCACGCCAGCTGCAACCGCCGCTTCATGCGAGTGAGAGAGTCAGGCGAGGTACTTGCAAGCTCGCACGCCAGCTGCAACTGCCGCTTCATGCGAGTGAGAGAGTCAGGCGAGGTACCTGCAAGCGCGCACGCCAGCTGCAACCGCCGCTTCATGCCGCCCGAGAGAGCGTGCGGGCTCACTGCGGCCTTATCTTCTAGTCCGAGCCTCTTGAGCAATTTGACAGAGCTCGCGCGGGCCTCTTTCAACGAACCAGTTTTTAACTGAAAACAATGACTCATTTATAACATAACAGTTGATAGCTACTTTTTAACAGACTTCAAAACACAGACTACAGATCGTTAGACATTGTCTAAGCGGGTATACCCGAAAGGGACGACGACAAATGACGTAGAATCTCAGGGCTGCCAGAGTAGGCGGGTCCATCTGGACAGTGGACTGCGGTTGGGATGGGAATTGCGGAGGAGTATTGCTCGCTTGCCCGCGAAACCCGTCCTTGCCGAGGTGAAGGGACATCGTGGTAGGTTTTATTCGGTAGTGGAGTCCCATTAGCTCCGAGCTTGACATACCCCGCTGCCTAAGATTTAACTGTTTCAAACTTTTTTTGATAAGTACATGTATATTTTATACTATGAATATTACGAGATATTGGTATAGGCCCTTGTTGTTAAACGTTTTTACAGTTTGGGGGTAAAACGCTTACCAAGAGATACCCAGTCAGGTGGAAGAAAACCTAGATACATTGATGATCGAGTTCGCAATAATGTGGCTTTATCTGAAATTATTTTCATAAGGGTTTTACATAAGGAACCTCGTTCAATTTATGACGTAAGGTAAGTTTAAGTTTTAATTTCAGTAGGTAAGTATACAAAATTCAAAGGTGACTGACTGATATAGTGATTTATCAACGCACAGCCCAAACTACCAGACATATCGTGCTGAAATTCGGCATGCCGGTAGTTTATTATTATTTATTAACGTATATACGAAAAATCATGATGATCCGTTTAGCCGTTTTTGTGTTATGAGCGTTTAAATAAACAGATAAACAGATAACATTTCCAGAAATCGTTGGAACGTGTTCTGCTATCAGTTCTAAGTATCTTCAAACATTTTTTTTATAAATATTTTCAATGTTCAGACTTCCGTTTCGACCCCCTCCAGCCGACCCTCTTCAGCTTTATTATATTATATGTATAGATAGGTAGAAGTTGTACCAAGTATGTACTCACAAGTGTAAAGAACATGACATGTTCTATCACAGTGATGTTAGCCATGAACAGGTTTTCTTGTGTGCAGAGACCGAGCTGTCGCCGCGCGGTGACGCCGGAGCGTGCGTCTGTTGTATCCACACCGTTGACTAGCACGCGGCCTTCTGTCGCGCTTGTCATGCCTAGAACACCATATGAGTTTGCATAATACGACGTGTAAATTGGTTTTACGAAAATATATGAATATGAATATGAATAATATCACAGAGTTTTATCTGTGATATGCAAAATATATCAGAACTCTCTTAAAAACGTATGCCTATATTTACCTTGTACTTATATAGGAAAATGAGCGAAAATAATCACGGCAGTATTCGAACCTGCGTATTTCTGTTATCGTATCATCTCGAAGCTTATCTAAAAGCTTGGTATCTATCACAGAGCTTTGAAGTCCATGCTTGTCGCCCTGTGACTAGAGGCGAATTCTTTCTTTATTCGATACAAAACAGGTGTCACCATTTACTAAAACTAACACACTTTCGGCACGCACACTACGACGCACGAGATGTTCATGTACACAGTACGCTTCAACTTCATCGGCTGTGCAATGTCGATATTTTTTATCGATTATTTACACATTTACTTTGAAGATGGAAATATATGTTTTTAGTATAACTATATTATTTAAGTACAAATTATAGTTAACTAGCTATGGCCCGCGGTGTTATCCGCTGTAAAAACGTTTTTATCCCGTGGGATAAAAACTATCCTATGTCCTTACCGGGGACTGAAACTATCTCTATACCAAATTTAATCAAAATCAGTTCAATTATCAAATCATCTTCATAATGACTGGAGCATATTCTGGCATTTTTATGAGGAAACCAGTTGTATCTACCGGTCGCAAATATCTATTTATTTTTTAACACTGGATTTTTTGGAAATCTGTAAATTAAGTATGTGTTAAATAAAAACCGTAATCCAGAAACATTTCCATACAGATACAGAAACATCATATACATTATATCGATTATCGATAATTTGCTAGGTTCCATTTACACATCACTTTGCTATCGAGAAGTAGCGTCGTCAAGACAACGAATGTGTTAATGCCATTCAAAATGTCAAAAGTTTTATTTATTAAAATTACGAAATTTTACTACTTACCGATGGTATTTCACGCCGGTAACACTGGAACTTGTTCTTACAATTTTTAACTTGACACCAGGACATATTTAATAGTTTATTATGCTGTAAAACCGAGTAAAACGACCGAAAACTCTCTCTCGCTCGGACTATGTTTGACAACAGACTGACAAGCGCTGTCGTAGGTTAGGTTGGCATGTTTACTGGACCAAACGAGAACCACGTATTGTTATTCATTTCGCTTCTATTGGGGGGCGCGCGCGGGGGCGATGTGGCCCGATCGTTGTTCTGTGGTATCTATGGACAGCTGCTCATAATAATAAAGCACAAGTTCGGTCGTGCATGGAATACTGTTCGCACCTTTGGGGCGGATCAGCCCAGTACCAGGCGTTGGAGTCGATTGAGAGGCGAGCTAAGAAGATCATTGGAAAAGCCACTGTTGCTAAAGCGAAACTCCAAAGCTTGGAACATCGTCGCAAGGTTGCTAGTCTGTCGGTCTTCTATCGGTTACATTTCGGTGAGTGTGCAACAGAGCTTCACAACATAATTCATCCGTCTGCATTCCACCGTCGAACAAGCAGGAAGTCAGCGGGGCGTCACCGGTTCATGGTGGAAGTTCCAACGACTCGCACGAAGCGCTTTGCTTCTACCTTCGTAGTAAGGACGGCGAGACTATGGAACTCTCTACTTGGAGCCCTGTTCCCAGTTAATTATAACCCAGGGGTCTTCAAATCTAGAGTAAATAGGTTTCTTCTAGGTAAGCTTGCTACATCTTAGACTATAGCTGTGCTTAACATCAGGCAGGCTATAGTCAAACGTAAGCCTATTTCGTGTAAAAAAAAACCGTCAGAACGCCTTAACCAACTAGGCTACACTAACTGCGCGAAAATCCACACTCATTTCCAACACTTCAGACTAAGCGGCCGATGGCGCCACTTGTGCTGTCAGAATATGTCCAACAAGCACTCATGTCGATGTACTATGGACACCGGATATGACGAAAACTTGTTAGTTAAATTGTTAATGTTAGCTAGTTGGGTAAGCGTTCTGACGGAATTTTCGCTCATTTTCCAATAAAAGTTCAAGTTAAACAACCATATTGCGAGCACTTGACAAAAATAACTCACAATAAAACGCGGAAGGGCCATTTCTAGATAGGTGCCAATTAGATTACGTTCAATCGTTAAATACACGGAACCTCCTTCAGTTTGCCGATGAATGGTTTAAAAAATATGTTTGTGATATTTTATTTGTAGGATTTTTGAAGCAGATATGTATAGAGATATTTTGTTTAGTTAAACAATAGGTACCCAAGATTGGTGCGATGTGGTAACTAGGACTCACATAATATTTTTTAGCTATTTGTACATAATCTTACACTATTTGCTCCCAGACAGACGTTGTTTCAATGATACATTAACGAATCATAGCTGGCATATTTTTACGCGAATAAAATAGCAATGGCTATTGCGTAGAGTATTTACAAAGGAATACAGTTGTAATACCGAGACACAAACACTTTAAAACACCCTGATAATATTGACTATATTGCCTCATTATTTTGTTCGCGTAAATATCATACTTACTATATACATACTATATATACACCAAATCTTGAAAATTTTGTGAATGAATGAATGAATGAATGAATTGTTTATTGTCTGGCAAACTAGGTATATACAGATGTTCAAATTACAGAGCTTCGTCATGTTTGTGATATGAGTACTCTAGTTACTGCCCATTTGGGCTTACAGACTGTCCTTAGTACTATTTGAATTTAATACATAATGATGAAAATACATTTTAATAATACATTTGATGACACACAAAACAAATTCAATTAAAAAACGTCATGCAGCGATGATATAAGATTTACATGATGAATTATGTCAAAGGTAATACACAAATAATATACAAATATGTCAGTTTATTTAGAATAACATTAAATGTCAATGTGAAATCGATTTATCAAATATCATCATTATCGTTTAAGAACATTTTGATAGAATAATATGCTTTACGTAGCAAGAACTCATTTAATTTGCGTTTAAAAATTAATAAATCATCAATCAATCTATATTTCTTTGGTAATTTGTTGAATATGTTTGTGGCCATACAAAAAACACTTTTAGTCAGATATGTTGTATGTGACGGTGTGGCGTACAATTGTCTTTCATACCTGCTACCCTCGGGCCTCATCCTAAATAGTTCTGGATTAGATTTAACAAATGTTGCTACTTCACTTACATACAGACAAGGAACAGTGAGAATTTTTAATTTAATAAAATGTTCTTTACACGTTGCTCTCTTTTTTAATCTACATATTGATCTAATGCACCTTTTTTGCGCTCTAAACACTTTAATTGTCATTATTTTATAACTTTTTCAACTAACAAGAAGAGAAATGTGAAAATTGAGTAAGTATACATATGTATTAAATATAAAACCCAAATATGGCATAACATGAAAACTGCATTTTTTTTGCCGGGGACGGCAATACACATAAGAATAAGTTTTTTTTTTTTGTAAATACTTTGATTTAAGTACAAAAAAATCGTTCAGAACAAACGAGTAAACTTTTTTCTATCGGATACCAAAAAATAATAATACATTATTTCTATCAGTATTGTCAGCCTTGTTAGAAAAGCACAACAGCCAGCCATAGATGCGCCTTGCTCTGATGTTATTTGACCAGCAGCACGAATTTATTTGGTATTACTTGCATGGTCTGTCATTACCTGTGATGATAGACATAAGAGTAGTTTTCCCAGCGCCGTTGTGACCCAAGAGGACGGTGATTTCGCCCTTCAGCGCGTCAAACGACACGTTACTCAGCACTTTGTGCTTCGAGAAAATCTAAAAAGAAAAATAATACTATGAGTGACCTTAGCAAGTACAATACAAGCCAAATAGACAGTGATATGTAATATTCATTAAGACATCGTAAGCAATACATGCAATCTATAAGGACTGGTTAGGGTACTGTTATGTATTGGGCCATGGAATGGTATGTTGAAGAGTGTTTTTGTGCTCGTCTGATGAAAAAATCTAATAATTTTATTCAACTTAGTCCAGAACCAAGAACGCTGCCCTTCTTGGTCCTATACTTTTTCTGGCTTATATAAATGACCTCTACCAGCTTGTGATCTCAAATGCCTGTATATACAGTTTTGCTGACGACACCGCCTTCATTTTTCATGATGATGTTTATCACAAGTCATGAGTTGGCTTCACAACAATCTGCTGACCTTTAATGTCAGCAAAACAAAATACCTGACCTTCCAAACCACTCTTCGTTCACAGCAAAGTGCTGTTTTAATGTTACATGAGCATTGCATTTTTAAGAGGACGCAGTTTTATTTTTGGGACATGTTTGGGGAATCAATAGAAGCTTAACTTCAAGTTTGTGGGGTCACTACCCTTGTCCCCTGGCCACCATCTTGGAAAAAGGGATGGAAACGCTTTTTTCGCGATATCCCGAAAACTAAGCGTCTTACAAAAAATTTGTTTGGACATAATTTGTAGCAAATTGTTTTGCCTACAAATACGTTTTTGCAATTTTTTGCCCTAAATTAAAAATTAAAGAAGTTATAAGCAAAAAAAGAGAAATAAAAAACTATTCAGAACAAGGTCCAAAATGCTTTTTTGGTACCTTCATGACGTGCATTTTTTATTTAGTAGAAGTGAGGGGAATGAGATTCCGATGGCCGAGTATTACCATCACTGTGACCACCAGACCTTGGAGTACCCCATGGGATCTCAAAAACTATAAGAGATAGCAGGTTGGTGTTTGAACAAAAATTATGAAAACTGCTTGCATGTTACCACACAAAAAAAATATCTCCATACAAATTTCATACAAATGACTTAGGATGAACACAACCAGATGATCAGACCTTAGAAGTAGAGTACCCTAGAAGATCTCCGAAACTATAGGAAATAGCGGGTTGGTGCTTGAACTAACAGTGATGAGCTGGTTGTATACGTATTGTATTATACAAAATCATCATCATCCTCAGCCAAGTTTCTACTGCCTAAATTAAGAAATTGCAGTAACGAACCTTAAACTTGGCACGACTTTGTCTAGATTTAACTAACTTGATAGAGATAAACAAGTTTTTTACAGAATGTCTTTGGTGGGATTATAATTACGTCTTAGGAGCTAGGTCACACAAAAAGTGTTTTAAATATTTAACTAGGTACCCTCAATGATATGTACATACATATATGTATTATGATAGTATCTCTTCTAATAATCCATATTGTATGTTTTGGTGAAATAGTCTGTAGGTACAGCATTTAACTACAATAAATAATAAATAAATAAAATAGAAGATTCATAGAAGACTCAAATAGCGAGCCCTGGCCATTGGTAATGGGAACACGGCGCGACGAAGGAGATATCTAATTGACTTACTTTGGTTACATTTTCGACCATGATGCCAACTTCAGCGTTTGTGGGCGTGGCTTCAAAGTATTCTTCCTGCCTGGATATAGGCACCTCATCCGGATCCCATTCCGGTTGCACATTCCTGCTCCAATATTGCTTCTGGAAAATATGAAAAAGTTTAGTATTCGGCAAAAAATATTGGTTATTTCATAGTGATAACTAACTAGGTATCTTATTAGTTAAATTTTCAAGGGGGTGGGGGGAGTAGATCATCGGGGGGACATGTGGAACTGACCCTGGAGTACCCCAAGGGATCTCAAAAACTATAGGTGATAGGCGGGTGATGCTTAAACTATTATTGGAGAGCATAACTAGAAAACATCAATCTAACAAAAAAATTTTGGCTTCCATACAAAAAAAAAATCTTCATACAAATCCCATACATTTTTCTAGGGACAAACAAAACGATGGAGCAAATGCTGCGGTGAGGCCAGAGGCCGAACTGTAGTACTTGCGACGTCTAAGTAAAGGTGATGCGAGACCGAAGGCTGAGTATCACCACCACTTTGACCATCAGACCTTGGAGTACCCCATGGGATCTCAAAAACTATGAGAGGTATTAGGTTGGTGTTTGAACTAAATATGATGAGAATTGATTGCGTGTTACAATCATACAAAAAAAATTGCTTTCATACAAAAAAAAGTCTCGATACAAATTTCATACAAAAGACTTAGGCTGAACACAACGACGGAGCATGTGCTGCGGTGAGGCCGAAGCAGTATTCTGTGGCCGAAGGCCGAACCGCAGTACTTGCGACGTTTAAGTGAGCGGGATGCAAGGCTGAAGGCTGAGTATCACCATCACTTTGGCCATCAGACCTTGGAGTACCATAAGGGATCTCGAAAACTAAGAGATAGCGGGTTGGTGCTTGAACTAAATATAAATATGATGAGAACTGGTTGTATTTATTGGATCATACAAAATCATCATCATCCTCAGCCAACTTTCTACTGCATTCAATCTCTACATATTTTATCCGTTTGATAGTTACTGATTTTTTACATCTTCAAGACATTTTGACTACATTTTTCATCATCATCATCAACAGCCCTAAACAATTGGACTCGAGTATTTTTTTAATATATATCCGACCGAGTTTGATGATTAGTTTGCGTTTCCAAATCCATATAACGATTAAGTTGCATACGACTACCGTGATCATTCAAAATCACAGATTATCTAACTCAACTAAATCTAGAAAACATAGTCCGCAAACAAACAAAACGTACAAGTACTGAGCGGCCGCAACCGAGAGAAAATATCACGCAACAAGTCCCAAGCTCCTCAATCGCAGCATTCTTAAATAAAAATCAGCTTAAAAAGCGATCCCTTCCAAGCATGCAAGAAAAATAACTAACTCTGAAACCTAGAAACAATACAAAGGCAACATCAAGCGGAACTCTAAAATACACTACAAAAACAATTCCACAAAAAAGTCACTAGCAATATGTTTGGTTAACGCAGGAGTATAGAAACCACAACCCTCCATGAACTACACATTTGAACCATCAAAAACACTCGACACCAGAATTGTGCACTGTCATACGAACTAACTGTATTCTGTGCTATCAACAAACACCTACCTACGTCGAAACAAACAACAAGCTTCGAATGAATATGTGGAAAGCATGAAAAAAAAAATCATATAATCAAAGAATCACAGAGAATTAAATATCAAAATATTCCATTACATGGAGCCGAGCAGCGCTGGAACGAGACACATATTAATGAAGCATGGAGGAGGCCTTCACTCATCTCTGAGTGCCCTGACGTCACACACGAAACTTAATGTTATACGAGTAAATCACAGTCCAAGGAAAAGTCTTATAAATTTAGCTATTACATACTCTATACTCTATAGGTATATAATTTATAACTGTTTAACGTCAAGGTTTTGGGAAATAAAGGCTTTTTTTATTGAGTAAGAGTGAGTGGCCCCGTCGTATCCTAATAACAAACACAGTTACTTAATATACTTATAGTACTAAATGAACGCTAGAACTAAGCAGCTTGTCTCAAATATCAATAAATAATATAAGACGAGTATGTTATCATTACAAGGTCAAAGGTCATGAAAAATGATATCTCAGTTCCTATTGGTCTAGCGATGATATGGTCAATTAGAAAAGTGTAGGTATACCACATTATTTTGGCGACAAGTTTAAGATAAAAAATTTTTCGAACACACTCCCAATTTTACAAAAAAGGTCAATACTCATGGCACCAAATATCTAAAGAAACAATTTTTACTCTACTTTTGGTGGTCTGATGAGCTGATGATCACTCACATAAATGCAAAGCTTACCTTTGACTTTATCGACTGTTCTATTCTACGATATGGCAAATTGAATTGATAGTATCTATTATTGACCTGACAGAGAAAATTCCAACGCAGCGCATGTCCGTGCTGGCCCGGCCTCACTCGCGCAAGATACCATGTCAGAGCGAAAAATAACAAGCTTTGCAGGATAAGGAACAGTATAGCCAGCGCCACCGGGCCCGATGTCTCGCTGTGGGCCTCCCATATGTCAGAGAAATCGAATTCTGCACCTGGGAGCAATGGATATAAAATGAATTGAAGTACTCATCTTATGATATGAGATTATTGCTAAATTAATGGTCCTTTGATAGTATACAACGCAAACAACATTTACGTTTCCGCGCTACGATAGATTTTATATATGCAAAAAAAGTTATTCAAACAGAACAACGCAAAATTGCCTAACGCTGTGGTAATATATAATTCCTTTCCTGCAATTTTTTTTACTCCGTTTTGTTGAAATTATTAATAAATGTCTGTGTATCAAATCTAAGTACCTATAAGCTTTAGTTATTTTTGAGTATAAGTCTACCCAAGCATTATTTTAACCCATTATAGACGAAGTTTTATTTATGGTGTCCGATATTTGTAATTTTTTTAAAATGTCATTAATAAAGATCTATGTTAAATACTATATAAGTATTAAAAATTTGATTAGAACAGTAAGTTAGAAAAAAATGCTAGTCTCTTACCGTGTCAAATGGTTCAGTACACAAAATATTAATGTGACGGATATATTCATGATAAATCATTATTTTATGTTTGAATTGTGTACCTTTTGTACACTTTTATTATAAGTTCATAAAAGAAATTAAGTATTATTACAATTATGTCTTACAAAAACACATTTTGTGATTATCAGTCCATTGTTCACATTTCATTGTATTTGTTGCCAGCAAAACCTTAGTTTGTACTAATGACGACTTTGTAAAATACGTTTAGGTTCGACAAATTCCAAAACCTTAAATGGCTATAATGTGGGATAAAAAGATGTTTTGCAATGTAGTGCCGGTTGACTGTTCTAACAAACGGATTCAAGCAATTCGCGTGTATATAGGATCGAGTTCTTTCTAGTAGTGAATGTGTACATGCCTGCGGATGCTTGGAACTTGAACTTGGGCATGCTGCTGAATTGTTGAATGGCATGTATCTAAACCTAATTTACTCGCAATTGAATAATAGATTGTTTTCATCGTCGATTGAATTGTTTTAAATGGGCCAGCATCCCAGACACTGGCCAAGTTTAACATTGGTGTTTTATTTAGACTAACTGAACCCTGTTTCCTAAGTATGATCTTAGCCAGCTTAGTTTGCCTCTTATACCAATATCATTTTCCTCCTCATTGAGGACCAGTCTGTTAGTAGGTTTTTGTCATATCTAGTAGTATACTGGCGGCAATATGTTTACTTTTTCGTAAATAAGTACCCTAAGAGATACATACACTATTTTGAACCTTTTTTGTAAACTTTTTTAAGATATTACAACACTAAGTACTTTATTTTATCCACATAATCGTAGAGTTCGGCCAGCATTTGCAATGAAACCCAAAAAGTTTGATTATTTACGACTTCAAATTAGAAATCATGAAATAATGATTTTTTAATTTATAAATCATATATCTATATACATAAAACTCAAAGGTGACTGACTGATTGACTGACTGACTGATATAGTGATCTATCAACGCACAGCCCAAATCACTGGACGTATTGGGCTGAAATTTGGAATGAAGGTAGATGTTATGACGTAGGCATCCGCTAAGAAAGGATTTTTTGAAATGCAACTTTTATAGGGGTGAAATAGGGGATGCAAGTTTTACTTCTTATTGCGAGCGAAGGCGCGAGCACCCACTAGTTATGCATAAAAATTCCTTTTCTTTATACTGTGTAGTTATAAACTAAGCGTATACAAAAGAAACAAGGAAATACCCAGAACTGCCACCATGCTAGCCTCCGTCCACAACCAGACACTAGGCATGTGCGGGAATATTCCTGCCAGCTGGTGAGCCGGGCTCGTGGAGTTCCTGAAGTAGTGCGCAGGAGTCCACATGAGTATGTATACCATAACCGCCAGCGATGTCGAGTACCGAGCTGGAACACACACACATACAATCTTAACGATTTTTTCACGCAAATTCTAGATTTATCTAATCTAAATTAATTATCTATTAAACATTATAAACATTATCTATCTTATTTTAAATATATCTATGTGTTGAAAATCGCCATATACCAGGTGTTTCAGAACGGTGTGACAATATTAAAGTATATTTACACTTGCTGTACCCGTAGCTTCATACTGCCTCAATCAATTCAAATTAATTATCGATCGTTAGTGGAACGGAGAAACGGCCCAGAAAGTTACACGAAGAAGTTACACAAATCGCTACTGAGGCGTCATAATCACATTCAGGAGAAAATACTTTCATTTTTAGGGTTTCGTACCCAAAGGGTCAAAACGAGACCCTATTTCTAAGCCTCCACTGTCTGTCTGCCTGTCTGTCTGTCTGTCTGCAGGCTGTACCTCATAAACCGTGATAGCTAGAAAGCTGAAATTTTCACAAATGATGTATTTCCGTTGCTGCTATAACAACAACTACATAAAGTTACAAAACAAAATTAAGGGGTGTCCCCATACAATAAACGTGTTTTTTTTTCTTAATTTAAATTTTAATTTTTTGCTCAATATTAAAAACGGTAACAGGTAAACGTTTCGAATTTTCACAGAATATTTAATTACCTTTCAAAATAAATAATTGTATAACAATAAAATAATATTTAAGGGGGACTCTCATACAACAAACGTAATTTTTAAGCAATTTTACTCAATCTTAATAAACAGGTAGAAAGTTGAATATTTGTAAGGAAATATTTAGAAATATAATAACTATAAAAATAAATATGTAATCTTATACCTAAAAACTCAAAAAATTAAAATAATCCGTGCAATCCGGGTAGCAGGAGAGGTACATAACATAACAGACTAAAAATTAGTATACAAACGTGTGCGGAACCTTTCGTGCGCGAGTCTGACTCGCACTTGTACGGTTTTATTTTTTTTTCCTGAAAAGTTGTAATTTTGCGATATACATTTTAATAATGTTTTTTTTTTAAATATGAGATGAATTGAATGAAATCGGAATAATATTCATGTTACTTGGATTCCTTTTTAGGCTTTTAATTAAAAAAAACAGTGTAGGTACCTAAATTTTAACATTGCAAATATTACGCGACGTTTGATAAGAATCTGTTTAACTAGCACAAAAAGTACTTAAGTGCACAATTCAACTTGTCATCAACCCACGGAAGCGTCCACGATTAATAAAAATATATAATCTTCTTTATAAATAAAAATGAATTGTTGTTCGTTAGTCTGATTAAAACTCGAGAACGGCTGCACGGATTTATCTTAGTCTTGAAATGTACGTGGAGGTCTAGGGAAGGTTTAAAAGGGGAAAAAAAAAACAAAAAAATAATACAAAAGTTTAGGTCGCAGTACGAAGTCTGCCGGGACAGCTAGTAATAAATAAATATTAAGTAGGTATACAAATAAAAACTCTCTTAAGTCCTATCTATAATGACGAATAGGTAGCATCTATATAATAATAGTAGTACTAATAGTAGACCTATCAGTAGCTATAAGCGACTTAACGATACAGGAAGAATTAATTGTAACTTATTCATAATAAGAGTACAATTTCAGTTGCATACAAATGCAAACTTACGGTATATTAGTAAGTAACGTAGAGCAGGGTACTCATCTAGCCGTGTAGCATGTAATGTATCAGATACTGTATCAAGTGAGTACATAGACACGAGCCCGCTGCGAGCTGCCCGCGCGTGGTTCGCAGGGAGATCGCAGCGCTCCGCCGAGTGGCGGTATCGCTGCGAGCACAAAGCGGCTCGCAGTGCGGATCCGAGAGCTCGCAAATAGATACGCGATGACTGTGGACGAGCCGTACCTACTCACTTGAAGGTTGGATACGTTACATGCTACGTTACGTGCTACATGGCAGGTGAGTACCCTGCTTAATACAATTAATCACTGTGTTGCAATAGGGTGGCAAGTTTAAACTTCTATGATGATAAATAATAACCCATGCTTGTATTTTTTGTCGACTTGATCATTGTTTATAATACCTACATGGTTGATATTTTTAGTCCTTTCAACGACCGTCATAGAATACAGCATACCACAGTCAGCTGTTCCGGGGTTGCTCCTGTTAGAGATTCAATGAAATTTCTATTTGTGATTTCTCAAAAACTATAACATTTAGGAAGCTGAAATATCGTGGAATGTATTCCTATTATTAATCTAAGTAAGTCCTGTATAAGTATTGTCACGCCGTCACAAAGACCCTGTACAACTTTTTGAAAAAATTGCTGGCTAGATGGCGCTAATTTTAATGTATTAAATATCTATAAGACCGTAGTAGATATACACCAGGTACTGAATGTCAAGAGAGATGAGATTCTTGATTATTTTTTCTCATTTAAAGCCCAATTAATTGCTTAATTTGGCCAGCTAACCATATAATGTGTTTAAAGAACTGTATGTATGAAACACATTTCAGGCTGCATTTAGAGCCAAATAGAAAATGTGTAGCAATACCTCCTTGGGTTCATACCTCAATATAATAATAATATAATTATAACCTAAACTGTTTTGATTGAACCATTAATTATACTCTCACAACCACTCTCTGTAATTGTTGTAAGTACTTAATCTTAAGTATTGTATTGTAAAAGGCCTCTCAGAGTTGGCTAAGGCCCCACTGATGCCTTAAAAATGCCGTACGTTGTCAAAACCTTTTGACATGGCCATAAACTGAAGTATGCCCAGCATTGGAGTCTAATGAGCTGATGATAATCATGACTATAAATTTACACTGTGTCAACCTTCTGGAAAAAACCGTATACAGTAATGTAATTAGCTTTTTTTACTAAACCCGTAATGCTGTATTGATCACAAGCCATTCCATATAAAATATGTGTGAATTATATAATATTTGTATGCATACAAACATGTTTGTTGTGTATTATACTGACTGCTATGCATGATGTAGCTGGCTGCGAAGGCCATGGACACGACGCTGGTGAAGTACAGCAGCAGGACGAGCACCAGCAGCGGCCAGGACACCCCCGGCAGGACCGGTGACGATGACACCTGCCCGCATAACAACACATAACATGGAGTGCATTTATCATTGCCATCATCATCTACAGCCCTTTATACCATCACTCCCTTTGTATTGGTTCTGTACAAACCTCGTCTAGGCTGGACCTTAAACTTCAGCAGCAGCCCTGCTCACGCTGTACTTCTATACTAATATTATAAAGCTGAAGAGTTTGTTTGTTTGTTTGTTTGTATGTTTGTTTGTTAGCGAGTGTGGCGTAGCGGTTCCAGTGTGTGCTTTTCATTCAGACGCACCCGGGTTCGAATCCGGCCCTATACCAATGACTTGTATTTTCAAGTTATGTGTGGATTTGCACTCGCTTAACGGTGAAGGAAAACATCGTGAGGAAACCGACATGTTTGAGGACCACAATATCCGAGGACATGTGTCTTCCGTGGAAGGACCTGGGCGCCCACCACGATGTATCTGCCCAAGAAAACTCCCCTAGCGGATTAATTCTGCGGGGGAGTCACGACCCTCAGTCATGAGGAATACGACTCAAGAGAGAGAGAGATGTTTGTTTGTTTGAACGCGCTAATCTCAGGAACTACTGGTGCGAATTGAAAAATTCTTTTTGTGTTGAATAGACCATTTATCGAGGAAGGCTTTAGGCTATATAACATCACGCTGCAACTAATAGGAGCGAAGAAACAGTAGAATATGTGGGAAAAACGGGGAAAATTATTCATCTTTGAGGGCTTCCGTTGCGTGCGCTGCGAAAACAGTTCAAAATATCAAAAAAATGTGTATGAAAGAATTATTCCTCTTGAAATGATCTAACAAAATGTCCGCAACAGTATATGTCTATCTTTTAAGGTTAACTCATTAGAACCGTTTTTATGGTAATAACTATTCCACGCGGACGAAGTCGCGCGCACCAGCTAGTATTTAAATAAAACAATCAATAAGTAGTCTTATTGAAATCCGAAATATTTGTTGTCGGTGCCAGTCACTGGTCTTACGAGATCGACGCTTGTCGAAGTTACAGTTCCAGTCTGCTTTGGATTTGTATCCTGATAGGTATTGTTGCGACTGGCACTGACTCCAAGTATTACGGTTTCAATAAGACTACTAATAGGATTGTTAGTTTCAATAATAATATGGTAGATCTATTACCTCGCGCCTACGCTTCATAGACACGTTCCAGAGGCTCGCCCATCAGCGTTCACACTGCGTCATAAACATGAACATGCTGGCCAACTGATATCTACTACCAAAGATAAGGTATTACAGAGACACATAAATTTGGGTATCGCCCGCGTAATTATGGTATCTGCAGTATTTTACACACGTAACTATATCTACAGAGTACAAGGTGAATAATATAGAATAACAATATATATCCCAAAATTGATCCCTGAGGTACCTTCTATTTAATGGCATCATAAAAGATTCATTTTCCGCAAAGATTATTTATATACATATTTACATAATGTATTTGGAAACCTTGAAAACAATACATTTGAAAAACTATTCGTTAAATATTCGTTTCTAAAAAGGAGTTGATCATTTTAAGCCGAATGTTTGTAATTTTTACATAAATTAGTCAAAACTTATCGAATTTGGCTTCAAAGTTGCAATTCCACCGGTGTGCTGAACTGTGCAGCGCTGTGATGCACAGTGTATTCTTATTCATATTCCATTTTTATTTCTTCTATAAATCTATTCATTTATTCATTTCGTATCTGTGAGCAAGTCCGTGCACTCGTGTGCCACACTGTGCGACCACACAAGCGACGCACATTCGTGTGGTGGAGCCAGGCGCCAGCAGCTGAACACGATATACTCGTAGGTCTGGTTCGTGCAGAGCTGGAGTTGTGCACAAAATGTTTGTAAACAGCACACTTAATTTCACTCACTCAATTGCACCTTAAGGCTGTGTGCCAAATATTGTTAGAGTATGTTTGTATAGATGTATGTTTGTTCACATATTTTGCAATTTTTTATATGGTTCTTCTTGTATTACGCACGTATTTTTGGTTGTTGATTATTTGTAATTTTTGCACAACAGGGATAAGTAATAGTAGGGTAGTTATAATATATTTTAGGTGCTAGAGAGTCTAACATTGGAATGTTGTTTCTGAGTGACAACGTTCCGAGTTTGTAAAACACTTAACATTAGGTATACCTAAAACATGCTGATCCGTTCGTCCCGTTGTTGAGGCGTAAAGAACACGCCTACATTAAATAAATTACTTACAATAAGTAATGTGGCTCCGACGACAGCGAACACCAATCCCGCAGGCAGGACGTTGAGGAAATTCGATATGCCTAATATATTCGACGACACTCCGTTCAACTTCAGCAACTCCTGTAAAAACGATACAAGTTCGCTGTATACTTGGTACAGGCATGAAAAATACCTTTTCAGCATAACATTATGATACAAAATGGTTTGGAAACTTTTGGTACGAATCGCGCGCCACCAATCAAGCAGCGTGTGCGATAGCTTGGAAGTGCGTGAAATTGTTTGTCATGATGAAATGAAATGAAATGAAACGAAATGAAATGTTTAAAACAATACTGACCACAATAGAGAACAGAAGAGGGAAGATGCTTGGCCACCTTATACGACATGTCAACTTTATGAAAACCATTGTCAAGGGGAAGCTAGAGGCACGAAGAGGAAGAGGAAGGCCGAGAAGGACATATATCGATCAAATCAAAGAGAAGGCAAGCGTCATGTCGTATAAGGAGGTCAAGGAATTGGCTGAAACTCGAAGAGAATGGCGCATACTCGACAGACAAGAGCATCGCTCTTTAATTTTGAAGGAATGAAATGAAAAGACATGAAACGAAACAAAATAAAATAAGATAAAAATAAAATAGCCTTTACTTCTTGAATTTAAAAATATTTCATTCACACATAGTTTATTACACATTGAATTTAGTACTTGATTGATATTATTAATAAATAACTCTTAACGCGGGGTGCTATGTGATATCGACATTTCATAAAAATCAAATAAAATAGAAGTATATATTTATTTATTTATTTTTTATTATTCTCATAATTAGAACCGCTTAAAGCGAATTACTCTAATGATAAAATATTGATATAAATTGAATTCTACAAGTAACATTTAAAAGTCAAAATTAAATCATTATACCTACAATACAAAAATAAAACAAATGTCAAAATTCAAATAATAATAATAATAATACGCAATAATCATGTATTTAAATGGCTACAGTTGACTCACGATAGCATGCTTTTTCACTATAGAGCAAACATTTTCCCAATAGTTCTCTCCAAGCATCACTGAAAATGTCCACATCAGGGTTAGCGCCAATAAGCTCGTAAAGTGCGCCTAGGGAGCGCGGTATCGGGGACATTGTGTGAGCATTGCAGTGTGATGTTACTCATATATAGCCTAAAGCCTTCCTCGATAAATGGTCTATTCAAGACAAAAATAATTTTTCAATTCGCACCAGTAGTTCCTGAGATTAGCGCGTTCAAACAAACAAACAAACAAATTCTTCAGCTTTATAATATTAGTATAGATTATAGTATAGAAAGTATAGATTATTATCAGGCACACATCACGACACACAGAATATACACGATTAACAGTAAAGAGGACCTGGTCTGTTTTATGTGTTTCTATGTATATATTGCCTGGAAGAAATCGCTATTAGCGATAAGGCCGCCAGTTGTGGCACTATTATTAAGTCTTTTGTGTTTCTGTTTGTCTTTTTTTTTCTCAATGTGTGTTACAATAAAGAGTTTTATCTATCTATCTATCTATGTATCAAACAGATGCGTGCACTATGAAATAGTACGAAATTATGATAATGTACATATTTATTCCAATATTTAGTGACCTGTATTCCGGTGGAGCGTTCGTCGACCAGGCGAGCCATGACGAACACAAACTGAAGCAGCAGCGATATCCAGCTCACGATCGGCAAGATCATGCCGGTATATATCACATTCATGTTTGTTGATCGCAGCACTGAGGGAAACTCTTGCAGGGATAGTTTCTGTAAACATAATCATACACTATAGTAGCCTACGATAAGGATTTATTCGAGCGTCAGTTTGTTAATCTGATTGTTTTTATGATAGTGTGTGTGTTCGTAGGTCAGGGTTGAAAATGAAATTTAGTGAATGAAATGAAAAATGTAATGCGTCAGATTTTCTAAAAGGGTGTGTAGTCCGGGTCCGGGTGTAAAGTAAAGTGAACCTTGAATAAAGCTCTCATGCAATAATCTGACGATTCAGATGTGACTCAAACTAGCGGCCAATATGATAACGTGGAATTGTCCAAGGTTCAGGAGTTCGCGTATCACTTCGGTAAGCCTAGTCTTAGGTTCGGAATCCTTTTTGAATCGATGCTCAAGAAGGTGGATTCGTTTTAGGTCAATATCTTTTGAGTTTCCGTATATGCATTGATGATCTTTTTCTTTGAAAGGGAGTTGTACAGTATAACGTCCTAGAGAATCTCGTCTGGTTGTGCGTTCATAGTGTTCTTGACCAAATTGTTCTTCTTGTGTGAAGATATTTTCTTTACCTTGCTCTGATTTAATTTCCCAGAATCGCTTTCGTTGTTGTTGTTCTTCTTCCTCGAGATGCGTGTGCATTGTTATGACTTTGATTTTTCTATGATGGCACTGAGCTGATTTCGACAGACTCTTCTGTTGTGTTGATCCTGATATGGCTCATCCAAAGGCTATCTGCTGCGCAATCAATATTCCACTTGGAGCTTTTATCAATCCCTTCCAATACCTTTCCATATGAATCAGCACCAAGTAATTCTTCAATATAATATTATATTTATTACTCACCAGTACATTGTTTTATGAAGTATGAGCAAATGTTCATATCTTAATAATATAGTCAAATAAATATGAAAGTTTACCTGGGTAACATTTTGTCCGGATCTTAATTTGATGAAACTTGTATCCAAAGCCCACTGTAGACTCACAAATTTTTGGAAATCACTACCTGAAAGTGAAAATATGAGTCTTTTTCTAGTGCGTAGCGTTAGCTTAATATATACTAGGACCACTGTCATTGCCAGCACATAAGAGCTACGTAAGTTGCGGCGTTACGACAAAACGGGGATTTAAAAAAATTGAATTTTTAAAAGTAACAACTTACATTGACTTGTACTTGTACCGTATAAAGAGTGTTGATCTCGACCGGAAGAATAGCATAAAACTAGTAATGAAAATGAAAATCAGAGGGTTGCACTCAAATTTCGTTCCGGTCCATCACCATCTTGAGGAGACGTCTCGACGGAGACCCCGATCAAAGGACCGTCGGAATGTTCGGAGACACCCCTCGGATGGATTATATCGGGCGAAGTAAAAAGCCAAGATGGCAATAATCAAAATTGTCATAACGTAATTACGAACTTCCTTGTAAATTTTGAAGAGAATGCATTACTAAAAGGGTTTTGGGAACTAAAAGCGGAACCAAGTTCGTTAACAGTTAAATTAATCACCCCCGAAGAACAAAATTATGAGCATTCGACTCGCAGAGACGAATCTGGTCGATACACTTACCTTTTCGACCTGATGTAGAGCCTGATCACGGAGATACTGCTTTCCTTTGTATTTACTCACCATAGTTTGGGTGTATTTCTGTATAAGTAGCGTCTTCACTGCGGAGCGTATTGGTGGAGTATTTGCTTGTCACACGTATGGTGTACGAAAGCTTGTTCTGATCAGGCCCTTGCTCGTGTATTTCCTGTACAAAAATATGATTCATATTCTTTTACAGCTAATCACGGAGTATACGATTGCATGCAATACGGTATTTGACTAATTTTCGTAAACTACTCCAAACGCGTCCAAGCGAACGAGACAGTACAATACCAGCGCTTCTGTGTCTGTTATTCATCCCCGCTATGAATAAAATAAAGCTGAAACTTATGTTTTTTTTTTCGTGGAGGAATAAAACATAGTCATTTTGTCAACAAGAGAGGAAAGCATTAGCTCAAATACTTAACTCTCGCGTATTAACTTGTCACCTCAGTAGTGAGGAAAAGTCAAAGGTTCAATAAATAAATTTGCCATTTGCAAGTTGAAGCCTGCACTGTCAAGTCAGCTAACCACAATGGGGCACTGTACCGCGAGAGTAGGCGAACCCGTGAGCGTAGTAAACGCATTTATATTTTTGGTAATTATGTAATACTATGTCTAATGTCCATCCCAGGTATCCATTAATCCTTTGTGTCGAGAAGGCGTGACAATATCATAATGCCAATTTTTGGTTTCTAACACTAATGATATAGCTAAATACAGTGAGATCGGTTCTTTTAGAGTAAGCACGCTCCATCTTAGGCCATAGCCTTTCCTTGCTATCAGGTAAACTATGGCCAAGGGCAAACCCGTTCAAGTTAAAATAAAGAGATACTGTAATGCTAGCGAGCCCCGCGAGTATAATGAGCAAATTTTTTTTGGTTATTAACATTAATAGAAAATAAACTTTAATCATAATCTTAAAAGGTTTCTATTCGTATAAAATCTAGTCCACAAAACAAAGGCACTCCTACTACTAGTTATGTGGATAGAAATCCTGAGAGAAGGCGAGGGATGAAAATCCTTAGATATAACACTTACCCTGAGCACTTACCGTAAAGTGGGGTGAATAGGGACAAAAACGGGAATCAGTTTTGACATTGAATATCTTCTTCTACATCATTACAATTACCATTTTTAGTAGGATTTGTAATAGAGTATTGAATCTTTCCTATGGCAACATTGAACAAGCTTGAAATTAGCTGCAAAGTGTCAAAAATTACGTTTGAAAATGGGTTATACAAGACGCTGGTTATAACAGTGATATTAACTTTCGTTCGGTAGGCTTTATTTTGAAATATGATAAAAAAATTGTGTTTATTTCAAACGTTATTTAGTATTTTGGCCGTCATATGCATATAATGTAAGTTTCATTTATCACTTAATATTAGTATTATCTTGATAAATTAGAATGCCGTGACAAATTTGTGTTTTTTGGAGTGAATAAGGACGTCTCAGGTATGAATAAGGACGAAAGCGGGGTGAAAAGGTAAGAGAATGAGATGGATAGGGACGACTTATGTATGAATAGGGACAGCTTTATAGGGTTGTCACTATGCAGTAAACATTTTTTAAGATAAATGGGTACCTATTCTAGATAATAATTAGATATATTTTATTGTGTTTTCATATTTATAATAATTAAAACAATTACAAAGTATAATAATTAGATTCATCTTATTAAAATATATAATTGAATAAAACAAAATAAATACAGTCACAGCCCTAGAAAATTTCCCCATTCACCTTATTTTCGTCTCTATTCACCCCAATTTTAGGGTGAAAAGGGAATGCCTATAATTTTGCGTTTTATTCTTAAATTGCAATACTAATCGCTTGGTTTTATATTGGTTCCCAAAGATACCATCAAGACTCATAAAACTCAATCGTTATACAGCTAATTTTCTTCTTAAAAACAGCTTAATTTTCGTTGTGAAGTTCAGAATCGTCCCTATTCACCCCATTTTACGGTAATTAGTTTATTTCCAGCGCCATCTGTTACAGATTTATGGTACTCACAGTATTCGTGACTTTGTGGCACATATTGTATTTGAACAGAACACGTTATGAATTTCGGGACCAACCAATTTTTTTTTCAAATATCTTTAATGTTTAGACTTTTGATTCTTCACAGCTTTATTATACGAGTATGTATAGATAGATAGATGACAATAAAAATGAAAATGAGAAAATAATTGGGAATAGAGGCGGCTTCTGAAGGTCTAAAACAACAATTTTTGTTTTACGGTTTTTGGAAATTCACGAAAAAACCTTTTCATTCTCCATAAGTTTTAGTATTGACCAGCTATTTTTTTACACGTATTAGAATATGCAAAAAAATCTGTTTTTTTATGGCTTGGCGATGTTGTTAAATGTGCATTTACATTTTGATACATACTAAAGTATTCATAGGGCCATTAGAAATGTTAATGAATCAAGGTCACAAGTACTTAGTTACGTTCATTATTAACCGACTTCAAAATAAGGAGGTTATCAAGTCTTCTAAAAGTTTTTTTTGTGGATGTGTACGATTACTCCGTTATTTAAAAACCGATTTTAAAATATTTTTTTTTAACGATGGGGATTTGTTCCAAAATAGTCCTACTTATATATTTTTTTCTTTCGGTTCAGTACTTTTTAAGAAAAAAATCAATAAACCAACAAATTGATAAAGGAAACCAATTTCAGCTATATTTCCAACACGACTACTCGGATTTTGATACAGTTTTCTGTGATGTGTTGAGGTTTAATGCATCTTTTTAGCTATGTATTACGATGACAACTCACCAGGGGGCGCTGCTGTATACATCATATCTTCTGAATTATCAGCCCGATTTTGATGCGGTTTTCTTTGATAGTCTTAGATTTATATAGTAAATGAATTTATTTATGTGATTCGTTGATAAGTCACTAGGTGGCGCTTCATACATACATTTGTTAGCACCTAAAAGTGCTAGGCCGATTTTGATGCTGATTTCAACATTGAGGTTGTTATTGATCGGGGTAGTATGAAATCTGAGAATAACATTCTCATGAAAAAACATCAAAAAAATCATGCCGCTGCGGCGGCGAGCCTGCAGCCTTTATAGAATACAGATATGTATGTAAAAAACTCAAACACATTTTACGACGCGTTTTACGCCCGCGGCGGTTGTTATTGTTTGCGGCTTCCGCTGCACCTGAGGGCGGCCGCCGCTCGCAGCACCGCTGCCGCGGCGGTTGCGATTGTTTGCGGCTCCCGCTGCACCCGCGGGCGGGCGCCGCTCGCGGCACCGCTGCCGCGGCGGGTTCCACTCGCGCGCTCTGCGATCAGCATCCGGCGAAAGTCCTTCTTGCGATAATCAACCGCCAGGTTTGCGGGCGATAATCGCTTCCGCGGCGGCAGGGGGCCCGCACAAAACACCGGCTTCGTGAGTTTTAAAAATTTAAGTCCATTTCGCCACCGCGGCGGGCGCGGCAAAACACCGCTGCGTGAGTCCTTAGCGTAAGAAAGAAAGCGATGTAGTACGTACAGGGGACTCAGATTAATCATAATCGTTTTTGTTAAATAAACTCTACTTTGAATTTGGTGTTGCATCATGCGAGGGGAATACAGTACTAGGTATACAGTATTTAGGACGGCGCGCCTGATCAACTCTCCGGCGCCTAAGCTAAATTACCCAGCACTTGCTCCTACAGCGCCCGGGCGGCGACGCAGCGCATCCTGGACAGCGGCCCTCAATTATTCCAACTCACTTACTCACTGATCTCTTAATCATTGCTTTTTGAACATGAGTAAGCATCTACGGTAGTCCAGACAACAGTTGTTTTTTTGACATAAATTGTTGGTTTTGATCTACAGAAGCCTCTAACTAATAACCGTTCTGTGTATACTCGTACATACAATAATAGCATCGTCGTCACCAAACTTATCGAGGACTTCACTCAGCTCACTCCAATTGCTGAACGGGTAATAGAACGAGGGCATCGTTTTACCATACTCTGAAAATCCATATAGCACTGTAACTCACCCGTCATAATAAATTTATAAAATAATGAATATAATCATGAACACACTATAAGTTACACATATCTATTTACTATTATAACCTTCCGTTCCACCTGAACCCAAAATCGAGAAGTGGATCGAATTGCAAAAATTATCACGACAAACTGATTAAACTCCGGATCAGTCAAACTTGATATTATAATGAAATTACAAAAATAGAGTACTACGCTGATACATTTCATAGGACAATCTTAAAACCTATGTACACACCATCTTTTCTGTGCTAAGTATTTTTTTAAGTTTGTCTCCATTCTCCCAGAAAAAAATATGATGAGTAAGTTATTCATGGTCAAAGGTCACGACAACAAGTTTTTCGCTAATATCTCGGTTCCTATTAGTCTAGCGATGTCGTGGTCAGTTAAAAAATTGTAGCGTATGAATATGGCGACTAGTTTTTGTTAATATTTTTTTCGTGCGCACTTCCAATTTTGCAAAAGATGGCGGTAAGTGCGCAATGGCTTGCATTGCGGGATAACACGTGTATACTGTGTGTGTGTGTGTCTTCTAATTGCGATAACTTGCATTTTTAAAATGTCAATATATACTACTTAAAATATCCTACAAATTAATATGAAATTTTATCTAATTCAATGTCTGTGTTTCTAAAGACTTTTCCGTTTGTTTGTCATTGTAGGTTAAACTAGACACACTTCTAGATTTTGGAATCATGAAACTTCTCAGAGTTAGAGAGAAGTTAGTTAAGTTAAGTAAGTTCTGAGAAGTTTCATTATATATATGAGGTAGATGGCACTTTCATATTATAATATTATGGACCAGCTCTGATGATGGAGTCGGATGGTAGCCATAAGAACTCCAAGAAAAAATAAGATAAAACTATTTCTAATAAATATCTAAAACCCACCGTGTTTGAGCTTTTTTCATTTGAATACCTACTATTTATTAATATTATATATACAGTGTTTATTAAACTGTATTTTATCTCTCTCAGGCTTCAACCAATTTCCAATAAAATAAAGTAACTCGTAAAATCTAATGATCGAACTTTACATGGAAGTTCGTTGAATCATTTTGTATGATGCCACAAAAATGTGAAGAATGTGGATTTGCACTACAGCACGAAAAGGCAAACAAAGCTACAATATGCACAAAATCTTGCCTACCCAATAATAGTTTCCCTAAAGTACTCCCAGTGTGTCTTTTAGCTACGATACGGTGACATGTGCACACACTTTTGCATTTTTTACATAATGTATCTGCAAGAGTAATATTTTGTTAATGTAAACAAATTAAATTAAAACAGTAATGGTCGCTTTTCCATTATGAGATAAACTAAGATATAGTAAGTTTTTGATGGACTAACTAATTACTTACTACCTTTTTCAATAATCAGAACCACATTTTGCTTAACGAATTAGTCATCCATTTAAGGATCTGAAGTTGAAACGGCCAGATAGGATTTTATTACTCGTATCTTGACATCGACAAATCTATACTAATATTATAAAGCTGAAGAGTTTGTTTGTTTGTTTGAACGCGGTAATCTCAGGAACTACTGGTGCGAATTGAAAAATTCTTTTTGTGTTGAATAGACCATTTATCGAGGAAGGCTTTAGGCTATATAACATTACGCTGCAACTAATAAGAGCGAAGAAACAATGGAAAATGTGGAAAAAACGGGAAAAATTATTCATCTTTGAGGGCTTCCGTTGCGTGCGCTGCGAAAATGGTTCAAGATATCAAAAAATATGTTTGCATGAAAGAATTAATGCCCAAAATAACTATTCCACGCGGAAGAAGTCGCGAGCACAGCTAGTAATAAAATAAAGGCTTGAGAAGCGCGTACACCCTAAAAGGACGACGACAAATTATATAAGTTTGGGGTTTCAGTTTCGACACAACAAATACAAGCTTACAATAACATTATGTAAGTAAATTGTACAATAAACATGTTTTCCACTGACTCATTCTTTGGCACGTTGCTGGCACGAGACTGTAGGCTTACACAAAAAATCTCGTAAAGCCCTTAACTCTCTTTCTCTTTTGAGTCGTATTCCTCATAATTAAGATAGTGACTCCCCCGCAGAATTAATTGTTAGGGGAGTTCTCTTAGGCAGATACATCGTGGTGGGCGCCCAGGTCCTTCCACGGAAGACACCATGTCCTCGGATATTGTGGTCCTCAAACATGTCGGTTTTCACGATGTTTTCCTTCACCGTTAGTTAAGCGAGTGCAGATCCACATATAACTTGAAAATACAAGTCATTGGTGTAGGGCCGGATTCGAACCAGAGTGCGTCTGGATGAAAAGCAAGCCTTCACTGGAACCGCTGAGCCAAACTAGCTTCAATTATAATGAAGTAGAAAAAAAATTAGAAAGCTTTTGAATTACTCCTAATCATTATTTTATAATACTTAGTCAATTAGAAGTAATTTGTAGTATTAGCTTAGTCACACATAACAAAAACACTCTCTCACACACACTCTCTCTCTCTACCTATCTCTCTCTCTCTCTCTACCTCTCTCTCTCTCTCTCTCTACCTCTCTCTCTCTACCTCTCTCTCTCTCTACCTCTCTCTCACACACACACACACATGCAAGTTTGTATTCTAAACATAATATATAGGTAGTTATTTACATCCATCCTGTAATAAAATATTGTTGAATAAATTAAGATATTATAAATATACGCTAGAAATTTGAGATATTTTAAAATCATTATTGAATTTACAAGCATAACTTTAATTTCATAAAAATATACAAGGTTAAGAAAACTGATTATATTTGATAATTCTTTAAGTTTGTTATGTTTTTATTTAAAAGCTACCATTGGTTAGTTAATATTTTGCCACTCTGTGTGTTTATTTGTGTTGATTATAGGCAGGGAGAAGGCATCGACTCCCGAGACACTGTGAAAACTAGTTCGGGAGACTTTGGACTCCAATATTTTTTTGTTAAACAAAATAATGTAAAATAAACAAATTTAAATTTATTAATTTATTTAGTTTCTCGAAGGCAAGATTCCAGACTAGTAGCCCTGAACGTCATCGAATTAATTGACTAGACGACATTAAGAAGTGGACAAAACTGAGCTATCCGCTTCTGAAAGAAGCAACATGGTATCGCAGAAAATTTTGCCAATTGACCTCCAAATTTCTATAACGAAGATGGGACCCGATGATGATGTTAATAAAATAACAAATATTTGAAAAATTATGTTATATTTCATTACCAAAACTTCCGTTACAAGTTTGAGCGTAAACTTCGAACAATCAGCCAGTCACCAGCATTGTATATTGCATCTATAGATCAGATAGTTCGGAAAACTTGCTTGTGTCGAAACTGGCCTAATTGTTTATATTATTGAGCAAACATTCAATTACCATTATTAAAATATTGCTGGGCTTATTTTAATAATACTACTACCCTACCTACTTTTATTATTTAATTTTCGCCATATTTTTTTCTAAAATGTATTTAAAGTGAAAAGAAGTTAAAAAGGTAGTCGTCGTCGCAGTGGCCTACTGTAGGCTCGAGTGAATAGATAGTAAATGTGCATTCATATACATACATAATATGAGCTCGAATTGCTAGTCTTATAGTGAAAGAGAACTCACTCTCGGCACTGAGAGGCTGCAGCCCGAGCAGGCTCCCCGCCTCCCGCATGAGGCTGTTGGTGAAGTTAGTGTCTGGAATGAAGTACACGCGCCGGGGTACCTCCAGCCGCTCCCACGGGATCTCGTCCTAGAAACATTGTTCAACAACGTTAGCCAATTTCAATTGTAGTTAACTGATGTATCTTTATAGACTTATTGTTGGCGATGCGCACAATTGACATGGTTAGTGGAAATATATTTTTGCTTATAGGTAGGTGTGCGCGCTTGCTCTCCACCCACGACAAAAGCCGGCTGTGTGCTTTAAATTTATTCCAGATTTCTCTTAATCTAAAGACTCGTATTGTTGTACGCAACAATTGTTTGAAACGTGCATACATTCCTCACATTGTAAACTATTTATTTTTTATCTATGATTATAATTTATGTATGCCTATTTGAACCGCTTTTCCATGCTTAATCGTAAGTAGGTACTAGTTAATAGACATCTAATTAATTAATTAATCTTGCTGAGCAAAATGTCAAGTGCGAACAAAAAATTATGTATGCAAAAATATTAAAAAAATTACCTTCCTTGAAACGGACTATTGCGCCTATATCCCTCACCCAAAATTGTCTAAGAAACAACTTACAAGATGTCTTGTAAAAGAAGCAATATCTATTGATATACAAATGCTGCTATGCAGGTTATTTTTCTCAAATGAATTATATGTCTTAAGAACCAACACTCTCTTAAAGGTACCCAAACTGAAACAGCTCCCCGAAATAATAAACGGTCTCTGAGCCACAAGTCTACTTCTCTAATAATTAACCCGCCATTGGTGACGTATATGTCTGTGAGACCGGATAGTTAAAAACAAAGAATATTATTAAAACCGTTTATCAAAATGCGTTGTGATTTTCAAGTACCTTCCTGAACCCACGCCCCCTTCCATTAGTCTAACCCGCGACAGCGACGCAGGCGCACGTTCCTGAGTTTTGGCGCTAACAGGCCGGCTTACCGCCTAAGAGTAAACTATATCATTGCTATCGTTTATGACGTCATTTTAATCATGGACGTAATAACAAGCAAGACTGAGTACTAAGCAAAAAATCACAATATTTTGCTTTCGTACAGTAGTATTTAAGACGTTTTATGCTACCAGCATGTGCAAGGGCAATTCGGTCCGAGCGGGATGGGTATAACGGAGGCTGTTTGTCACTTTCTAACACTTGCCATGCGGAAAAAAGTTGGCAGTTAGTAGAAAATTAAAATGATTGTTTTCGACAAATTAATCTCATTTTCATCTATACTTAAAGCGTAAGTTTTTTAAATTTCATGAGGTACTTTTTATTCAATAATAATAATAACAAACAATATTTTTTTCATTTTAACCTAAATTTTAAACATCCACATGTGGAATGGAGCCAAGAACGCTGCATTCCAACACTGGATTGCTATAGAACTCCTTTGCGCAAGGAACCAGCCAGCGTTCTTGTCTCTAGTGATGCCATTCAATCTTTTATTTTATTTTTTTATAAAAGACGTCGTGTTTTGCCCCTACGGACCAAACGTTTTGAACCCAAGAAATACGAAAATACATATAATCAGTCGATAATGAAGTATATTTTCGCTGCTTGGCTTTCTCTCCCTCACTCGAAGTCTTACTTCCTCATGACTGAGGGTCGTTACTCCCCTGCAGAATTAATTCGTGCAGATACATCGTGGTAGGCGCCCCGTTTGTTGGTATCTTCACGATGTTTTCCTTCACCGTTAAGCGAATGCAAACCCACACATAACTTGAAAATACAAGTCAGTGGTGGCCAGAATCAAACCAGGGTGCATGTAAGTGAGAAGCAGACATTGAAACCGGTTTAATGACAATTATTAATAGTAGGTATGTTTTCGATGATTGATTGTAATGCCAAATTTTTCGTAATAAACTATTTCCCGTTTAATAATTATCTTTTTTATTCACATATAACGAGTGTGCTTTTGACTGATGCTTCATTGCAGTTAAAACTATTTTTGACTGAGAGCGTCAGTCAAAAGTACTTTTAACCGCAAATTTGCAGTCAAAAGTAATAATAACCTATATTTTTAGTCAAAACTACTTTTGACCAATCTGTTAAGAGTTTTGACTGTAACATATAGATGTATATATTATTGGTTGTTTTTGTTTTAGTCATTTCATGTTCCAGTAAGTATAAAAAGTATCCCGGAACAAGTCAAGATCTTTACGCCATCGGGTCTTAGGCCCGAAACACTTCTTATAACTAAAATTATATTGAACATGCTTACAGTATTCCTGACTTCATAGCTCTGTTTTATTAGATCTGCCGCATTAAACTTGTTTCTAAAAATGAACAGTAACACGAAGAAAATGATGGGCGACAGAAACTCCAACGGCGTTTGGATAAATTTTCTCATTCGCACCTTGAGGTGCTTCCACATTAGAATAGCTAACGTACGTCCTGACATTTTGAACAGTTCAGTGATTCCGTTTCATCAAGTCTTCGGAAGAATTCAAATAAATGAACACACACTACGCGGCCCTCGATAGCTAACTATTTTGATCATTTCTGTTAAGACTGTAATAATTCAGTTAATAACTGTTACAAACTTATCTTACAAATTACCACAAGCAGGGGCACGCAAATACGGACTTCGATATCAAAAAATCTGTACAAATATTCTTTACAAAGTAGCTATTAGTGATATATTGATGACACTTTCAAAATACTTATATTTCAAATTATATACATCGTCAAAGTATACAATTAATACCATAGAGTTCTATACAATGTGTATACTTAATACATTTTCCAGGAGTTTGATAGCTTTTTCTTACTATTGCTATTGAGCTCTATTGAGACCTAGATGCTCGAAGATTGAGACTCAAGCCCGGAGTTGACAAGTAATGAGCGAGTGGGACAACTATATCAAGAAAACCTAAGAGCGAAAGAGACAGGAATCGGATTTTGTCTTTGTCTAAATTTCACTTTTTGTTTCTTTGGTCATTACTCGGTAGCGCCCAACATGGCAGTTGCGTGAAAAATATTTTTGCTTTTATATGGTGATTACGAGTGCTAAGTGTGAAAAAACTTGATTTACATAGTGAAATATTGAAGAAAATTTCATAGAACATGGTGATTTGCTATGTAAAAGGCTGTAAAAGCCGTAGTGAACGGAAAGATGAAAATATATCCTTTCATACGTAAGTACGATACTTTTACGACAATGTGACTTGATTATGACTAATTTAGGAGCAATGAGAGCCCTGCTTTATTGAAACTCTATTTATATGGATTATAAATAGTAAAATAAGACTAAAAACATGAATTGTTTTTATGAGATTACTCGGCTAAATTTAAAGTATAGTAAACTGTTTTACTCGCAAAGCGTTTGTCAAACATAGTTGTCATTTTGCAGTATTTTGAATTTGATCGGGTTAAACGGTTTTTGGTGATACCAGTTTCGTTTTGGCAATTTACCCAAGAAATTAAGGCAAAATATTTTTTTATAAAGATGATTTGAGTCGAAATAGGCATAGCAACATATAGGCATATCACTCTGCAAAGAAGCACTACAATAATGACAAAAAAAAACATTTAGAGTTTTTAATTATATACCACATATATATTTATTTTTATTTATATAGATTTCCGATGGATCCAAGCGTTCGTGAAATTTGGATTAATGCAACAGGGCGACATAACTGGGACCCTCCAAAACATGCACGCATGTGTTCTAGACATTTCGACCAAAACTGTTTGAGAAAAACTCCAAATAATAGATTTTTTTTAAAATATTCTGCTGTACCCACACTGTATATTAATGAAAATGTGACAAAGGTAATAAATATATTTTTTATTAATTAAAAATGAAGTTGAAGTGATCTATACTTACTAATAATTTAATTTTCTACTCGTAATAATCTAGGCTGCGCTGAAATATGATGTTGCTCCAATGGAGACGTGTACGTCTCCCGTTAGGATGAATGTCCCGTCCACGTCCAGACAATTGACTCCATTGATTAAAGTTGTGAGTTTTAAAATAAATATATTATGATATTATTGATGAAGATTCTATTCTATTCTAATCTTGGTTGTGGCCTCTGCGGTATGGCCGCAATTTTGTAAATTTGTAGATATGTTTAAGTAGTTTTTTTTAATATTCTTACTTTAATCCAGAAAAAAATATTAACAAATTATTTAAGTAGTTGGTTATTACTTTATTCTTTGTTTTTTCAATGTAAATAGTTTTCCTTGAAATAAATATACATATAGTTATTTTGTTTACAAATCCTACTTAGTATAATTTATTCCTGCTTAAAATTTTATCGACATACTGTGTGTGTCATTTTTATATGAGTCCCTTTTTCAGGTGATAATAATGATTACGTACAACTTTTATACGTGTGTGTATGTGTGTAAGTATGAACAAAAGTAGGGGAATTTTTATGACTCTGGCAGCCCTGAGATTCTACGTCATTTGTCGTCGTCCCTTTCGGGTATACGCGCTTTTTCTGGTCCACAGGATTGATCGTCAAGGGACTCAAGTAAAAAATATGTTTTTTGTTCTAGATATTGACTAATAGCCATGGAAGGAATACCAAAGGAATCCGCACTGGTGTTCAAATAACGAGCAAAGCGAGGCGCTTATATGGAAATTTGTTCTTTTTCTAATGAGGGTGACAATACACAAGGTAGGGTTGTAAACATTATTGAGGATATCGCAATATCCTTAAATAATTAATCTTTACACCAGAACTGGAGCAGTCTCTTTTGGGGTCCTATTCTACCTGCACATCGATAACCATGATGATCCCATAGCACTTTTGAGGCGAACTCTAACAAACTTATTAAGAAAAGGCACTTTAATTTTTATATTAGGACATAATCGATTCGGTTTATTGTTAGGGGCAATGTAACTAAGATCATAAACATTTTCCAATAATGACAATATTTTAATTGCATATAGGTAGGTTACCTATACGTCATTTTCTCTACATTAAACTTAGCCCCTTAGTGTCTTTTTAATTCCAACCAAATTGAAGCGCTCTCTGGAAATCTGAACTCAGAACAATACATACATATATGTATACCTACGTATTCATATTATTGCCTAAAATAAAATTCAAATTCAAATTCAAAATTAGCTTTATTGTGTACCAAAATAATATAAACATACATAACAAAAGGACATAAACTATGGATATATACAAGTAGGTATCTCTTTGTCATTGTACAGTATTAATTTTATTTGTATATTATTTGTATATTATGTTTATTTGTAATAACTTAGCCTACTTAAGAAAACTATGCTTACCTAGGTATTATTACAGAAGTTCACATACAAAGTTAACCGCATTCACACAACTTTAAATGTTTGGTCACGATACATAGGTTTACGGTAGTAACATCGATTACAATTTTCTGTAATTTAATTTTAATCACGAAAACAAAAGTTTGTTTTAAGGTTAGTGAACATTGGCTATGCGTGTATGCAAAAAGTCATACCACCTTCCGAACTAATCCGAAGATTGTATCTCGGCCGACGGCGACCCTCTCGCACACACTCAGCGCGTTAAAAGATAGGACGACAAGGATAGTCAATTATGTTTCGTACGAAGTAAAAAGAATATGTAAAAATCGACGACAATATTTTTTGTTGACTGTTAGTTGACAAGACTTTGATACAATGTTAAATTTTAAAACAGTAGTAGGTTAGGTACTTAGTTACTTTCTATTTATATATATAATATATATATATGATGAACTGTTATCTAAAAAAGTTAGTGTAGGTATATATAATTTTATTTGTGTAGTGTTTAGTACTTAATTTATTTATTGCGCAATGAATATTCGAATTTTTAATGATTTATATCTGCTTTATAGATTCTATTATGGATTCAATATCGTGATATGACCGAGTTTTGATACTTTTCTTTATAGTTTTTTTAAATTGGTATGCACTAAGTGGCTTTAAAGTAACTGTTTGACTTATTTCATTGTACATGAATGGGCCTAAGAAACTTGAGAAACGTTGAGCAAAAGCCGTCCTACATGAGGGGATAGCGTAGACTTTATCAGTTCTTCTCATATCTTCCTTTTGTTGGGAAGGGATGCAATGTTGATCTAGTAATATTTTGGTTAAGTAACTCTGTCTTACAGAAAGAATAGGAAGTTCTTGATATAGTTCATAAGTAGGGTAACGTCGTGGTTTAAATAGCATTACTTTCAAAATTGCTCTTTGGGCTCTTTCTGTTGAAATTAGTATTGTTTTGGCGCAACCTCCCCAAGATGAAATACAATATGTCAATATTGATTGACATAATGCATAGTAGACACTAATAATTTGATTGTTATCACATACATATCTAAGAGTTTTGAAAACAAATAGGAGTTTTCTGACACGACCCGTTAGTGTTTGTGTGTGTGCTTTCCAATTTAGTTTTTGATCTACAGTGACTCCTAAATATTTTATTTGATTCGTTGACGATAGATTGGGACATTTACAAATTTCATTGTCTTTGCAACAATGGGCTTTTAAAGTGATGTCTATTTCTGTAGGCTGACCAATTGATTTTATACTAAATGTAATATATTTAGTTTTTTGAACGTTCAATGTGAGTAAGTTAGTGTCCAGCCATTTGGATACTAATTTAAATCCTTCTTCTGCGGATTTATTTACATCTACCCACTTTTTTTCAGAAAAAATTAATACTGTGTCATCGGCAAATGAAATAACGCTGCCATTGGTCAGTTTAAGATCACATAATTCATTTATATATACTAGGAAAAGCGTAGGACCTAAAATAGACCCTTGAGGGACGCCATATTTAATATCAGTTTCGACACTCCAATATTCATCAATTTTTGTTGATTGTTTTCTGTTTGTAAGGTAGTCAGTAAAAAGTTTGTGTTGCTGCCCTCTTATGCCCATATTTTCCAGTTTTTTTAATAATAGTGGGACAGAGACCGTATCAAAAGCTTTAGCCAAATCTAAAAATATTGCCAAACATTTTTTATTGTTATCCAATTTATTTGCTACCGTATTAACTAGTTTATTAACTGCATCCGAAGTTGATTTGTTGTTGCGAAAGCCGAATTGATTACAGGAGAGTAAGTTATAATTTTCTAAATACTTTTTTAATCGAGAATTTATAATTTTTTCTTATATTTTAGATAAGGTAGGAAGCAGCGATATAGGTCTGTAGTTAGCGATACGATCTCTGTCCCCTGCTTTATAAATAGGTATAACTACTGAACGTTTTAGGGCTTCAGGGAAGCATCCCTCATCAATACATTTGTTACATATCGTAGATACCGGGCTTGACAGAATATTAATACCTAGTTTAAACACAATAGAGGGTATGGCATCCCAGCCGGTACTAGAACTATTCTTCAGACCATTTATAATTCTACTAACTTCTTCCTCATCAGTCGGGAGCAGTACAAAAGAGTTACTAGATTGATTCACGCTACTATTTATATTTAGACTGGTAGAGTGACAATTGTTAGTCCTAGAAGTAATTTCTTCTGCCAAGTTACTACCTATAGATGCAAAGTAATTATTTACGTCATTAACAGATGCAACGGGTGTCGAGTTGATTTCTAAAAGCTCATAAGGACAATTTGTAGGTTGTTTCATATAGCATAGGTTTTTAATACATTCCCGTTGTTTTTTTAGGTTCATTTTATGTTTATTAATTTCAGTTCGAAAGTATGCATTTTTTAGTTTTTTTAAAGTTTTGTTACAGGTGTTTCTATATCGTAAGTAGGTTATTTTTAAGATGACATTATTAGGATCAAGTTTGTGTTTTTTATGGAGGCGGTCACGATTTTTAATGCATCTGATTAGACCTGTAGTTACCCACGGCTTAATATTTCTTTTGCTTCGAGGGAGTACAACTAATTTAGTATTCATGTGCATGACTTTTTGGATTGTAGATATAAATATATTAGTACATTCATTAGCATCTTTCATGTAAAAATAGTTTGGCCAGTCAATAGTTTGTAATTCCGTAATAACGGCTGCATAGTCAATTCTTTTAATTTTCTTGTGAAGTGGTTTTGGTTTTTATATTATTAGTATGTACAGATAGAATAATAGTACTATGATCCGTTACTTTAGAGTCGCATATTATCGTTGTAGTAGGTTTAGTAGACTTGACAAAACAGTGGTCTAGGCATGTTTTGTTGTGTGTAGTAAATGAATGAGATGGTAAAAGTCCATGGGAAGCTAGTAAATTAATGTAGTTTGAGGATACATTTTCTTCCTTGTCATTTATACCTATATCAATGTTCATGTCGCCAAGCAAAAATATATTTCGATAGCTTGATAGATCTTTTAAAATAATATCAAGTGAATCTATAAAGCGGTCACAGTTCCTAAAACAATAAGGTCTGTACACACCAATAAAAGCATATTGATTTTTATAAGTGACGACTAAACATGTTATTTCACTAGTATTTTTAGGTTCATATACTTTAACCTTTAAGTTGTTTTTGACATAAATTACGACTCCATCATTTTGATTGTAGTTTCTTTCAGTGCAGTAAGCCTGATAGTTATCAAGTTTAGGTAGGACAGGTGCTTTAGAGAGCCAAGATTCAGTGAGAATGATAATATCTTCACTAATATCTAGTCTATGTAGGAGGTACTCAAAGTCATCATAATTGCGATTAATGCTACGAATATTTTGCGCAACAACATTAAGGTTAGAACCTGTTGTTTTAATGTGTTTTCTACACTGCTCTGGTATTTCTTCAAAAACGGACATACCACCATTTATGGTAATATCAATATCAGCTGATATTTCTTTAATTTCAGCCATTATTGTTGTTTATCCAATAAGTTTAAAAAATAAACACAATACCTACGAGGTAGTATGTAGGTCCTACGTACATCCTGCTCTATACATGTAAATGTTGCAGTTAAAATAAAATGCAAAATGTTACTTGTATGGAAAGTTACTTTGCATTTTTGTATTTGTTGTATTAATTTTGAACGGACTTTTTGATTGTATCGTCGCTATCATAATGTATTTTTCCGGCTAACATTCTATTGACTGAACGACACTAACTGTATATTATCACATTTAAAGATACGTAGCACACTAATTATACCAACATTTTCATCCCTCTTATTCTCTCATGATTTCATTAAAACCTTATAAGTTTATGGTGGTTTATTTTCTATAAATGTTAAATCGGGGGTGAAATCGGTCAAATAAGAGATACGTAGTAGGCAGGCTATTATCCTGCTTCAACAGCTTGCCAGTTACAAAATAATCTGCGCAAAATGTCACTGTCAACACGGTTTTGAAATATTTAGCAATATATGAGGGAAAGAGAGGGATGAAATAAAAAATCCTTGCAATACTCAATATATAATATTATTTAATTGTCTTACCTATTATCTGGGGGCACGGCAGTGCCCCTGCCAAGTCGAGCGCGAAGCAAACACTGCCGTACCATCCTTTTCTCGAACCGTTTCGCCGCATTTTCAGCCCCCTATTTGAGAACCTCTGGATAGGATTAAAGAGCTAAAATTTTCGTCATCTAGTAATTCGTAATATATTTAACACACTTGAAATCCAGAATTTCAAGTTCTATTCTATTCTAATCTTGGTTGTGGCCTCTGCGGTATGGCCGCAATTTTGCCAAGAATTTCAAGTTGGTAGATCAATTAGTTCCGAAGTTATGCTAATGCAAAGTTTCGCATTTTCGACACTGACTCACTCACTCATGATCATCAAAATAGAACTAGTACTTCCCATAGACCTAGAGAGCTGAAATTTGGTACAGAGGTAGATTTTAGCGCTCACATATAGGAAAAACTATCAAAACAAGATTTATGGAAGATCTGGACTACCTGGTGACCCTGATGAGAAAACGTAAGAGTACAGCCAAACTATTCGCGTTTTTACGAGAAATATGACAACGCAGTACATGCGACGTCAAAGTGAGCGGGATGCGAGGCCGAAGGCCCCACCATCACTGTGGCCATCTGACCTTAGAGTACCATAAGGGATCTCGAAAACTATAAGAGATAGCGGGTTGGTGCTTGAACTAAATATGATGAGAACTGGTGGTATGTATCGGATCTTACAAAATCATCATCATCCTCATCCAACTTTCTACTGCATTAAATTTTCTATATATATTATTTATATATATATAAAACTGTATTCTACTCAATAAACAAATACATATATATATATATATATATATATATATATATATGATATGGTTTTATTTACTAATTATTAAGGTTAATAATAAATATATATATATATAAAATTAAGTATAATAATAAATAAATCGCAGTAAGGAACCTTAGACTTGACTTAACTAATTCTAGAGATTTCATTACTTTTTAGAGATAAACAAGCAGCTCTATCGAGACTTGGCAATTTTTTTACAGAATGTTTTTGGTGGGATAAATCTTACGCGACACAACGAAATCTGAATTAATTTGCAAAATTTAAAACAAAATGGAATGAGTTACAACGCGTTTCCATCGCTATTCAGCGTGAAAACGCTGCCAGTGTACTTGGGGACATTGAGTTCCGCGCGCGGGAAGTGATGTTCCGTTCATTATCTGTTTGTTCGTATATTTTATTTTAATTTTAATATGACTTATATGTTAATGATGTTTGACGTGTTAAAATTATGAATATATAACTTTTAATATCTTAAGAAAATAAGTAAATAAGTAAAACTACTGAAACGTGTTTTATTATCAATTTAATGTATGTACATATCTCAGCTGCTCGGCCAGTTTTATTATAAAAATGTTGTCCCATAAACTTTGGAAGTACTTTTGACTAATCAGTCAAAAGTACTTTCAACATACTATAGACTAGCGTAATCACGCAACTCTATAGTAGGTACTTTTGACTGCAACATATAGATGGGTTATCCCGCAATGAAAGCCAATACACACGTACGTATCTATTACAAAATTGGAAGTGTGCAAGAGAAAATGTTAAAACAAAACTTGTGTCTGTACATAATATGTTCCTATAAAATATGTCGGAGAAATCCTTAAGTGACATAACTCACTCAAAACTATTTTTAACGTAACCAAGACGTGGGCGAACAGAACCACCATATTGTTTAGTAAGCATATCATTTAATCAATAGGACGCAGTTCAGCACATTTAGTAAAGAACAGGAATTTTACTGGAAGGACTCGACGATGGCTTTGATGGACGAAAAGGTGCCCACCACGAGCCCTACCAGCCCCACTACAAACAACACGGTGTTCTTGGTGATAAGGTAACGGCGGTGTGCGCGCGCCCAGGCCAAGCACACTTGCATGACCGCAGGGAAGCAGATACCCAGTGCCGACATGCAGAGCGCGCCGCACAGAGAGATGATCAGCCCCAACCGCGGGACCACCGCCGCCAGCACGACTGTAACAAGCACACGGTCACACGGGCACGAGGGGGACAGGGGCGAGAGGGGCGGGGTACTCACACGTGATCAGGCACAGCACCACGCGCAGCACGTAGAGCGCGGCGGAGGTGGACCGCGGGCCGGCCGAGCGGGCGCGCAGCCGCGGCGCCACCAGCGTGCGCCAAACCACCTCCACAGGCACGAAGCAGTGCAGCCCGTAGCTGATGAACACGGCGATGATGTACATGATGCTGACAGCCAGTGAAAGCGCGTCTTGCGGCAGGTCCAACGTGATGGCGTCCTCACACTTGTTCACGCAGTACATGTAGCCCAGGGCGCCCACCGCCACGTACAACACCACTATGAACACCATACCGCCGTTCAGTACGCCGCATGGGGCGATGAATGCCTTGGGCGTGGCCATGTTGTTCTCCAGCGCCACCACTACTCCCACGGCGGTGAGCGCAAATAGTGCCGTGCC